>CM039513.1:14309780-14643803 GCA_022432975.1 Begonia masoniana
GAAAGCTTATTCTGTCTAGCCAAAACTCGCACTTAGAGAACTTTGGGTAAAGCTAGCGTCGTTGTAAAACTTCCAAAACTATCCGTAGGTGCCCTTCGTGTTCCTCTTTCGTCTTCGAATAGATCAATATGTCATCAATGAACACGACCACAAATTTGTCCAAATATTCCTTGAAGACGTGGTTCATTAAGTCCATAAATGCTGCAGGAGCATTCGTAAGTCCAAAAGACATAACTAGAAACTCATAATGCTCGTACCTCGTTCGCAAGGCCGTTTTCTGTACATCTTCCCTCCGGACCATCAACTGATAGTAACCCGAACGTAGGTCAATCCTCGAAAACACTCGGACACCATGCAGTTGATCAAACAGGTCGTTAATCCGGGGCAGTGGATACTTATTATTCACCGTTAGCTTATTCAACTCTCTATAATCGACGCACATTTGGAGAGTTTCATCCTTCTTTTTGACAAACAAGACTGGCGCACCCCAATGAGAGAAACTGGGTCGAATGAACCCCTTGTCTAACAACTCTTCCAACTAGGACTTCAGCTCCTTTAATTTAGCAGGTGCCAGTCTGTAAGGATTCTTTGACACAGGCGCAGAGCCTGGATACACATCAATCACAAACTCAATCTCTCTGTCCGGCGGTAATCCGGGAAGATCATCGAGAAAGATCTCAGAAAATTCTCTTACCACTGGAAGGTCCTCTAGTTTTACCTCGCTGAGCAACCGAGTATCAATCATGGTAGCCATATAAACAGAGCATTTGCCCTTAAATTGCTCTTGAACCTTCATAGAATAAGAAATAGGTGACCCACTTGACCTATTTAATGCTTGATATGAGAACTCTTCCTTATCCGGAGGCCGAAAAGTTACCAACCCGGATCGACAGTCAATGGTGGCAAAGTGACGTGAAAGCCAATCCATTCCCAGAATTAGATCGTACTTCTCTATGCCCATAACTATCAACCGGGCATAAAGGGTGTTGTTCCCTACACAGACGACATTGCCCTGAAAGATGTGATTTGACTGAATAAACTCCCCTGAAGGCAGCATTACTCGATATTCGTACTCTGCTAACTCAGGTACAATTTTAAGTCTAGCTATGCATGCAGTAGAAATAAACGAGTGCGTAGCACCCGTGTCTATTAATGAAAATACGGCTACTCCCGTGACCAAAATAGTACCTGCTATAACGGAGGGCTGGGCCTCATCGTCAACATCGCCGGGCTCGATAAATGCAAATATTATCGGGGCCACCCTTCTTTGATCGGTAGCAACCCTCGGACACTTCTAAGCAAAATGGTCTACCTCTCCACATCTGTAACAACTGTTCGTGCCCAACCGACAAGGGCCGTAATGTTCCTTCTGGCATTTAAGACAAATAGGCTTTTGAGTAGCCCCTTGGACTTGCTTCCCCTTGCCTTGGTCACCTTTACCATCATAGGGCCTCTTTTCACCCCCTCTGTTGTTGTTGTGGCTGTCCCCTCGGTTGCCAGCCCTTGTTCTGAGGCCTTGGCTGTATCTCCCGAAAGAACCCTCTAGCTAGCTCCCTCAGTTTGTCAAAAGTCTGTTCGGCAGCCTCAATGTCTAGCGTTCTCGCTACAACCTCAGTATAGGGCACGTTTTGTACCCTAGATATAATGACACTTTTTCTGATCCACTGGCTTAGCCCTTGCATAAAACGATGCACCTTGTCCTCATCAACACTGACCTGGCGTGGTGCAAATGGGAATAGGGCCTCAAACCTTCTGACGTACTCGGCAACTGAGCCAGCCTGTCTCAATTGCATAAACTCCACCATTTTTGCCTCCCGTACTGTATGGCTAAAATATATATATATATATATATATATATATATATATATATATATATATATATATATATATATATATATATATATATATATATATATATATATATATATATATATATATATATATATATATATATATATATATATATATATATATATATATATATATATATATATATATATATATATATATATATATATATATATATATATATATATATATATATATATATATATATATATATATATATATATATATATATATATATATATATATATATATATATATATATATATATATATATATATATATATATATATATATATATATATATATATATATATATATATATATATATATATATATATATATATATATATATATATATATATATATATATATATATATATATATATATATATATATATATATATATATATATATATATATATATATATATATATATATATATATATATATATATATATATATATATATATATATATATATATATATATATATATATATATATATATATATATATATATATATATATATATATATATATATATATATATATATATATATATATATATATATATATATATATATATATATATATATATATATATATATATATATATATATATATATATATATATATATATATATATATATATATATATATATATATATATATATATATATATATATATATATATATATATATATATATATATATATATATATATATATATATATATATATATATATATATATATATATATATATATATATATATATATATATATATATATATATATATATATATATATATATATATATATATATATATATATATATATATATATATATATATATATATATATATATATATATATATATATATATATATATATATATATATATATATATATATATATATATATATATATATATATATATATATATATATATATATATATATATATATATATATATATATATATATATATATATATATATATATATATATATATATATATATATATATATATATATATATATATATATATATATATATATATATATATATATATATATATATATATATATATATATATATATATATATATATATATATATATATATATATATATATATATATATATATATATATATATATATATATATATATATATATATATATATATATATATATATATATATATATATATATATATATATATATATATATATATATATATATATATATATATATATATATATATATATATATATATATATATATATATATATATATATATATATATATATATATATATATATATATATATATATATATATATATATATATATATATATATATATATATATATATATATATATATATATATATATATATATATATATATATATATATATATATATATATATATATATATATATATATATATATATATATATATATATATATATATATATATATATATATATATATATATATATATATATATATATATATATATATATATATATATATATATATATATATATATATATATATATATATATATATATATATATATATATATATATATATATATATATATATATATATATAACTTTCTAGTAAACCCTTTCGTTAAATTGATAAGTAAAAGTATAAATTGTTGAAACATTTTTAAAACCGAGGGCTCTGATACCATAACTGTGACGTCCCTAACAATGTACCCTTAACTTCCACGTATTATATATATATATATATATAACTTTCTAGTAAACCCTTTCGTTAAATTGATAAGTAAAAGTATAAATTGTTGAAACATTTTTAAAACAGAAGAGGAATCGGCCCAACAGAATAGAGGGCAAAAAGGGCCCAAGCCCAACATTTTTTCTCTGTTTACATCCGCCGCTCACTTCTGCTAAGCTACATCCACCGCTCAACTCACATCCACCGCTCACTCACAAAACACATCCACCGATCACTCACAAAACACATCCACCAGTGACTCACAAAACACATCCACTGGTGATTCACAAAACACATCCACCGGTGACTCACAAAACACATCCACCAGTGACTCCCAAAACACATCCATCGATCACTTACAAAACACATCCACCGGTGACTCCCAAAACACATCCACCGATCACTCACAAAACACATCCACCAGTGACTCACAAAACACATCCACCGGTGAACAGTAACCTAACACATCTACCGATTGACTTTGACCAAGCAACATCCACCGCTGATCACATCCACCGCTCAACACTTCTATCGCTCATATCCACCGCTCAACAGTAACCTAACACATCTACCAATTGACTTTGACCAAGCAACATCCATCGCTGATCACATCCACCGTTCAACAGTAACCTCACACATCTACCAGTTGACTTTGACCAAACACTTATATAAACTTCTACCGATCACAAAACGACAGAAGTTTACTATTTAACTGTAACCCATACAATTTCCCCTTGTACTTACACACCATTCACTCAGAACTTCCAAAAATATTAAAAATAAAATTCTCTATTTCCAGAGACATCAAAATGAACATTATATACATATATGTTCACGAACTATCCATACCTAGCGGAAGCTATCAAAATATCATCAAAACATAAATTTTCAACCTATCCAGATACCAAGCATCTTAATAAGAGTTTCCATACATTTCATCAAATATCATCAGCCAAAATATATAATCTATGCTCCCACGAGTCAAGTGTGCATCGACTACGCCAACCGCTCCGTGAACATCCTCCCTCAAACTGCAGGCTCGTCTGAGAGAGGAAAATCCTCCTCACCTTGCTCTATATCACCTACACCATAAAGACACCTATGAGATAAAAATCTCAGTAAATTCTACGTAAATGCCAATGCATGATCATGTATGCTCAATGCTAAGAAAACTGTCCATGTAATTTCATATATCGGTACGTGTCAGTCTATGGTTATCGAAAACGCTCGACAGATGGATAGGGTACATCAAGCGGTTAGATAGCCCACAGCATCTGAAGGGAGGAAAACCTGCTCACCACGGAATGTCAGGTCTGAACCTTCATCCCCGATAACCCTATGCCATGGTTGTTTATTGTGATACTTTACTTGCCTTTACATGCATGTTCTTTTCATGAAACCCATGCGTAAATTCATTTTCATGACGTTTTGAAACCATGATGCATGAACAGTTCAATATGCACAATATAACATAAATACCATCAAAACCTCACAAATACCATCAAAACATCACAAGCACAGACTATAAAGTAATTAACCCTAAACTACCCAATCCAAAGCAGTTAAACAGGCAAAGCACCAACATTCACCAACAATCCTTGAGGGACAAAGCTTGACATATGGTGTAGGCCAATCGGTCATAGTAAGTCATGAGAACATACATCAAGTCCTCAGCATACCAAGCACTATCCGTGAGCTTGTTCATCTAAGACAATTTATAACACACGGCGTTAGAACCGAGTCTAACCCAATCGGACTCCGTTAATTCTACTTAACTATCCTCCATAATCATAAATGCCTTATTATCATTCAACATTCCAATAGCTAACGATTTCTAACTTCCAACGACAATTTCTAACGAAACCCTATTTGAATAACAACTCTAAAATCGAAGGCTAACAATCCAGAACATTAAAACCTTACCTAGGGTCGCGATTTAGGAATGAATCGTGAAGGAAATTGATCGGTTGGAGGAGCCGTTGAATTGTGAAGAAGTGTAGGGGTGGAGAGAATTTTCGTGGCTGTGAGAGTTAAAGGAGAGAAAGAGTGAAAGTGAATGTAGTTTCTCGTAAGGAAGGGAAAAGGAAGGAGTTGCCTTTGCTAAGCTTCTCCCACAAGTTTTGACACTTGTCACTCTCTCACTTGGTGCTCCCAACTACCCCCTTTTTACTTCCTAATTTGCCCCTCCATCTAATTGCTTGTTTGGTTGAACTTAGTTTGGTTTCTCCAACTTATTTCGTTATTTGACTAACTATTCATTTTCTCCAAATTTCCTTATTTCACCTATAAATTCTAATTTATTATTTAGGTCCCAATAAAACTTTCCGTTCACAAAACAGACTTAATTTGACATATTTACAAAAATACCATTATTTACTGGAATTACAAAATCCCGTAAAACTGGGTGTTATATCTCCCAAGTGGCTTCCCCCCACTTTCAGTTGGACTAAACATGTCTGTGCTTATGCATCAAGTCCTATCAACTTTCTAAATCCCCAATCAAATAACCCGACGGTATATTTCGCCACCAATCACTCATAGGTTAAACCTTCTAACTCATCTAATTTAGCCTTATGTTCAGGTTTCCTCGATCAAAGTTCATTTTAAGTCCTCAATTTTCCTAATAAAGTTAACTTCGAAGTTTTCCTTAACCAAGATTTTTTTTTCTTTAGCTATACCTTTAGATAATTGCTATATCTAAGCTTCCTAACATCCCTTGGATCGACTATCTTCTAAAGATTTTTACCAACTCCTGGGCCATACCCTAAACTTCGTTCGAGAAGTGTATGCCCCTAAATCCATGTACACCAATCCCAGTCTCATAACTATGTTTACTTCTCTCAAATTTGACAATTGTATCATTGGCTATATATTGAGTGCCATCAAATTCCTTATGTCTCAAAATCAAATAATTCAACTATAGTCAAACCCTTTTTAAGTCTTTCGATCAAATCTCAGCAAAATTTACTTAGTTTATCCAAAGTCAGTTACCCTTAAGACAATTTGCCTAATCACTCGAAATATTAAAGTTCCCTAATTAATACATACTAGTTACTCAGGAAGTAAACTTCTTATCTCAACTTAACCCTTTCATCCTCCAAATCGCTAGCCCATCCGAAAATCAAAGATATAGTTTATCTGCTCATTTTTCGAGAACCTAAGTCCTTACAAAATTTATCTCTTTTATTCCTACCTTACATCTCATAACTTATATCCCCATGCACATGAACTACGAATCCATGCTCACGTCTCCTCAAGGATACCTTCTACGGTATGGACTTCCTATTTAAACAATCCTTCACATTTTCCGATCAACGACTTTCCTAAACTAAAATTCTAAGACAATAATTGTACCTAGGCTTCTTAACATCTTAAGGATTGATGATTGTCTATAGACAAAAAAATTCTTGGGCTGAAATTTATATCTCACACTTAAGTTATCGACTTGGTACATAGTCACAATGTCTTACCCCCAAATTCTACGTTTTCTCTAGCATCGACTTGTTATCTTTTATCCTACTAGCACAATCCTAAATCACATCCCTCCTTGGATAGCCTAGCAATTTCGATAACGGTTCATATATGTTTCTAATCAATTCTCCACTTTAGTAGTTCTTAACTTAGTGTTTCAGCATTTTGTGGTTCATAGACCCCTTGCTCTCAATTAGACCCGTTATACTATTGACCCACAAAATCCTTCAACCCTCTCTATTTCAAGTCTACTTCTACTTATTATACGAATACCATTTTTAAATCCTTACTCTAAACTATGCCCCCATTAATATTCTTTATTTCATTATATTCTACTATAAAATTGCACCAGCGATAGCTGTGTGCTGGGCGTCGTCATCGTCCCCAATCATCACAAATACTCTCGGGGCAGCTCGGTTCGGCCTTCTATCTGGCATAGGGCAATCTCTAACATGATGGCCCTCCTTGTCGCATCAGAAACAACGGCCAGTAAAAAGTCTGCAATTCCCAATATGACTTCTCTGGCACAGTGGGCATACCGAAAGCTGAGGAGCTTTCTGAGGCATTTTCCCCCTATCTAGGTTAGCAGCTGTATCAGTAGGCCTCTTCATGCCATGATTCTGTTGCTGCTGTGGTTGCCAATCACGACCTTGCTGTTGTTGAGGAACATCCTGATAGAACCTTTTTGATGCGTCTCTCTGTTTCTAAAATTTTACCTCCATGGCCTCAAGCTGTAGAGCCTTGGCCACCACCTTCGTATACGAAGCCTCGTCAAAACCCCCGGTCATAATCCCTCGTAAAATATCCATTTTCAGCCCGTAGATGAACTGATGTACCTTATTCTCGTCGGTGTTCCCTAGATGAGCTGCGTAGCGGGATAGTGACTCAAACTTCTGAACATACTCGGCCACCGTTCCGTATTGCCGTAGTTGGGCGAATTCAATCATCTTGCCCTTCCTCACACTACGGTCGAAGTATTTCTCGTAGAAGATTCTCTTGAATCCGTCCCAATATATTGTCGCCGTTGTCGCCTGGACGGTGTCCCACCAAAATCCCGCACTCTTGGTGAAATGAAACACAGCACACATGACTTTCTTACTTTCTTCCACCTTCACGTAGTTGAACATTCTCTTGATCCTCCTGATCCAATTCTCAGCATGGGTTGGGTCTATCGATAGCCCATCAAACATAGGCAGTTGGAGCCACCATAACCTTTCCCCACTAGTGTCATGTGGAGGATTTGAGTGGTTGTTGTTCTCGTTATCTTCCCTCACCATCAAACGTTCCACCATGTGAGACTGTACACCGACCAACTTAGTTAAACAGTTAATGGCATCGCCCCTATCGTTCGCTTCACCTTGACGTCCCCTCACCATTTTCTTAAGTTCCTATAAATAATAATAAACTATATTTAATAAACTAAAACGGGTACGGAAATTTAAACACTTACAGTTGGTGGAGCGATTTCACGTGGCGGATTGCGCAGTCAAACAGTCTATAGAACCGATTTTAAAACCCGGGCGCTCTGATACCATAACTGTGACGACCCAGACCCGTTGGGCTGGAACGGGACTTGACTTGACGTTGACTTTAACTTTAACATTTTGGGCGTGAAAATTTTTGACTTTTTAAAACTCTAAATCGAAGCCTAGAGTCATTTTCAGAAAAAGGTTGACACGGTTTTTGGGTCGTTTAAATAGTTTAAAATAAGTGGAAAAACGTTTGGAAAACACGTTCAGAAAGTATCGCGAAACGTCGGGTTGAAACGTGTTTAAAATCAAAAACATGAAAAAAAAAATATGTTGGGTGCACGTGAGGTGCGGCGTGCACGTCGCACTGCCGCCGCGCACGCATGGCGCGCAGTCGTCATGCGCGCAACGAGCTGCCGTCGCACGCTCGGCACACCCTTAGGGCGCGCGCCACCCACTTGGTGTGCGCAGCGCCCAGGTGGCGCAGGTTGCGCGATCCCCCACGCGCCACGCACGCGCTACAGCAGATCGATCAACGGGCTCTCTGTATTTTCGGCCAAAAACTAGCAAAAATGCCGATCGATTGGCCCCCTAGTGCGATCGATCGGCTCCGCGCCCTCCTTGTGCTCCAATTCACATTTTTCCACCAATTTTTACATTTTCTTCATTTCCACTACATACACTTAACATTAAACTTCCCAAAACCCATTCACAACTTTTTAAACACAAAATACCTCAAAACCCCAAAAAGCCCGACTCAAAAAGTAAGGGGTTAACATGGTTAGGGGTTAACATGGTTAGGGGTTAACATGGTTAGGGGTTAACATGGTTAGGGGTTAACATGGTTAGGGGTTAACATGGTTAGGGGTTAACATGGTTAGGGGTTAACATGGTTAGGGGTTAACATGGTTAGGGGTTAACATGGTTAGGGGTTAACATGGTTAGGGGTTAACATGGTTAGGGGTTAACATGGTTAGGGGTTAACATGGTTAGGGGTTAACATGGTTAGGGGTTAACATGGTTAGGGGTTAACATGGTTAGGGGTTAACATGGTTAGGGGTTAACATGGTTAGGGGTTAACATGGTTAGGGGTTAACATGGTTAGGGGTTAACATGGTTAGGGGTTAACATGGTTAGGGGTTAACATGGTTAGGGGTTAACATGGTTAGGGGTTAACATGGTTAGGGGTTAACATGGTTAGGGGTTAACATGGTTAGGGGTTAACATGGTTAGGGGTTAACATGGTTAGGGGTTAACATGGTTAGGGGTTAACATGGTTAGGGGTTAACATGGTTAGGGGTTAACATGGTTAGGGGTTAACATGGTTAGGGGTTAACATGGTTAGGGGTTAACATGGTTAGGGGTTAACATGGTTAGGGGTTAACATGGTTAGGGGTTAACATGGTTAGGGGTTAACATGGTTAGGGGTTAACATGGTTAGGGGTTAACATGGTTAGGGGTTAACATGGTTAGGGGTTAACATGGTTAGGGGTTAACATGGTTAGGGGTTAACATGGTTAGGGGTTAACATGGTTAGGGGTTAACATGGTTAGGGGTTAACATGGTTAGGGGTTAACATGGTTAGGGGTTAACATGGTTAGGGGTTAACATGGTTAGGGGTTAACATGGTTAGGGGTTAACATGGTTAGGGGTTAACATGGTTAGGGGTTAACATGGTTAGGGGTTAACATGGTTAGGGGTTAACATGGTTAGGGGTTAACATGGTTAGGGGTTAACATGGTTAGGGGTTAACATGGTTAGGGGTTACATTTACACTACTACACTTAACATTAAACTTCCACAACCCATTCACAACTTTTTAAACACAAAATACCTCAAAACCCCAAAAAGCCCGACTCAAAAAGTAATTTTAAACGTGTTAAAAAATGTGGCAGAAATTCGAGAAATCAAACTGCATGGATCGATCTAAAAACCAAACGGATCCATGCATAAACCTAAAAGCCCAAACAGTTCAAGTATGTTTTCGAAAGGACAACTATCAAAACAAAGGTTTAAAACATCATAACAAAACCAATACATCGACTAAATCCCAAAAAGACTATACAAACATGACATATACTTCAAAACCTCACCCACGGGTAAAAAATGCGCCTGACTGCCGCAACCAACCCCCGCAAGCTCGTAGGTTAGGGGTTAACATGGTTAGTACTTTTTCCGTATCCCATGGAGAGACAAAATACATGTTCGAGAATACAAAAAAATCACATGTTTGTCCGTGACGAGGACGGTTTTACATAGTCCCGGAGATGGACAAAACATATGTCAGCATCCGTCTCACACTTAACTGTACTTTACATTTATATCTTTTATCTTTCTTACTTCAAATCACATGCATAAAACATTTTGCATGACTTTCGAGAAAACGTGTATGCATGAACGTACATTGTGCGTAAACATAACATAATAAAAAAGACAAGTCATCAAAGCATAAAATAAGCGACAGATCCTAGAGACATTAAGTAAAACAAACATACTTAACTTAGGACCTATTCTACAACCTATCTACCCATCGACAATCCCGAAAGCGTAAAAACCTAGTACCTCCGTGATGTAGGGCCTTAAGGGCTAACCTATACGTATGAACTTACCTGGCGTCCATAAAGTTTGCGAGCCTTGAACGTCTCGCCGAGTCTCGAACCTATAATACTTACAATAGAACCATAAGCCATGTTACAATAATACTAACTACCAAACTAAGTAGGACATGCTCTAAACTCCATTCAAATTGCTTAAAACCAATCTAACAACTCATTTGGATAATTCGTCGAACACCTTATGTGCACAAATTCATACTCGAATTCCTCACCCAAACGACATCCGTTTTTTACAATCCAATATGTTTCGGAATCCTCATTACGTCTAGTTTATCATAGAATTGTTAATTTATAAAAACTACTGCCGAAAATGAAAGCAAAATAGCAATTTTGTGGGTGCCCTAAATACATGTCGATTTTCTATCGAATTTCTATTTTTCGTCGAACGAGCTTAGTTTTTCCTTAGTTTATCCATTCAAACCCTTAGATAATATTCTAGCATGTTCTCATATAAAAACAACGAGTTTTATCCAAAACCCATATCCGAAATCCTTCAACGAAAACCCATCACCCAAAGCCCTAAATCGTTGAAAATCAATAACCAAAGCATAAACTTACCTTAGTGACGAAGAGAGGAAGGAAGATCGGAGAGGAGCATCGCTTGAAGTCCGTCGTGCAAGGGGCTTCCTCGTCTGGCGTTGTTCGCGAGAAGAGAAGAAAAGAAGGGGAGGAAAAGAGAAAAGTGAAGGGAGGAGGGAGAGAGAGAGAGAGAGATTGCGCTCGGGTTTCAATTCAGAATTCTGCTTAAATTCTCGACCTTTCCTTCTTCCACCAAATATCCTAATAAATTTCTAGGGTTCTAACAAAACTCCTTGCTCACGAAACGGCCTTAAATTCACTTATTTAAGAATTTAACCATAATAAGTGGAATACTGAAATTCTGAGCGTTTGAATTTCTCCTTTTCGTTCCATTTTTCTTAAACCCTTAATATTCTCAGTCTCCAAATTCCAACAAAATATTCATTACATTTCTAGTGAATTTTGTAACACCCGTCATTTTTGGCTGTATAAATTATCCTTTGAGTTATGGAATGGGATTAAATTGCCATTAATGTTATAAATATTTTATTGGAATTGTGGGATATTTTGTGGAGAAAGAGGATGTTGAGGAAACTGAATTGACGAACCAAATAACAAATTAGAAACCAAATCGACGGAGTTCATGTTGAATTGAATAATGGCATAAAAACCAAACTAATGTGTAACTAAACAAAACTATTAGTTAGAAATGTATGGAGGGACAGTTTAGGAAGGAATTAAGGTTGGTGGGAGGAAGCCAATGGATGGATGCCAAGTGTCCAAAACTTGCTGGAGAAGCCATGCCCTCTCTCTTTCTCTTCCTCTCTTCTACGTGAAGCCCTCCCTTCATTTTTCTTCTTCTCTCTGCTTTTAGTTTCTTCTCCAGGCGACAGAACTCCTCTCCTCCGTTTCTTCCATTTTCTTCGATCAAGGTTCGAGGCTCACAGAGGTAACACGACCAAGGCTCACAAACTCTACGGACGCCAGGTAAGTTCATACATATAGGTTTCGCCCTTAAGGCCCTACAATACGGAGGTACTAGGTTTTATGTTGTCAAGATTGCTGTTGGATAGTTAAACCGTAGGTTATGTTTTAGGTTAAGTGTGTTTTGCTTTATGTTCTGCTTCAATATCCTGTCACCTGTTTATGTGATGTTAAGCACTGTATATGTTCATGCATACACGTTTTTCCTGAAAGTCATGCAAATGTTTTATGCACACGATTTGAAGTTAAGAAAGATAAAACTTGTAATTTAATGTACGATTAAGTGTGGGACGGGGACTGGCATCCTGTTATCCTTGTTATCCCTGTTAAGTACCTATCGTGTACCTCTTTTTGCGTCAGTTCCTCTATAAGCCCCACTTATACCTCCCTGTCCAGTGAAAGGTAATGTAATGTAATGTAATGTCACTTTATTTCAAAAGTTCATGCATAGCATATACATCACTGCATTTTAACATGTTCTTACTGAGCTCTAGGCTCATAGTTGAACTCTCTGTTGTAGGTATGGATCCTCCAGACGAGGACTTTGTGCCTCAAGCTGATGAGTAGAGGAAGTTGGCGGGACGAGCTCATGGGGTAGTTGTTGCAGTCAGACGAATGTTATTCTTGTGAGGATGTATTTTTCTATAGTTATGTCAAGTTCAGTACAACTTAATTTTGATGTATTTAAAACCTCTGTTTGACAGTTGTATGTATGTTTTGAAATATTCTGGAACTGTTTGGAGTCTTTTCTTTTAGGTTATGCATGGATTGTCTCGGGTTTTAGAGTTATCCATGAATTTAGATTTTTAAACTTCTGTCATGTTTTCAAGCATGTTTTAAAATTGTGTTTTGAATCGGGTTTTGGGGTTTTGATGCTTTTGTGTCAAAAGTTGTAAGTTGTCAAACAGAGAGGTAGCCGATCGATCACCTGGGGTAATCGATCGATCGGCAAAGTATATGTTTATGTCTTTCAAGTCTTCAAGTTTTCCAAAAGAAAACAGTCGTCCACGCCCTCTGTAAAATAGTCGTCCACGCCTTCTGTAAAAGAGTTATTCATTTTGTTCTGTTAACAGTCATCCACGCCTTCTGTAAAAGAGTTGTTCATTTTGCTCTGTGAACAGTCGTCCACGCTGCCCTTTGAAAATAATCGTCCACGCTGTTCCTTAAAATAGTAGTCCAGTTTTGCAGTTGTCCATAGTACTCGTCCGTCGAGTAATTGTTTCAAGTATTTGGCTAAGTGTTAGTTATCCATTCTGTCTTTCAATTCTGTCGTCCATTTTGCCGTCTATTTTAAACGTCTATAGTCCATTCTGCTTTTTATTTCAAACGTCCACGGCTTCTGTTGTCCACAGATTTTGCCTTTCATTTCAAACGTCCACGATCACTGCCTTTTATCTTAAACGTCCACAGGCTTCTGTTGTTTACTGTTTTTCTGCCTTTATTGCAAACGTCCCGGTCCACAGATTCTGTCTTTGATTTTAAACGTCCGCAGCTTCTGTTTGTCCACAGATTCTGTCTTTGATTTTAAACGTCCGCAGCTTCTGTTTGTCCACAGATTCTGTCTTTGATTTTAAACGTCCGCAGCTTCTGTTTGTCCACAGATTCTGTCTTTGATTTTAAACGTCCGCAGCTTCTGTTTGTCCACAGATTCTGTCTTTGATTTTAAACGTCCGCAGCTTCTGTTTGTCCACAGATTCTGTCTTTGATTTTAAACGTCCGCAGCTTCTGTTTGTCCACAGATTCTGTCTTTGATTTTAAACGTCCGCAGCTTCTGTTTGTCCACAGATTCTGTCTTTGATTTTAAACGTCCGCAGCTTCTGTTTGTCCACAGATTCTGTCTTTGATTTTAAACGTCCGCAGCTTCTGTTTGTCCACAGATTCTGTCTTTGATTTTAAACGTCCGCAGCTTCTGTTTGTCCACAGATTCTGTCTTTGATTTTAAACGTCCGCAGCTTCTGTTTGTCCACAGATTCTGTCTTTGATTTTAAACGTCCGCAGCTTCTGTTTGTCCACAGATTCTGTCTTTGATTTTAAACGTCCGCAGCTTCTGTTTGTCCACAGATTCTGTCTTTGATTTTAAACGTCCGCAGCTTCTGTTTGTCCACAGATTCTGTCTTTGATTTTAAACGTCCGCAGCTTCTGTTTGTCCACAGATTCTGTCTTTGATTTTAAACGTCCGCAGCTTCTGTTTGTCCACAGATTCTGTCTTTGATTTTAAACGTCCGCAGCTTCTGTTTGTCCACAGATTCTGTCTTTGATTTTAAACGTCCGCAGCTTCTGTTTGTCCACAGATTCTGTCTTTGATTTTAAACGTCCGCAGCTTCTGTTTGTCCACAGATTCTGTCTTTGATTTTAAACGTCCGCAGCTTCTGTTTGTCCACGAATTCTATCTTTGATTTTAAACGTCCGCGTCTTCTGTTTGTCCACAGATTCTGTCTTTGATTTTAAACGTCCGCAGCTTCTGTTTGTCCACAGATTATGTCTTTGATTTTAAATGTCCACGTCTTCTGATTGTCCACAGGTTCTGTCTTTGCTTTCAAACGTCCACGGCTTCTGTCATCCACAGTAAGTCTTCCACGACATGACTTCCAATTTCTGTTCTCATTTTTATTAAGTCTTCTATTGCATGTCTGTCGTCCATTCTGCATTCCAGTTTCAATCGTCCATTTCTGTTTCATGATTTTCTGTTTTCACGTCTTCAGATTTAAGAGTTTTTAAAAAAAGTTGAAGTCAAGTCCTAGTGAAAATCCCGGGAACTGTTTTCATTTCTCCCTGCCTTCTGTCTTCCTATTTTACTTCTGCCATCTATTTATGTTGACTATTTTAATTTTCTTCCAGTCTTCAATTCCAGGGGAGGTTTTCACTGTCAAGGTTTTAAAAGTAAAAGTTCAAAAAAAATATAGTCTACGTTTTAAAAATGTCCGGAGTGAGGCCCTTCGACCCGGATCGGGTTTGGGGGCGTCATAAATTTCTTCCATTCAAATAAAATTAGGGACAATTACGTGACCAAAAATGCTGGGTGTTACACTTAGCCTACGTGGTGGATACCCAAAAACAACGTGAGGTAAAACTTCAAGATATTCTGGTAGTTCAAAACTTCCCAGAGGTTTTCCTAGATGACTTACTGGGATTACCACCGGATCGCGAGATAGAGTTCGAAATTGAGGTATGTTCTGGTACTGAACCGGTATCAAAGAACTCATATCGTATGGTGCCAATAGAATTGAAGGAGTTGAAAGCTCAGCTAAAGGAATTATAGGACAAGGACTTTATACGCCCTAGTTTCTCTTCGTGGGGTGCACCCGTCCTATTCGTTAAGAAGAATAATGGATCTATGCGTTTGTGTATTGACTACCGAGAGCTGAACAAGTTGACTATCAAGAATAAGTACCCGTTGCTGAGGATCGATGACTTATTTGATCAACTTCAGGGAGCTTGGGTATTTTCTATAATTGATTTGCGCTCGGGCTATAATCAATTGAAGGTCAAGGTAGAGGATATTCCAAAGACCGCCTTCAGGACCCGCTATGGGCACTATGAATTTTTGGTGATGTCGTTTGGATTGACAAATGTCCCGGCCGCGTTTATGGACCTGATGAACAGGATATTCCAGGATTTTCTTGACAAGTTTGTAATCGATTTCATTCACGATATCCTGGTCTATTCTCGGAATGAAGAAGATCATAAGGATCACCTGAAGGTAGTACTATCAACTTTGAAGCAGTATTAATTGTATGCCAGGCTGTCAAAGTGTGGATTCTGGCTAGACAAATTTAATTTTCTAGGCCATGTTATTTCTGAATATGGTGTTTCAGTAGACCCAACTAAGATTCAGGTTGTAAAGGAATGGCCACTGCCAAGGAATGGCAGCGAGATGCGAAGTTTTATTGGGTTAGCTGGCTATTACTGAAAATTTATTGAGGGATTTCCTGTGATACCAAAGCCTTTGACCAGCTTAACGAAGAAAGATACCAAGTACAAATGGTCTGAAGCTTGCGAAGAGAGTTTTCAGAGACTGAAGTTGAAGTTGACTACGACTCCATTATTAATATTGCCGGTTGAAGATGGCAAATTCAATGTATACTGCGATGCTTCGAAGATAGGTTTGGGATGCGTACTGATGCAAGATGGAAAGGTGATAGCTTACGCTTCCAGACAACTTAAGAGTTATAAACAGAATTATCCTACTCATGATCTCGAGCTAGCGACAGTTGTTTTTGCACTGAAAATATAGAGACACTACTATATGGACAACAGTGTGAGGTGTTTTCGGATCACAAAAGTCTGAAGTATATCTTTACTTAGAAGGAATTGAATATGAGGCAGAGGCGGTGGTTAGAATTTGTGAAAGATTATGACATCGAGATTAAGTACCACCCCAGAAAACCTAACGTTGTTGCCGACGCATTGAGCAGAATGTCGGCTACGATGCAGCCAGCGGTGTCAGCTATGTCAGTGCCTTTAAGGACAGAAATCCAAAAATTTGAGTTGGAGATAGTTTCAGAATTATCAGCCGTACTGGCGGATATAACTATACGGCCAACCATCCTAGACCGAATAAAGGAAGCTCAAAAGATAGATTCAAATGAGAAAACTAGTATGTTGAGCAAGTTGGCTGATGCCCCTTCTGATTTCAGCTATTTAGGAGATGATATTCTAAAGTTCAAGAACAAGTGGTACGTTCCAAAGGACGAAGAGCTACAGAAGGAGATTTTATCAGAAGCTTACTCGTCTTCTTTCTCTGTAGACCCAGGAAACACAAAGATATATCGATATTTGAAACTACACTTCTGGTAGCGAAATATGAAGAATGAGATCGCCAAGTATGTAGAATCCTGTATGATATGCCAGCAAGTGAAAGCTGAACACCAAAGACCAGGTGAGACTCTTAAGCCTCTACCAATTCCTAAATGGAAATGAAAAAATATCACCATGAATTTTGTTGTCGGCTTGCCGAGACTAGTTAGAGGCCATAGTAGTATATGGGTCATCGTTGACAAGTTAACGAAATCGGCTCATTTTCTGCCTGTGAAGACAACTTTCTCCATGAATTAATACGCGGAGTTGTATATTAGAGAGATTATCAAGTTACATGGAATTTCGATTTCAATTGTTTCTGACCGGGATCCCATATTTACTTCGAGATTTTGAAGAAGTTTGCGAAGTTCATTAGGTACCAAGTTGAATATCAGCATGATCTTTCATCCACAAACCGATGGACAATCTTAAAGAACAATTCAGATATTGGAGGATATGTTGAGATCGTGCGTGTTGGAATTTCAGACTTCATGTGTAACACTTGGTTTCCATTAACCGATTTACCTTTTTCCATTTATAGAGAATGTTTTATAATTGTAATATGGGTGATTCAGTGATTAGGTTAACAAGTGATTGAGCAAGGACAAAATGGTAAATTGTAATTTATTGTGGATAACGCATTTAAGGGAGGGTTTAATGAGGTTTAGCCGCCACTGTTCCCTCATTTTCCTCTTTGGGTTTTCAGCTCAAGCAGTCGAGCTCTCTAGGCGATTTTCCCTCGCCCGATTCTCCTTCAAACTAGGTAAGTTTTTCCTTTCGTTATCTTGAGATTTTAGTGGCTATATAGCAGAGAGAGTACAATGCGTGTATTTTAATGAGGCTGCGAGTGTGTTGAGTTCGGGTTTAGTGTTGAGAATGTTCGATAACCAGAGTTTCCAAACTAGCTCCTTAGGTTTCTAAACGATATAAGGTTAAGGTTAGTGATGATCTAATCGGTATTCTGCTTATGACATTAGGTGCACAGAGCTTCCCTAGTAGTGGTAACCGAACAATTTATAGGAATCCAGGTAAGTAAAGTATGCATGTGCCTTTGGGCCTACATCACAAAACAGTAGGGTTGTGTATTTTGTGAATGATTTTGTATGTCATGCATCATGTTTTTGAAAGACTACGAAAATGAATTTCCATGTAAGAATGGTAAGGTATGAACTGAATGTGATAGACAAACTATTAAGGGAACTAATCCGCCCCTTAATCGAGTAGAGGATGTATGACATTGGGAGAATTGATCCCACTCCCAAGGGAACCATGGGATCAGATCAGCTATTAAGAGAATTCATCCGCCCCTTAATCGAGTAGAGGATGTATGACATTGGGAGAATTGATCCCACTCCCAAGGGAACCAAGGGATCATATCAGTTTATGAACGTACGTGTATGCAACTGAGATGAGAAAGTAGAAATTGCATGTTTAGGAATTTATGTTTCAGCAATGCATTTCATTACTGCTTTACTTACTTAGCATTAGGCTAATAGATGAGTTTTATGATGTAGGTGTTGAGGATACTACAGGTGAATTCTCTGAGTTCACTGAGGGATAGGCTGGTTGGAGGAGCACATTCATGTTTCGGCCTGGTAAACTGATGAGGCGGGTTAACTGGTGTTAGTAATCTGAAAGTTTAGTTGACAGTATTTCAATTTAAAATTGTTGAGTTTCATGACAGAAGTGATTCTGATGTTTTGAATACGTTTTTGAGTTCCTTTTGTTAATAGTGTCTGTTGGGATTTAATGTTGGCACTCACTGAAATTTTTAGTAATGTAATGGTCTGAAATGTTTTTGAATGGTTTCAATGAAGTGAGTAAATTCTTTTCTGTAGGTTAAGTTGGTGTTCTGTTGTCTATCGGGAGATGTCTTCAGTGGAAGCTATCGGATGATATAGAACAAACTTTGTCGTTTAGTGATCGGTATGTGTTACTTGTTTTTTTTGCATCGGGAGGTGGTAACGCATTAAACTCATCGGCAGATGCGTGCTGACGTCATCGGAAGGTGTAGGTTTAAGTCTATCGGATGATGTCTCAGTAAACTCATCGGCAGATGCGTGCTGACGTCATCGGAAGGTGTAGGTTTAAGTCTATCGGATGATGTCTCAGTAAACTCATCGGCAGAAGCGTGCTGACGTCATCGGAAGGTGTAGGTTTAAGTCTATCGGATGATTTCTCAGTGAACTCATCGGCAGATGCGTGCTGACGTCACCGGAAGATGTAGAGTGCATTTTGTCGTTTTGCCACCGGATGATGTCTTCCATTTTCTGTTTCAGCCCCTTTTGTTGACTTTGTTTAGCTGGTGATGCGTTTGACTTTTGAAACTTATGAAGTGTTTTGTGATCTAATCCTTCATTCCTTTTGCCGATTATTCCCCAAAATTTTAACTGAGTATTCAAGCATTGTAGAAATAGTTTTGTTTAACTCTATTTTTACTTAGATGATTTCCGCTGCAAGTTTTTCTTTAAAAAAATAATAATAATAATACGGTTGAAATTTTTAGTCATGTACGGGATTGGTGTGACGAACCGGGTTTAGATAACTCGGGGCGTTACAGTATGGTATCAGAGACATTCAGTTAAACCATTCAAAAGATTACTCATCAGTACCAATCGTCGCATGGAAGTACTCCAACAACTGTAAGTGTTTATGTTAGCCTCAGTAATTAGATATTTATGAACATAGTTAACCTTGTACAGGAAGTGAGTTAATGGCCAAACGCCCAAGAAGACCTATGATACCGAGGGAAATGCCAAACTTGAGGAGTGAGGAAGAACCTAGTGTTATTAGACAATTAACAGACTTGGTACGTCAGCAAACAGACTTAGTGCGTCAGCAGTCCGATCAGTTGAGGGTGTTACTAAACCGAGAGGTGCAATGGAGTGCCAACTCAGGTTCTAGCAATGAGCATTCAGGAGACCGATTCCAAAAGCTTCAGCCGCCCACGTTTGATGGAAAATCATCTAACCCGATTGTTGCTGAAGAGTGGTTGAGGAAGATTGAAAGCATGCTCCGATGTGCCAACATTGGAGAAGGAGACAAGGTCACCCTGGCGACCTTTCATTTTGCTGGAGACGCCCAGCTTTGGTGGGAGACAATTGAGACCACCACTGACATTCTGACTATGACTTGGTCACAGTTTAAGGACATCTTCTATGAGAAATATTTTAATAGCACAGTCCAGGCAGCAAAGAAGGTAGAGTTTTTGAACTTGAAGCAGACAGGGTCTGTGGCTGAGTATGTTAGACAATTTGAGTCCCTGTCCAGATTCGCTGGACACTTTATTCACCGAAATGAAGATAAGGTGTTTCAATTCATGAATGGACTGAAACCAGAAATGTACAGAGGGGTCAAGTTTTCTGGTTATAAAGGTTTGCCCTTCAGTGATGTTGTGTCCACAGCATTGGAGGTGGAAGAAGCTGAATTGAAATGTGCTGGACTAAAGGAGGCCCCGAGAAAGTTTGTTCAACCACCGCCGCAGAGAGGAGTGAAGAGGTCTAATGAAGGCCAGCACAGCCAAGGGATAGGAAAGAAGGTACCAGATACCAAGATGTTTCCTCAGTGCCCAAAGTGTTCGAAGAATCACTCGGGCGAGTGTAGATTTGGATCGGGTAAGTGCTTCAACTGCGATGAGGTTGGACACTTGTACAAGGATTGCCCTAAAGCCCCGGATAGTTTGGTGTTTCCATTGTAACAAGGTTGGTCATGTCAACAGAGACTGCCCGGCTTTGAAGGGTGGCCCTGCCAGGATTAAGCCAAGAATATTCTCCATGATGGAGTCATGTGATGAGGACCAGCCTGCTGTAGTGTCAGGTACTGTATTGATTAACTCTGTACCTGCTTTTACTTTGATAGATTCGGGTGCAACTCATTCTTTTATAGCCTCTGCATTTGCTGATAAGTTAGATGTACGGTTTACTCCTTCTGAGCATGTGTATAACGTAGCATTACCTTCTGGTGAGCACATGCACTCCGTCAAATGATGCCTGATAGTGTGGTGTTGGTAGGGAACATGAATTTGCCTGCTGATCTTATTGTTATGGACATAATGGGATTTGATGTGATCCTAGGAATGGATTAGTTGTTTAAGCATTATGCCACTATAGATTGTAGAACTGGAATTGTTAGTTTTCAACCCCCTAGTGGTTTAAACCATACTTTCCAAACCCTAAAGAAGAGTAAGGAAATGACCGTAATGACTTCTGTTAGTTAGATCCTTCCCTTGCAGAGAGTATTTATGCTTTTTGGCCAGTGTTTTAGACACACAAACAGTAGAAAAATCAAGCCCAAAAAATGTTTTAGTTGTCCAAGATTTTCCAGAAGTATTTCTAGATGACCTTCCTGGTTTGCCACCAGATAGGGAAATTGAATTTGTGGTAGATGTTTACCCAGGCGCTGAGCCAGTATCTAAGAATCCATATAGACTAGCACCAACAGAACTTAAAGAGTTGAAGAAACAGTTAGAGGATTTGTTGGAGAAGGGGTTCATACGCCCTAGCTTTTCGCCATGGGGTGCACCTGTCCTTTTTGTCAAAAAGAAGGATGGATCAATGCGTATGTGCATAGACTATAGAGAATTGAATAAGCTAACTGTTAAGAACAAGTATCCACTGCCGAGGATTGATGATTTACTTGATCAGCTTAAAGGTGCAAGAGTTTTCTCTAAAATTGACCTTAGGTCCGGTTATTACCAGTTGAAGGTTAAATCTGAAGATATCCCAAAGACTGCCTTTTGCACAAGGTATGGACATTATGAGTTTTTGGTTATGTCTTTTGGTTTGACAAATGCGCCAGCAGCTTTCATGGATCTCATGAATAGGGTGTTTCACGAATATTTGGACAAGTTTGTCATTGTATTCATAGATGACATTTTAATCTATTCTAGAACTAAGGAGGAGCATGCAGGACACCTAAGCTTGGTGTTAGGATTGCTGAGGCAGCACCAACTTTATGCCAAATTTTCTAAGTGTGAGTTTTGGTTGGACAGAGTTCACTTTCTTGGTCATGTGATCTCTGGAGATGGAATATCTGTTGATCCAGTCAAGGTTCAAGCTGTTAAGGAATGGCTCCAACCGAAGAATGCCACTGATATCCGAAGTTTCCTTGGATTAGCAGGGTATTATAGAAAATTCATCGAGGGATTTTCAAAGATTGCCACACCCCTTACTATGTTAACAAGGAAAAATGTGAAGTATAATTGGAACTGATAAATGTGAATCCAGTTTCCAGACCTTGAAGCAAAAATTGACCAATGCCCCAATTTTAACTCTTCCTGTCGAAAATGATAAATTCAATATTTATTATGATGCTTCCAAGGTTGGACTTGGTGGTGTATTCATGCAAGATGGAAAGGTTATAGCTTATGCCTCTAGGCAGTTAAAAACACATGAGAAGAACTATCCTACACATGACTTAGAACTAGCTGCTGTGGTCTTTCCATTAAAGATTTGGAGGCACTACCTGTATGGACAAACCTGTGAGATATTTTCGGATCATAAAAGTCTGAAATACATTTTCACGCAAAAAAAACTGAATATGAGGCAACGTAGGTGGTTAGAGTTTGTCAAAGACTATGATTTTGAGATTAAGTACCACCCTGGCAAGGTGAATGTAGTGGCTAATGCTTTGAGTAGAGTGACCCCTTTAGTTTCTGCATTGACTCTAGACATACCGATAGCTTTAGAGACAGAATTCCAAAGATTTAACCTGGAAGCTGTGTCTAGTGTGTCAGCCATGCTTTCGGCCATATCTTTGAGGCTAACTATTTTGGAGAAAATAAAGGAAGTTCAAATGAATGACACTGAGTGTAATAAGTATAAGTTGTGCATAGATTCTACTGACAAGTCGGATTTCAACTGCTCAGCTGATGGAATTCTCAAGTTTCGAAATAGATGGTTTGTTCCGGTTGATACCGAACTTAGAAAGGAAATCCTATCTGAGGCACATTCCTCCAAACTTTCTGTTCATCCTGGTAGTACGAAAATGTACAGAGATCTCAAGCAACATTATTGGTGGCCAGGTATGAAGAGAAGTGTTGCGGAGTATGTGGAGTCATGTCTTGTCTACCAGCAAGTCAAAGCTGAACATCAGAGGCCTGCTGGAACATTGCAACCCTTACCAGTTCCCGAATGGAAATGGGAACAAATAACTATGAATTTTGTTATAGGATTACCTAGAACAGTAAAAGGTCACGATGCAATTTGGGTAATAGTTGATCGTTTAACCAAATCAGCTCACTTTCTGCCAATGAAGATAACATATTCGATGGATCAATTGGCTGAGTTGTATATGCACGAGGTTGTTAGACTGCATGGAGTTCCAAGCACCATAGTTTCAGACCGAGACTCCAGATTTACATCTAAGTTTTGGAAAAGTTTGCACAAGGCAATGGGAACACAGCTTAGTTTTAGCACAGCCTTTCATCCTCAAACTGATGGACAATCAGAGAGAACTATCCAAACGTTGGAGGATATGCTTCGTGCATGTGTACTGAAATTTCAAGGTTCTTGGAGTAAGTATATACCATTGATTGAATTCTCATATAATAACAGTTTTCAAGCAACAATAGGCATGACACCATACGAGGCATTATATGGACGAAAGTGCAGATCTCCGTTATATTGGGATGAAGTTAGGGAAGCACAATTGATTGGTCCTGATATTGTGCAGCAGACAGTGGAGAAGATTGCTCTTATCTGACAAAGAATCTTAACATCTCAAAGCCGGCAGAAAAGCTATGCAGACAAAAGACGAAGAGAATTAGAATTTGATGTTGGTAATGAAGTTTTCCTTAAGGTGTCACCTTTCAAAGGAGTTGTGAGATTTGGGAAAAGAGGCAAGTTGAACCTCAGATATATTGGACCTTTTCGAATCGTGAAGAGAATTGGGAAGTCGGCATATCAACTTCAGTTACCAGCCTCCTTGGAGGGAGTTCATAATGTGTTTCATGTTTTCGTGCTAAAGAAATGTGTTAGAGATCCTTCACAGATTATGGAACAGCAGAACATTGAAGTCCTTCCTACTCTTACTTATGAGGAGAAACCAGTAAGGATCTTAGAGTATGCAGTAAAGGTATTACGCAACAAAGAAGTTCCACTGGTAAAAGTCTTATGGCATAACCAGTGCGTTGAGGAGACAACTTGGGAACGCCAGCAGGACATGATGGACCAATATCCAGAACTATTCAGGTACTGAATTTTGAGGACAAAATTCTTTTAAGGAGGGTAGATTGTAACACCCGGTTTCCATTAACCGATTTACCTTTTTCCATTTATAGAGAATATTTTATAATTGTAATATGGGTGATTTAGTGATTAGGTTAACAAGTGATTGAGCAAGGACAAAATGGTAAATTGTAATTTATTGTGGATAACGCATTTAAGGGAGGGTTTAATGAGGTGTAGCCGCCACTGTTCCCTCATTTTCCTCTTTGGGTTTTCAGCTCAAGCAGTCGAGCTCTCTAGGCGATTTTCCCTCGCCCGATTCTCCTTCAAACTAGGTAAGTTTTTCCTTTCGTTATCTTGAGATTTTAGTGGCTATATAGCAGAGAGAGTACAATGCGTGTATTTTAATGAGGCTGCGAGTGTGTTGAGTTCAGGTTTAGTGTTGAGAATGTTCGATAACCAGAGTTTCCAAACTAGCTCCTTAGGTTTCTGAACGATATAAGGTTAAGGTTAGTGATGATCTAATCGGTATTCTGCTTATGACATTAGGTGCACAGAGCTTCCCGAGTAGTGGTAACCGAACAATTTCCAGGAATCCAGGTAAGTAAAGTATGCATGTGCCTTCGGGCCTACATCACAAAACAGTAGGGTTGTGTATTTTGTGAATGATTTTGTATGTCATACATCATGTTTTTGAAAGACTACGAAAATGAATTTCCATGTAAGAATAGTAAGGTATGAACTGAATGTGACAGACAAACTATTAAGGGAACTAATCCACCCCTTAATCGAGTAGAGGATGTATGACATTGGGAGAATTGATCCCACTCCCAAGGGAACCATGGGATCAGATCAGCTATTAAGGGAATTCATCCGCCCCTTAATCGAGTAGAGGATGTATGACATTGGGAGAATTGATCACACTCCCAAGGGAACCAAGGGATCATATCAGTTTATGAACGTACGTGTATGCAACTGAGATGAGAAAGTAGAAATTGCATGTTTAGGAATTTATGTTTCAGCCATGCATTTCATTACTGCTTTACTTACTTAGCATTAGGCTAATAGATGAGTTTTGTGATGTAGGTGTTGAGGATACTACAGGTGAATTCTCTGAGTTCACTGAGGGATAGGCTGGTTGGAGGAGCACATTCATGTTTCGGCCTGGTAAACTGATGAGGCGGGTTAACTGGTGTCAGTAATCTGAAAGTTTAGTTGACAGTATTTCAATTTAAATTTGTTGAGTTTCATGACAGAAGTGATTCTGATGTTTTGAATACGTTTTTGAGTTCCTTTTGTTAATAGTGTCTGTTGGGATTTAATGTTGGCACTCACTGAATTTTTAGTAATGTAATGGTCTGAAATGTTTTTGAATGGTTTAGTCTATCGGATGATGTCTCAGTAAACTCATCGGCAGATGCGTGCTGACGTCATCGGAAGGTGTAGGTTTAAGTCTATCGGATGATGTCTCAGTAAACTCATCGGCAGATGCGTGCTGACGTCATCGGAAGGTGTAGGTTTAAGTCTATCGGATGATGTCTCAGTAAACTCATCGGCAGATGCGTGCTGACGTCATCGGAAGGTGTAGGTTTAAGTCTATCGGATGATGTCTCAGTAAACTCATCGGCAGATGCGTGCTGACGTCATCGGAAGGTGTAGGTTTAAGTCTATCGGATGATGTCTCAGTAAACTCATCGGCAGATGCGTGCTGACGTCATCGGAAGGTGTAGGTTTAAGTCTATCGGATGATGTCTCAGTAAACTCATCGGCAGATGCGTGCTGACGTCATCGGAAGGTGTAGGTTTAAGTCTATCGGATGATGTCTCAGTAAACTCATCGGCAGATGCGTGCTGACGTCATCGGAAGGTGTAGGTTTAAGTCTATCGGATGATGTCTCAGTAAACTCATCGGCAGATGCGTGCTGACGTCATCGGAAGGTGTAGGTTTAAGTCTATCGGATGATGTCTCAGTAAACTCATCGGCAGATGCGTGCTGACGTCATCGGAAGGTGTAGGTTTAAGTCTATCGGATGATGTCTCAGTAAACTCATCGGCAGATGCGTGCTGACGTCATCGGAAGGTGTAGGTTTAAGTCTATCGGATGATGTCTCAGTAAACTCATCGGCAGATGCGTGCTGACGTCATCGGAAGGTGTAGGTTTAAGTCTATCGGATGATGTCTCAGTAAACTCATCGGCAGATGCGTGCTGACGTCATCGGAAGGTGTAGGTTTAAGTCTATCGGATGATGTCTCAGTAAACTCATCGGCAGATGCGTGCTGACGTCATCGGAAGGTGTAGGTTTAAGTCTATCGGATGATGTCTCAGTAAACTCATCGGCAGATGCGTGCTGACGTCATCGGAAGGTGTAGGTTTAAGTCTATCGGATGATGTCTCAGTAAACTCATCGGCAGATGCGTGCTGACGTCATCGGAAGGTGTAGGTTTAAGTCTATCGGATGATGTCTCAGTAAACTCATCGGCAGATGCGTGCTGACGTCATCGGAAGGTGTAGGTTTAAGTCTATCGGATGATGTCTCAGTAAACTCATCGGCAGATGCGTGCTGACGTCATCGGAAGGTGTAGGTTTAAGTCTATCGGATGATGTCTCAGTAAACTCATCGGCAGATGCGTGCTGACGTCATCGGAAGGTGTAGGTTTAAGTCTATCGGATGATGTCTCAGTAAACTCATCGGCAGATGCGTGCTGACGTCATCGGAAGGTGTAGGTTTAAGTCTATCGGATGATGTCTCAGTAAACTCATCGGCAGATGCGTGCTGACGTCATCGGAAGGTGTAGGTTTAAGTCTATCGGATGATGTCTCAGTAAACTCATCGGCAGATGCGTGCTGACGTCATCGGAAGGTGTAGGTTTAAGTCTATCGAGTAAACTCATCGGCAGATGCGTGCTGACGTCATCGGAAGGTGTAGGTTTAAGTCTATCGGATGATGTCTCGTAAACTCATCGGCAGATGCGTGCTGACGTCATCGGAAGGTGTAGGTTTAAGTCTATCGGATGATGTCTCAGTAAACTCATCGGCAGAAGCGTGCTGACGTCATCGGAAGGTGTAGGTTTAAGTCTATCGGATGATTTCTCAGTGAACTCATCGGCAGATGCGTGCTGACGTCACCGGAAGATGTAGAGTGCATTTTGTCGTTTTGCCACCGGATGATGTCTTCCATTTTCTGCTTCAGTCCCTTTTGTTGACTTTGTTCAGCGGGTGATGCGTTTGACTTTTGAAACTTATGAAGTGTTTTGCGATCTAATCCTTCATTCCTTTTGCCGGTTATTCCCCAAAATTTTAACTGAGTATTCAAGCATTGTACAATAGTTTTGTTTAACTCTATTTTTACTTAGATGATTTCCGCTGCAAGCTTTTCTTTAAAAATAATAATAATAATAATATGGTTGAAATTTTTAGTCATGTACGGGATTGGTGTGACGAACCGGGTTTAGATAACTCGGGGCGTTACATCATGGAACAAGTTCCTACCGTTAGTGGAGTTCTCTGACAACAATAGCTATCAATCTACGATTGGTATGACTCCGTATGAAAAATTTTATGGTAGAAAGTACAGATCTCCCTTATGTTGGGTTGAAGTAGGAGAATCAAAATTTTTCAGACCCGAGATTTTGCAGCAGATGTCTGAGAAAGTGGATATTATCAGACAAAGAATTGAAACTGCTTAGAGTCGACAGAAAATTTATGCAGATAAGAGAATAAGAGACCTAGAGTTCACAGAAGGCAATGAAGTATTTTTGAAGGTATCACCGTTCAAAGGCGTGATGCGATTTGGTAAGAAAGGGAAGCTCAGTCCAAGGTTCGTAGGACCATTTCTTATCTTGAAGAAAATAGGAAGCACAGCTTACAGACTACAGCAACCTTCCTTTATGGATATGGGGTTCACAGTGTCTTTCACGTATCTATGCTGAGAAAATGTGTACGTGACCACACACTGATCGTGGAACCAGTGAACATTGAGATCCAGCCGACACTGACGTATGAGGAAATACCAGTGAGGATCATGGAGTCTACAATCAAAGTGCTACGCAACAATGAGATTTCACTGGTAAAGGTCCTATGACACAATCACAATGTGGAGGAAGCCACTTGGAAAAGACAACAAGATATGGTGGATAGATATTCTGAACTCTTTGACTAAGCAATTTTGGGGACAAAATTTTATTAATGAGGGTGGGATGTAACAATCGACTTTTTCTGATCATGTAATCGTCCCTAAAATTCGTTTATATAAAAGAAATTCGCTATAAATACAATGTACATTTTATTGGAATTTGGATGACAAAGTTAAGGGATTAAAAGATAAAACGATCGAAGAGGGAGCTAAAACGTTCGGGATTTTAAGTGGAGGTTTTAAGTCAAAATAATGAAACTTCTCGAGGAAGTTTTTCCTATCCCAAAAACCAAACACCCTCTCTCTCTCTCTCTCTCTCTCTCTCTCTCTCTCTCTTTTTCACGATAGAACCCCTTGTAGAAAACACCTCTCCCTCATTTCATTTTCTTCTTCTGCTTCTCTTCTCCAGGCGATGCTCTCCTCACGTCGACGACAAAGCGTCAAGCCCCTCCTCTCCGTTTTCTTTTGATTTCTTCATAAAATGTAAGCCTATACGTTAGTTAATGGATTTAGGCTATTTAGGTATTGATATCGGTGGAAAGTTTTAGAGTTAAGGTTTTAGAAATTTTTTGTATTTGATGCTAATGCGTGATAGAATGTTGTTTAAGGGTTTGAATGGATAAACCAAAGGAAAAATAAGTACGTTTGATGAAAATCGAATTTTTGGAAAACAAAATCGACACAACACAGGGCACCCATGAAATTTGAGTTTCTGACCCTGTTTCCGACCTGTTTTCCTTAAACAAATTATTTCATGTTAAACTAGACGTTATAAGGTTTTCGATGCAAGTTGAATCGTAAAAATGGATAAAAATAAAGAAACTTACGACCGTTTGAAATTTAACCTAGAAATAGGGAAAATTTCGAGATTTTGAATAGAAATTGCTTGAATTTGTTAGTTGAATTGAGCATAGGCTATGTTTTGATTGTTTATTAGTTAGTACCGATGTAATGTGAATAATGGTTTGAATGTGCATATTATAAGTTCGTGAAACGCCAAAGAGAAACATTCAAGGTTTGCTAAATTCGATGGACCTCAGGTAAGTTCGTATGTATGTGTTTGGCTCTTAAGGCCTATATCACAGAGGTATTAAGACTTTATGCTTTATGGGGTATGTTGACGGGTAGACAGGTTATAGAACATGTCATAGGTTATGAGTTATTGTTTTATGTTACCGTCTTGATGAACTGTGTATGTTATGCTTTGAGGACCTGTCTTTTATTTATGTTATGTTTTATGCATAATGTATGTCCATACATCACGTTTTCAAGGAAATCATGCAAAACGTTTTATGCTCATGTTTTAAGTAAGAAAGATAAAAATGTAAATGTAAAGTACGGTTAAGTGTGGGACGGTAACTGGCATATATGTTCTTGTCCTTCTCAGGGACTTATATAAAATCGTCATAGCCGCGGACAATATGTTATTTTATCCCTCCTTGGGACAAGGCAAACCCACTAACCCACGTCATGTACGTAATGTTTCTCAGTTCCTCTATAAGCCCTTCTTAACCAACATGTTCACTTAAACTTAAATGTAATGTATGTACATGTTTTGAAACATTCATGCATAACACGTACATTTTACTGCATTTATACGATCTCACTGAGCTTTAGGCTCATTAGTTAAACTATGTGATGTAGGTATGGATCGTACTGACGAGGACTTTAAGCCTCAGGCTGATGTTTAGGTGCGGTTGAAGGAACGAGCTTACGGGGTCTGTTGCGGCAGTCAGACGCCCCTTTTGACCCGTGGGTGAATGTTAAGGTTACGTGTAAATAGTTTAAGTCTTTTGCATGTGTAGATAGTTACGATTTGAAAATATTATGAAAATGTTTTGGAATTTATTTCTGTATGGATATGTCCAGTTTTTAGAGTCATCCATGCAGTTTGCTTTCGTAAATTTTGTTACGCTTTCGTATACGTTTTTTAGTCGTGTTTTTGGGGTTTTGAAGTATTTTACGTTTGGAGAGATTTGGGAAAGGTTTTAGGTAGCTTTGAAGTGAAGTGTAGATGAAAAAAATGGATGAAAATGGGTGAAATGTGGAGTTGGGCACGCGTGTCTCGCGCGGTGCTCGCGCGAGGCCAGGCTGGTGCGCACATCGCTGGAAGGCATTGCGCGCAGCCGATCGATCGCCTGGTGAAGGCGATTGATCGCCCCTAAGGATCGCTCGCTGCTGGGCAAGCAAAGCGAGCGCCAATCGGTCGGCTCTTTGCGTGCAATCGATCGGCGCTTGATGTTCTTATGAGGCAGGAAAAATAGAGTTCGCCGATCGATCAGCGCTGTGCACGCGATCAATCGGCTGAGTTAAGGGCCAGAACGCCTCAAACAGAGTGTTCGCCGATCGATCGGTGCTTTGCGCATGATCGATGGGCCGTTCTTATGAGAGCGATTGGCACCTGAGCGGGCGCCGATCGATCGCGCGTAACCGAGCGACATGGGCGCGCTAGTCGAGCACCGTGCGTATCGCGACAGGGCGATGCGCGCGCGATGACTGGGTGATGCGCGCATCACATGCAATGTTTCCAAAAATGTTTTTTTTTATTTTGATTTTTAAACTCGTTTCAACCCGATGTTTTACAATATTTCCCAAACGTATTTTTTGAATGTTTTTCCACGTATTTCAAATGGTTTAGACGACCCAAAAAATGAGTTAACGCTTTATCGAAAACGATTTTAGTCTTCGATTTAGAGTTTTAAAAGTCAAAAAAATTTCACGTAAAAAATGTCTTAAATAAAGTGAAAGTCACGTCAAGTCCAGTGGCGACGTACGGGTCGTTACACCTAAAGTTGGTGAAAATGGTAAGATAATCAGACCTATGTTTCATAGGATACACTCAAGTATAACGAGTGCAAATATTACCAAAGGAAACATAATATCTGGAACCCCCTTTTGTTTGCATATGAGAGGGTCCCCAGACATCAGAATGCACAATATCAAAAGGAGCAAAAGAAGAAGAAGTACTCTTATGAAAGGGTAAGGCTGATAATTTTCCAAGTTTACAACCACTACAATAAGAAATGTCATGATTGTCTAAATGTCATAATGCTCCTGTAGACACTAAAAACTGTAAACGAGACGCTGAAACATGACCTAAACGAGAATGCCAAAAATAAAAATCAAAGGACAAACGACTCAAACGAAAAGAAGACAAATCCACACTAGAAGCAGCGACATCTGATACATTTAATTGATCCAAAACATAGAGTCCCCCTTGCCTACGGCCTGACCCAATCACCTTCAGAGAATGCGGATCCTTTACAAAACAAGTGGACGAAGAAAATGAGACTAAATATCCAGACTCATATAATTAACTAATAGAAACAAGACTAAGAGTCAAACTAGTAATATAATAAACATCAGAAAGAGACACAAGAAATGTAACAATCAAACCAACACCTACTAATGGCATAGGGGTTCCATTAGCAGTCACAACTGACACAGAAAACTTAGAAGACAAATAAACAAAAAAAGAAAAATGGGGAGACATATGATGAGAGACATCTGAATCCAAGACCCATAACGAAGAAGATATATCTGAGGAACCAGACGAGGATAAACCTTTATGAGAGGCGACCCACATAGCATTAAGGTTGTGAGGCAAGAAATTGCTGATGCGGCGGAGGCAGATGCGGTTGCGACTGTGGTGGCCGTTGTTGTTGTTGCTGTGACGACCCTACACTGTACCCGATTTTCCCTTACTATTTTTTTTAATCTTTATATCCTAAATAAATTTCGTACGTGTGAGCGGAATTAAAACTCTTTAAATCGAGATCGAGGTCTAAGTTTATAAACCATTAACAAACTTTAAAACAATTTAAATAAAACTTAAAATAATTAATTAAAACCATTAAAAACCATCGGCCAGCGAAACAAGACAAAAACAGGGGCAAAGGGGACTTTTGTCCCAAAAATGTGAGGGGCGATCGATCGCCCAAAACCAGCGATCGATCGCCCCATGGCGATCACACACTGGGGATCGCTCGCCAGTTGGATCGCCCCTGGGCGATCACTTATGCCCAGCGATTGCCATTGCCTGGCGATCGCTCGGTGATGACTCTTATTTTAGAGTCATTTTATGCTAACTTTATATAAGAAAACTTATATGAATTGAGTGATTGCAATGATAAATTGGTATGAGTTATTACAATTGCCATGGAATGTTGTATGCATTAGTATTTTTATTCAATTTAATATATTCATATAGATTTTTCATTAAAAGCAGATTTTTTTTCTCTTTAATTTGAATTTTATATTTTCGTATTTGAATGTAATTTTATTAGAGGGAAATCAAATTCAAAAGCTGAAGATTATGGAGAGAGCAAATCACTTAAATTAAGGAAAGTTGTTGCTGATTACAGAGAGAGAAAATGCTGGAATTATGGAAGAAAAATGGATTTGAATTTAATAGCAATCAGATGATTTAGCTAAACTGGGCAGCGGAAGAACCAAGGAAATAAAGCAAATTGGGCAGCGGATGACTTGAAGAATGGGCAGCAGAAAAAGACAAAATAGGGCAACGGAAGATATAAAAATAACGGGCAGCGGAAGATCTACAAAGAAATGAAAATCTGGGCAGCTGGGCAGCGGAAGACTAGAAAGGAAAGAGAAGAAACCTGGGCAGCGGAAGACTAGAAAGGAAAGAGCTAAACAATTTGGGCAGCGGAAGCAGTAAACAATTTGGGCAGCGGAAGAAGACTATCAAAGGCAGCACTAGATGACAAAAGCAATTAAATCTAAGGGAAATTGGAGAGAGAAAGAGAAGATTGCATGGAAAATTAAAAGAGATATTCCTTTTGAAGAAAACCAATTCTGGTGCAACTCCTTACGCAGAGAGAAAAGTGGATCTAGGGAGTATTAATATTATTTTTCTTGGAGATATTCTGATATACCCTTTTGGAGAGATAAGAGAGGAGGCGCTTCATCTGGATCTAAAAAACCACCGACGCCCTTTGCTGAACTCTCTTCTTCTTCAATTATTTTCATTGCATTATTGTTCTATGAACAAAACTGTTTTTAGCCCTATTTTAATTATGCATAGTAGCTAAACTTTTAATCTTGGTTAGGACGATAGTATTTGTTACGTTATTTTGCTACGATCTTGGTTTGCTTTTGGAATTATCTATTGAACAATTATTCGTGAAATTTATTTGCTATGTTAAACCATATCGATAGATAGGTTAACTATTCATATTTATATTGTATCGACGGATAGATATAAATTAGAGATGCATGAATAATTAATTGAATTACTTTGTTACAACGTGGTTAACACTAATTTGATTGGCGACAAGAATTGCACATATATGAGATTCAATATTAGTTGCATTCTTTCAAGGTAGAAAGAAATTCTGATTTGAATTTACCTAGGCAATTCGAAAGAATCCTAGAAAATACTTTTATTCTTGCTGTTCTTTAGATAATGCTCAGAGCATTACCACAGCATCAGTAGTAAATTAATCGTAACAAAGAAATCGATCCTAGCCAAGGCCTTCTTTTATCGTTTTTACCTCGTTTAATCTTGCTTTATTTTATTGCATCATTATTCATATTTTAGTTCTAATTATTATTCAGCAAATTAATATTTTTATAAGATTTTTATAGCGATTAATTCAATTGAGCATATCCTCGTGGGATCGATACTTTACTTATTCTATTACTTCGTTAGCGACACGTGCACTTGCGTATAAGTGGTAAAATCACTAACAAGTTTTTGGCGCCGTTGCCGGGGATATTGTTTAGTTGTTATTATTTTGCTATAATTATTTTAATTTATTTTACGTTATTTTATTTTGTTTTGTTTTCCTATTTTCAGATATTATTGATTTATGCCGGACGACGAAGACGCACAGGATCTTGTACCCTTAGATCCAGAAATTGAAAGGACTTTTAGAGAAAGGAGAAGACAACAGCAACAACAACAACAAATTGAGGGAGAAAATATGGCGCAGGCAGCAAACGAAAGGGAAAATGCTGAAAGAATTATTGACGAAAGAGATATACCTATTCAGGATTTTGCAATTCCTACACTTAATGATCTCAATCCTGGAATAGTCAGACCTGATCTCCGAGCCATAAGATTTGAGCTGAAACCTGTGATGTTTCAAATGCTCCAAACAGTTGGACAATTTACTGGAGCAATCACAGATAACCCTCATCGCCATTTGAAGGTTTTTGGAGAAGTCAGTGATTCATTTAACTTCCCTGGTGTATCTGCAGAAGCCCTGAGATTGAAACTCTTTCCATATTCCTTGAGAGACCGCGCCAGATATTGGTTAAACAGCATTCCTTCGGATACAATCACCACTTGGGGGGATTTAGCGAAGAAATTTATTATGAAGTATCACCCACCAGTGAGGAATGCACGGATGAGAAACGAGATCACCAGTTTTCTACAGAGGGATGGAGAATCATTATATGAAGCCTGGGACAGATTTAAAGATTTGCTGAGACAGTGTCCAAATCACGGGATCCCTCACTGGATTCAACTGGAAACATTTTACAACGGGTTGAATGGACAAACCCGATCAATCATCGACGCAGCAGCTAATGGAACATTGCTTTCTAAATCATTTAACGAAGCTTACGATCTGCTGGAGAGAATGGCAGTAAACAGTTATCAGTGGCCTTCAGAGAGAAATACACATGCAAGGAGAGCACCCGGAAGTTATGATATAGATGAAGTAGCAGCTCTTAATGCAAAGATAGCTTCACTCGAGAATGCCATGAAAGCTATGAATAAACAGCAACAACCAGTAACCAGAGAGATCTCTTGTATTTTCTGTGGGGAGAACCATGATGACAGTTCATGCCCGACAAATCCTGAGTCGGCAAACTATGTGGGCTTTAACAGAAACAATAATCCATATTCACAGACGTATAACCCTGGGTGGAGACAGCATCCGAACTTCCAATGGAACTCTCAGCAACAGAACAATGCAATGCCTACAAGATCTGCTGATAACTATGCTCAGAATTACAACCAGCAAGTACAAAAACCTGCAGCTCAAGAAAAAACAGACAACTTTGCAAGGGAGTATGCTGCAAGGACAGATATAATTTTGCAAAATTTATCAGCTTCGATAAAGAATATTGAAACCCAACTGGGGCAATTAGCACAATCTGCAAATTCAAGAAGCAGTGGACAATTACCCAGAGATACAGAAATTCCACAAAGATCAGGCAAAGAACACTGTAAAGCAATAATATTAAGAAATGGTAAAGAAGTGGAGATTCCAGAGAAACCACAGAAGGCAGAGAAATCAAAGAAGAATGACCAAGAAAGAGAGGCAGAACAACAACCCAGTACTGAGGGTTTACAGGAAAGAGAAGTGGGGATTGAGAAAGAAAGACCTCAAGAGGCCGAAGAGAATAATTCCAATTCTGGAGAAATTAATACAAATGCTGCAGTTTCGCCCGCAGCATCGCCACAGCAGCAACATGCAGAAGAACAACTCCAGAGACCACCTCCACCATTTCCACAGAGGCTACAAAAACACAACCAGGAAAAACAGTTTAAAAAATTCTTGGATGTTTTGAAGCAACTCCATATAAATGTACCTCTTGTGGAAGCTCTTGAACAAATGCCAAATTATACTAAATTTATGAAGGATATCTTATCCAAAAAGAGGAGGTTGGGAGAATATGAGATGGTGGCCATGACTGAGGAAACCAGTTACATTTTGCAGAATAAGATCCCACCAAAATTGAAGGATCCTGGCAGCTTCACTATTTCGTGTACAATCGGCAACAATTATTTCGGAAAAGCTCTCTGTGATCTGGGAGCTAGCATAAATCTGATGCCCATGTCGATCTTTAAGAAGCTGGGAATTGGAGAAGCTCGGCCAACAACAGTAACTCTGCAACTTGCTGACCGATCACTCACCCACCCTCAAGGAAAGATTGAAGATGTGCTGGTAAAGGTAGATAAATTTATCTTTCCAGCAGACTTCATAATTCTCGACTATGAAGCAGATCGAGAGGTGCCAATAATTTTGGGAAGGCCATTTTTGGCTACTGGCCGAACTCTGATAGATGTCCAGAGAGGAGAACTGACGATGAGAGTCAATGATCAACAAGTTACTTTCAATGTTTTAAAGGCCATGAAATATCCTTATGACGAAGAAGAATGCTTCAATATTTCCAAGGAAAATAAAGCAGCAGAAATAAAACAAGTATCAAGAGGGTATAGAAGGGAGTTCGAGGCATTAATTCGAACAGAAGATGGTAAAGAAGAGGGGGAGGATTCCAGTAAAGAGGCAGCCACAGTGGAACTCAAACAGTTGCCCCCACATTTGAAGTACGTATTTCTTGGACTCAACGAAACACTTCCTGCTATTATATCTACCACTTTGTCTAACCTGCAAGAGCAAGAATTAGTGGAGGTTCTAAAGAAATATAAACTAGCTTTGGCATGGACAGTGAAGGATATCAAAGGGATAAGCCCAAGCATTTGTATGCATAAAATCAGATTGGAAGAAGGAGTTACTCCAACCATAGATCAACAGAGAAGACTAAACCCGATTATGAAGGAAGTGGTGAAGAAAGAAATACTTAAGTGGTTGGACGCAGGCATTATCTACCCCATTTCTGACAGCTCGTGGATTAGCCCGATTCATTGTGTTCCAAAGAAAGGAGGAACAACTGTTGTGACTAATGAGAAAAGTGAATTAATTCCAACGAGAACCGTAACTGGTTGGAGGATTTGTATGGACTACAGGAAACTGAACAAAGCAACTCGAAAAGACCATTTCCCTCTTCCCTTTATAGATCAAATGCTGGACAGATTAGCAGGAAAGAAATTTTACTGTTTCTTGGACGGATATTCAGGGTATAATCAAATTACTATAGCACCAGAAGATCAGGAGAAGACAACTTTCACCTGCCCATATGGAACGTTTGCCTTCAGGAGAATGCCCTTTGGGTTATGTAATGCTCCTGCTACATTCCAGCGTTGTATAATGGCCATTTTCTCGGACATGATTGAAGAAAGTTTGGAAGTCTTTATGGATGATTTTTCCATTGTTGGAGATTCTTTCGAAAAGGGAAAATCTAGAGAAAGTGTTGAAGAGGTGCATGGAAACTAACCTAGTTTTAAACTGGGAAAAGTGTCATTTTATGGTCCCAGAGGGCATAGTTCTCGGACATAAGGTTTCAGACAAAGGATTAGAAGTGGATAAAGCGAAGATAGAGATTATCGAGAAGTTACCTCCACCAAAAACAGTGAAAGGAATTAGAAGTTTCCTGGGGCATGCAGGATTTTACAGACGTTTCATCAAAGATTTTTCTAGAATATCGAAGCCTTTATGCAGTCTACTGGAACAGAATATACCATTCAATTTCGACAAAAGCTGCCTGGAAGCTTTTAACCTGCTGAAACAGAAGCTGATCACGGCACCTGTGATAGCTGCACCAGACTGGAACTCACCTTTTATTCTAATGTGTGATGCGAGTGATTATGCAGTGGGAGTAGTGCTTCGGCAGAAAAAGGAGAAAATTTTTCACTCTATTTACTACGCTAGCAGAACCTTGAATGAAGCTCAAAAGAATTACACCACCACGGAGAAAGAACTGTTAGCCGTGGTATTTGCATTCGACAAATTCAGAGCGTATTTAATTGGCACAAGAGTTATTGTGTACACTGACCATGCAGCAATCAAATACCTGTTTGCAAAGAAAGATGCTAAACCTAGACTTATACGCTGGGTTCTTTTACTTCAAGAGTTTGATGTGGAGATTCGTGACAGAAAAGGGTGCGAAAACCAAGTAGCCGATCATTTATCTCGTCTGGAGAATATGGGTAATCAGCAAGATGAAGGGATTATAAAAGAGTCTTTCCCTGATGAGCAAATACTGAAACTGGAAACGTCTTCAGCTCCTTGGTATGCTGATTTTGTGAATTAAGCAAATACTGAAACTGGAAACGTCTTCAGCTCCTTGGTATGCTGATTTTGTGAATTACATTGTAAGTAATATAATACCGTTTGATTTGGATTATCAGCAGAGAAGGAAGTTCATGAAAGAGGTGAAGTATTATTTCTGGGACGAGCCATTTCTTTTCAAACAGTGTGCTGACCAATTGTTAAGAAGATGTATTCCGGAAGAAGAAATACAATCAGTGCTGCAGCAATGCCATGCAGCATCATATGGCGGTCATTATGGAGGAACTAGAACAGCTGCCAAAGTTCTACAGTCAGGTTTGTACTGGCCCTCCCTTTTTAAGGATGCTAATGAGTTTGTTCAAAAATGTGACAGGTGTCAAAGAACAGGGAACATCTCAAGAAAACACGAGCTGCCACTTACAAATATTTTGGAAGTGGAAGTATTCGACGTATGGGGTATAGACTTCATGGGACCTTTTCCACCATCTTTTGGAAATCAATACATTTTATTGGCGGTGGATTACGTATCTAAATGGGTTGAAGCAGTGGCACTTCCAAATAATGAAGGGAAGAGTGTTCTGACATTTTTGCAGAAAAATATTTTCACACGTTTTGGAACACCGCGTGCAATTATAAGCGATGGAGGTTCTCATTTTTGCAATAGGATGTTCACTGGTCTACTGGGAAAATATGGAGTCAGACACAAAATAACTACAGCTTACCACCCTCAGAGTAATGGACAAGCAGAAGTATCTAACAGGGAGGTAAAACGGATTCTGGAAAAGGTGGTGAATCCAAACCGAAAAGATTGGTCTCAGAAATTGGAAGATGCATTATGGGCGTATAGAACTGCATATAAAACACCTTTGGGCACCACACCTTATAACTTGATTTATGGGAAAGCTTGCCATTTACCAGTAGAGCTTGAGCATAAAGCATATTGGGCAATCAAAACCCTAAATCTGGATTTACAAAGAGCAGGAAAACATCGGTTTTTACAGTTACAGGAGCTGGAAGAGTTAAGGTTGGGAGCCTACGAAAATGCAAAAATTTACAAGGAAAAAGTGAAGAAATGGCATGATAAAAAGTTACAGGCAAGAACATTTTTGAAAGGTGAAAAAGTCTTGCTATTTAATTCTAGGATGAAGCTCTTTCCAGGAAAGCTTAAATCAAGGTGGTCTGGGCCATTTGAAATAATGGAGGTATTTCCATACGGAGCAGTAGAGTTGCACGATGAAAAGAATGGAAGGAATTTTAAAGTGAATGGTCAACGAATAAAGCATTATTTTGGAGAAAAATTGACAAAAATTATGTCAATTTCTCTACAAAATCTGGAAGAAAAATGAGCAAATGGGAAGTCTGGCTGAAGACTTACGTAAAAACTTAGCGCTTTGAGGGAGGCAACCCTCAATAATATCCTTTTATGCGTTAATTTTAGTTGCAATTTTTGTCTATTATTTTTATTATGATTTTTTTTAGTTTAAATAAGTTATTTTTGAATTCAGTTTAACTTTTCTATTTATCTTCACCCAATCTCTCTCGAAGCGATTTTAGGGTAAATTTCTGCTTGCAACCCGCCGCCGACATTCAGTGCATCTCCGCAATACAGTCTCGACAAATTTTTCCTCTGCCCCACGACGCTGCTACTAACGCCCACAGCATTACGCACTATTCTGTCGGTAGCAATGAGGCCAAAGCAAAAAGGACAGAAAAAGGCCAAGAAAGTGAATAGGATGGCTTTTATTTCTGAGGAAGCCAAGTTGAGATACGAGCAAGGATTGCAGCAACGCAGCTTTGCTCAAGAAAAAGGCTTCCTAGTCGCAGAAGAGCAGCTATTGAGGTACCCGAACTATGTTACCTCTGTTATTCATGAGCGTAAATGGGAAACATTTTGTGCAGTTCCAGGGACAGCAGTAAAAAATATTGTGAGAGAGTTTTATGCAAATTTTGAGGGAGATCTGCCCGAGTGTATTAAAGTTCGAAAATGCGATGTAAGATTCGGACCTTCAGCGATAAATAGTTTTTACAATCTGGAGGATGTTGAAGATGAGTTTTACAAATACGAAGATTATGGATCACAGGGATTTCTCAAATCAATATTGAAGGAAATAGCAATGCCCAACACAGAATGGGTAAGGTCAAAAACTGGCTGTGTCTCTATTCCAAGGCTCGCTCTACTGCCGAAGGCAAAGGTATGGTATCATTTTTTAAAACTCCGATTATTTCCTTCGTCTCACGGTCAGCACTTGACAAGAGAAAGGGCCATCTTACTCTACTGCATTTTGACAAACAAAAAGATCAATGTGGGACTGGTAATATACCGGAACTTATGTGCAAATGCTCTCAAACCGAAAGGGCAGCTATTGTTTCCTTCTTTGGTTTCTGGATTATGTAAAATGGCTGGCGTAATTTCTGAAGCTGATGAAGAGGAACTTTCTCCTGGCCCTGTGATGACACCAACTATTATAAAGAGAATTGCTTCGGAGGGGTTGGGAGCAGGAGCACCAGAATCTGAAGAGAATGCTGCAAGTGGAGCTGCAGCATCATCCAGCACCAACAATATCTACCAGCAAATACTTGATGGTCTGGAGGCAGTACGTAATAAGCTTGATTTGCACAGAAATGATCTTTCGACTTTGAAAGAGGAACTTCAACATCAGAAGCAATTACAATCTAAGGTGACAAGGACCTTGACCAGCTTAAAACGCAAAAATAGAACATTTTGGCAGTACAACAAGCTGCGTGATACAGCATTGGCCGCTAGCTTTGCCAGAAGGCCAGAAGATCCAGCCCCTGTTTTCCCTCGGTTCCCAGCAACAATTTTCCGAGATTCGGATGATGAGTCTGAACCTGAAGCATGAATTCCAGGGAAGTCCTAACCCCCCTAGTTTTATTTTGCTTTAATTTCTTTTTGTTGAACTTAATTTTGTTTGGCAGTGGGGACACTGCCACTTTTTAAGTGTGGGGGTACTATTTAGTATGAGTGAGGATGTTTATCTAATTTGGATGATTAATATTTACTGTTTCTTTGAATATGGTTGTTTTGATTCTCTCTGGATGTTGATTGAATTTTGGTCGTTTATATTTTATTTTAGGGAAATTAGTATCTATTGATTGGTATTTTAGTGTTTGTTGTTATCTTTTGGTTTGTTACCCTCTATTGGTGTGTTACCAAAAAAAAAAAAAAAAAAAAAAAAAAAAAATGATGATGAAATGAAGAAAAGTGCGATATAATTTCCTAATATCTTTTGATTTGGTGAGTTATTGGATAATGTTAGTGTCACGTATTATTAGAAATCAGTTAAGATTTATTCCCATTAACTTAGTGTCTCTAACACACAAACTCCTTTTGGTTGTTTAGGAATATTATCCTTGCTAGACATTACAATTATATCTAGGCGTCAATAATTTAATGTTTGATTAAAGAAATTAGCAATTAGAGAATTCTTCTTAGAAAAATATAGTAAATAATAAGTTTGGGGGTAATAAAAATAAAAAAAAAAAAAATAAAAAAAATAATAATAAATAAATAAAAAAGTGCAATTTCCTAATCTACTTTCAATTTCGAGTGAGCCTTTTGGATACTCGATGGGTAGAAATAAATTAGAGGAACGTTGGGAGGAACTCCGTTGCATGTTTATTGACTATACTCCTCTATTGTATATATGAGTATATTTATCTTGAGGTGACACTATTGAGTAACCGGAGGACTTCATCACCAATGTTGTCATTCGCGTAAAAAGGTAGTGTGACTTATAGATAAAGTCAATGTAAAAAAAAAAAAAAAAAAAAAAACTTAATCCCCTTACTTATTTAAAAAAATAAAATAAAAAGAAAGAAGAAGAATCTTTGAATGTTAATGGATTTATGAAGGATATTAGAGAGTTGACATCTTATGATATGTATTGTGATTTCTAGTTTTGATTATTGAACTTAACAATTCAAATGGAGTTTGAGCACACACACATTTTTGACTAGGTTATTGGGAATTGAATCTATATTGATTACTTTTAATTGTGATAGTAAAATTTTTCAATAAATTACAAATTAGTAGATATTTCGGAATTATATCGATTTTGTCAATGTTACCGTGGAAATTCATTTTTGTTTGCATCACTCGAGGACGAGTAATGGTTTAAGTTTGGGGGTATTTGATGACTCTTATTTTAGAGTCATTTTATGCTAACTTTATATAAGAAAACTTATATGAATTGAGTGATTGCAATGATAAATTGGTATGAGTTATTACAATTGCCATGGAATGTTGTATGCATTAGTATTTTTATTCAATTTAATATATTCATATAGATTTTTCATTAAAAGCAGATTTTTTTTCTCTTTAATTTGAATTTTATATTTTCGTATTTGAATGTAATTTTATTAGAGGGAAATCAAATTCAAAAGCTGAAGATTATGGAGAGAGCAAATCACTTAAATTAAGGAAAGTTGTTGCTGATTACAGAGAGAGAAAATGCTGGAATTATGGAAGAAAAATGGATTTGAATTTAATAGCAATCAGATGATTTAGCTAAACTGGGCAGCGGAAGAACCAAGGAAATAAAGCAAATTGGGCAGCGGATGACTTGAAGAATGGGCAGCAGAAAAAGACAAAATAGGGCAACGGAAGATATAAAAATAACGGGCAGCGGAAGATCTACAAAGAAATGAAAATCTGGGCAGCTGGGCAGCGGAAGACTAGAAAGGAAAGAGAAGAAACCTGGGCAGCGGAAGACTAGAAAGGAAAGAGCTAAACAATTTGGGCAGCGGAAGCAGTAAACAATTTGGGCAGCGGAAGAAGACTATCAAGGGCAGCACTAGATGACAAAAGCAATTAAATCTAAGGGAAATTGGAGAGAGAAAGAGAAGATTGCATGGAAAATTAAAAGAGATATTCCTTTTGAAGAAAACCAATTCTGGTGCAACTCCTTACGCAGAGAGAAAAGTGGATCTAGGGAGTATTAATATTATTTTTCTTGGAGATATTCTGATATACCCTTTTGGAGAGATAAGAGAGGAGGCGCTTCATCTGGATCTAAAAAACCACCGACGCCCTTTGCTGAACTCTCTTCTTCTTCAATTATTTTCATTGCATTATTGTTCTATGAACAAAACTGTTTTTAGCCCTATTTTAATTATGCATAGTAGCTAAACTTTTAATCTTGGTTAGGACGATAGTATTTGTTACGTTATTTTGCTACGATCTTGGTTTGCTTTTGGAATTATCTATTGAACAATTATTCGTGAAATTTATTTGCTATGTTAAACCATATCGATAGATAGGTTAACTATTCATATTTATATTGTATCGACGGATAGATATAAATTAGAGATGCATGAATAATTAATTGAATTACTTTGTTACAACGTGGTTAACACTAATTTGATTGGCGACAAGAATTGCACATATATGAGATTCAATATTAGTTGCATTCTTTCAAGGTAGAAAGAAATTCTGATTTGAATTTACCTAGGCAATTCGAAAGAATCCTAGAAAATACTTTTATTCTTGCTGTTCTTTAGATAATGCTCAGAGCATTACCACAGCATCAGTAGTAAATTAATCGTAACAAAGAAATCGATCCTAGCCAAGGCCTTCTTTTATCGTTTTTACCTCGTTTAATCTTGCTTTATTTTATTGCATCATTATTCATATTTTAGTTCTAATTATTATTCAGCAAATTAATATTTTTATAAGATTTTTATAGCGATTAATTCAATTGAGCATATCCTCGTGGGATCGATACTTTACTTATTCTATTACTTCGTTAGCGACACGTGCACTTGCGTATAAGTGGTAAAATCACTAACACTCGGCATGCGCTCTGGAAATTTTTCCAAAGCGCAACCAAGAGGGGCGATCGATCGCCCCTTGCAGGCGATCGATCGCCAACCCCTATGCTGCCCCCATTTACTTATTGTTCCTTCTTCTTTCCTTCTCTTCCCCTGCTTCCCTGTACGCCTAACATCCCTTCACCATTTCATCAACACAAACATCAAATATATGTTCAAACATACTCACTCAAAATCCCATCCATTTCTCACTTTCTCAATCACCCAAAATAACAACTTAAAACTCAATTAAAAACATAACCTAATTTCATAAAAACAAACTGCGTGGTTCGGTTTAAAAACAACGAACATTTACCTAATACCAAATATTTACAAAATACATTTTTCAAACTTTTTAAAAACTCAAAACGAAATCTATCAACTATCAGAACCAAACACCCTAAAATGTTTCTATACAATCATCAGCCCGACAATTCCCAAAAACCCTCAAAACACCTAACCATGAGTCCCACGGGTCAAAATGCGCCTCGACTGCGCCAGCACACTCCCGCAACCATCCTCCATCAACTGCATCACTCCTCAGGTGGAGGGATCTCGTCCTCACCTATGTCGAAGTCACCTACACCATACAGACACACTATGAGATAAAAATCTCAGTAAGCTCTACGTAAATGCAATGTGTGCTGTGCATATGAGTTCGTAAATCATGCATCATGTTCATTATCTTTACTCTGGTTGTCACCGAGATCTCAACCCCCTAACCAGAGAGGGCACATCTAGCGGTCGGACTACCCTTTCCAGCTAGAGGAGGGGGGTATACGCTTACAACACGTACAGCCGTGCCTGAGCCCCATCTCGCATGACCTATAACTATATGAGTACATATTAGATGCGGTATTGTGACATACCCCTTCGTGCCTACACAATAGATCAATAGCCCCTCTCCAGGCCGCATCGCCATTTTCTTTAAAACATTGTGCAGAAATTCGTTTTTATGCTCTTTGAAACACGTGGTGTGATGCATGAACAGTTAACAGCGTAATTTAAACACACAACATACGTACCATCAAGACAATAAAGCAATTAAAGCATAATCTATAAACTAATCCTAACTACCCAACCGAAACAAACCAAACATACACATCGCCAAATTCCTCGAAACGACCTCGACGTACGGTGTAGGCCAATCGGCCAGAGAAGATCACGAGAACTTACCCCGTGTCCGTTGCGGCTCAAGCTCCGTCCACGAGCGTTGTTCACCTAAGCAATTTCACCAAATTGTCGTTAAAACGAGCTTAAACAAATTCAATGTCCAACTAGCAAAATCCTTAACTAAGGAATTTCTCCTAGAGCTATTATAACTCAACTAATCGAGGCGTTTAAACAAACAATCAATGCTCGATAGTTCAAAACCACAATTAACGAGCTTTTTCTAAAAACCCGAAAATCCTCTAATTTTAACATTTCCCACAAATCAATCTAACTTCGTCCAATAACATTTAATACGTCCTTTATATCCTCAAACACGATAAACCTATCAATTTCGAACCCTAAATCGCATTTTTAACGAAACCCTAAACGAACCATAACCGTTAAACAACACAAAAACTACAAACAGACTTTCCAAAACCATAGAACCTTACCTAGAATCGAGTTCGGGGAAGAAAACGTGAAGAACGGAGGACAAACGGAGGAAGAATGATCGTCTGAAATGAGGAATCGCCGTGAATCGCCAAGGAGGGAGGAGAAATCGCAAGCAGAAGAAAATGGCGTGGAGAAGAAGAAGAGTTATAGTTTTTAATAGAATTTTACTTGGTAAATTACCATTTTGCCCTTCGATCTTATTTCTATTTGTTTCGTCCCTTGTTTTGTTAATTGACTAACGATTCGGTTTCTCCAAATTTTCTTATTTCGCCAATAACTCCAGCTTACTACGAGGGTTCTATTAAAACTGTCCATTCGCAAAACGGACTACATTTACTATTTTTACCAAAATATCTTTTTATTACGAGAAACGTAATTCTTGTAAAATTAGCGTTACGACTCCTAAAATTCCCGAAATTTTCCTAAAATCCATATAAATTATCAGGATTATAATAACGCTTTCCTTTCTCAAAACCGACTTAATTGACATAATTACACAAATGTCATTCTATTAAAATACTAATATTCAGTACAGGCGGGTATTACAGTTGCAATTTACCATATTCAGCAATAACGGACACCTAGTCTTCCATTGACCCTTTTGTTTACAGAAGGTACATTCATCACAAGAGACTTTAGGCGTCGATCTATTTTGGTACCACTGAAGAGAATCGTCCTTACGACCAAATATGACAACCGAATCAACCGAATGCACAAATAATCCAACCAAAAAACAACAGTCCAACCAGACAATAACTGAACTCCAAAGTCCAACCAACAATAACCAAATTCAATAAAAGAAACATAAAACTAATTCCTCCCGATACCTTTCAAATAGGGCTCAAATTCTGCTACAAGTCGTTTCTAAGCTAGGCAAGAAAGATTCCACAATCAAATTGGCCACTTTAATTAAACTGCAATCTTTTCCATAGTCAAACAACATAATTAAAGTTGCAATCTTTTCCACAGTCAAACAACATTTTCTTCTTCAGTGGAGGGGAACAGCTCTGTTCATAGCGCAGGGCAAAGTTCAGGAAAACAGCTCTGTCTCCATTCAGAACACCATTCAAAGAGCTGCTCTGTCGCCGGTCAGAACACCGTTCAACCCCGTCACCGTTTAAAATGTCGTTCAGCCTTAGTCGCCATTCTTTAACGGCTTCCTCCCATTCAGAACACCGTTCATGAATATCGGAACCCTTTCAGTCGATAGTGGAAGCTTCAATTCAGAACGTCATAATCTTCACCAGTTTTCAGAACGCCGTTGTGGTTTTCAGAACGCCGTTCACGTCGCCGGTGGAAGCTTCAGAACGCCATTCAAAACTAACCCTAATAGCCTTGCTCTGATACCATGAAGACATTAAAATTGTATTCATTGCAAAACTCACAAATTATGATACATAAAAGTAGAGAAGTAGATGACTAAACTACCATTCAAATATAATATATGCTAACAAAAGTATCAAGACAGCCGGTTGGCATCAACATATCTATAAATAATTTCCTTCTCTGTACTACTCGTTCCATATTCTATTCACATATTTAAAGTACTAGGAATGTACCTCATTAGCCACCTTAACGCGTACCAGTGACATTTACCAAGATCAACCATGAATTTTACTGACAACACTAACAGAAAATGCTAAATTCGTGCGAGTACAAATCATTGAGTACATGATACTGACAACTAAAATTGCACAAGGAATTTTTTGCGTAACTTTTATATCCTCATTTAAACTTGAATTCTACTTCTTTGACAATTTGAAGTGACCTCCATGAGGATTATTAACACCTTTCAGATTTATCAACTCGAAACTTCGAAGGGCTTTGTCGAGTTAATTTTCTTGAGATAGTTGAATAATTTTCTTTCCCTGTATCTCAGAATGTCAATTCTTCGTATGAGTTTAGCATCTCCTAAGTCCTTCATATCAAACACTTTTATAAGTTTCAACTTACAAATTTGTAATATCAGACTTCCTTTTTCTAGCCAAAAGGATATCATCGACATATAAGAGAACAAATAACCTATCTTGCAGTAATGAAAGGTCCAATTTTTTGTCCCTTAACTCTTCTAAAACTTTGTTTACTCCACCATTGACAGTAATTCCTATAAAGATGCATAATTCATTATGTGTAGATCACCCTTCATAACCGTCATTATACCCTTTGAAATGTTCAAAGTACCAGTTTTGATTTTGATTGAACAACCATTAGAATCTAACACACCAATCGATGACAGGTTCTTTTTCAATTGAGGTACATATCCGACCTCTTGGATTGTCCAAACACAGTCATCATGCATCTTAATTTGAATTGAACATTTTCCTTCAATTTGACAAGACTTAATTGTTTCCCAGAAGTACTTTTCTGTCCATAGAAAGTTTTATAACCACTCTTTCGTTGGTGTCATGTGAAAAGAGAATCCTGAATCCAATATTCATTGCTCCCCTTGTTCCATTTCGGAAGCTACTAGAACATCTGATGACTCATACCCATCCGAAGCAATTGAAACATCTCCTTTCTTAAGCTTCTTTTTCGCTCAAAACAATCGTTTTTCTAATGACCTTCTTTATGGAAGAAAAAAGTCTTTAACTTGACTTCATCAACCTTTTATTTTATCACTGATTTTCATACTCTTAATTTCTTCCTTATTAATTGCTTGAGCAAGCCTTTGATAAACGAGCAAAGCCTTCATTTTAATTCTCCACAGGTTGAAATCATTCTCACAGTGTAAATTTATCAACTTCAAATTTCGCGATTCAAATCTTTGAAACCCAAGAATGCTGATATCTATTGATTTGAAGGTCGCGTATACCATCTACACTCACCGCAGCAATTGTTGAATCAAGAACAAATGAACGATACAAAAACAGAATCTCAATATTAGAGTGTTCTACATCGACGAATGAAACCTAATAACCCTTTGGTTGAAGAAACCAATTCAAAATACAGAGAGAACCATACAACAACAGAAATCTCCTTGAAACAATCTCTATAAAAAAAATTTATAAAAAAATTTATTTGATAAATTTACACGGTGAAATCATTCTCACCGTGTAAATTTATCAAATAAAAAACGCATCTCCATCACTCTGCTCTTAACTTTCTAACTCGGTAAAAGAATATCTCGAATAGTACCTACCAGGTACCACTTCCACTAAAAAATATTTATTAGCATAAGAAATAAACCCCAAGGGAACCCAATAATAACTTTAGCTGGAAAAACTGAGAATATAGAAAAAATAAACCAACCCGAACCAGAACCAAATATTCACAATATCCATGGATTCTGGGTCTCAAGTTGGAAATAAGCTAATGGTGAGAGTTTTAAATTTTTTCATTGACATACAATTTCATCAATGAGGAATGTATGATGATGTGTCACCACCAAAGTTCGTAACTGGCTTTTTAAATTCTAGCATTTTTTTTATTTAAAAATAATTTTATTATGCTTTAACCGTGACTTCTCATCTTTCTTGAGATTGACATTTTTTATTTTTTTTATATTTCTGGTTCTTATCTTTTTATAGATAACGAATCAAGATTTTCTATCTTTTATCACTATTATACCTTTGATTTTTATCTCTTGAAGATAAATGGCCAATGTACGCTCATCACGTATGTTTTCGAAATTGATTTAAAATAATCTTTCTTATTTTCTTTGAATCTCAATATTACTTGTGAGGTTTATATTATTTGGTATCAGAGCACGACTCTAAATCAGATTTCATCCATCTTTTCTTTTTCATAAGTTTGTTCACAATCTTTTTTTTTTTTTTAAACAAAGAGGAAAAAAGATGGGAGGCAAATAAAAAAGTAATTACACGAACTGAAGTTATTTTTAACCCTAATATTGTCGGCTCATCAGGAGAGGCATCGCTAGCCGACAACAAACATGTTACTCAAGGTCATATTAATATTTTATAGAATTTTGTGGATATGTTGACTCAGCAGATTCAGAATATGCTCTGTCGAGATAATCACGTGATTTCTTTTACTAGACCAAGAGGAAAAATTGGGCACAAAAGAAGTAGAAGAATAGCTAAGTTTGTCAGAAAAGACCAATGAGACAATTTCAATGACAAGAGCCTTGATGATTCTTCTGCAAGAGGTAATCGAATTCATGATGAAATGAAAGACCTAAAACTACAGGTTTCTTCTTTTAGAGGTTTTAGTTCCGGAGAAGAATACTTGGACTGAATTCCAAAAGTAGAGAAAATATGTCAATGCCAAGAATATTTCAGATTAACAAATATTAGATTTGTTGATCTTGAGTTTATTGGATATACTAGTAGGTGGTGGGATAATATGAAAGTTTAGAAGAGGAGAATTGAGATAAATAAGTTGCTACTTGGGGATTGATGAAATGATTAATGAAGAAATGGTTTGTGCCCAAACATTTTCATGCACGGAATTTATTTCTGTATGTAGAGTCTAGTCCAAGAGATTTTGTGTGTTTGATGATTATGTTAATGAGTTTGAGACTTTGATGATTAGGTGGGGATCAATGAAGTTGAGAAACAAACTAATGATATCGTCAAACCCTTTGTTGAGCCATCATTCCTATCATGGTTTCTTGTTTTTCAACAAAATTAAAAGGTATATGATGTGTAATCTTACTTAGCTCGATACGTCTTCAATAACATTCTACTTTGACTTGCTAAATAATTATACTATTTATCAAACAAGTCTCTCTGCTCATGCTATGTGCTCTTACAAAGTATAGGAAGCATTCGAGGCCAAGACCTGCTTCCAAAAAGCAGCTCACTCTTTAAGAGACAATAACGAGGAAGATGTCATTCTAACTCAGTCTAGGAGGAAACAAATCAGCTCTTTCATGTTGTTGGTTCGCATTATCCACAACATTAATTTACATTATTGTTTCTTCTTTTTTTATTTTTTTATTACAAAGTTTGGTAAGTTGATCAACTATTCGTTCTATAAATGTAAGTGGTGTATTGGGATATTGGATATAATATGGTCAAATATATAGACAAATACACAAGTTGCATCATCTACCCCAACCTCTTCTGAATTCTATTGACATATTTGTTGTGTACTCGTAACCACCAAAAGCTTAGCTTCTTTTATGCGGCTTTATTCAAAGAATATTCCCCTGTTTTTAAATGATAAATATGAGTAATGAATAATAAATATTTAATATTCTAATTTTATATATTTAATGTGCATTTGTTTTGCATTTTAATTAATTAGACTTTATAAAAATAAATATTATATTACGTAGAAAATCTGGAAAGTACGAGTCCGAGCCTAACGAGCCTGCCGAGCCTAACCGAGCCGAGCCTAACGAGCTGACCTTAAAAAATTTTCAACCCGAGCCGGCTCGCGAGCCACGAGCCTAACGAGCCGAGCCGAGCCGGCCCAACGAGCCTAACGAGCCGAGTTTAACGGGCCGACCTTACATAAATAATATTATTTTATATAATCGTGGATAAAATCGACCAAAATCACAAATTTCAATGTTACCAATGGCAAGCCCGGCTCCTTAATTCAGAGAGCGCTATGAAAAGGGAAAAAAAATAATTTAAATCAAAATAATCAGCTTGATTTACTAACTCTCCATCTCCATTAATTCTCTCTTTCCAAAAAGAGCCCCCAATTTAATGACGACCACACGTGGCAGTAGGATTGCCAACCAGTTGTGATAGATCTTATCTTCTTCTATTTTCATTTTTATTCTCCAATGTTCTTTTAGTTTTAATTTGTGAATTTCCTTCGACGAATCCTAGCAGAGACAGAGACTTGGACTGAACTTGGATATTGACGAAGAAACATGGCGATTTCCCATCCACGGCATGCTCCTCCCCTCCCGAGCGAAGAAGCCAAGTTTGGAGTTCACGATCTGTTGGCGATCTTTTCTTCACGGCAAGAGAAAGCAGATCGGCGAACAGTGCGAGTGGAGACTCTGACGTTCAGCGATCTGTGAACGGAGGACGACTGCTTCACCGGAGAAGGCTGAGACGCGATTGGTCAGCAGCTTCTGCGCAGAAGAACGGCGACGATCTCTTCTCCCGTCGTCGACGGTCTGGCCAGGGGTGGGGCTGGGCTTGGGGTGGGGGTGCTGGGGCGGGCCAGGCGAGCTGGCTCGCCGAGCTAACGAGCCGGCCCGTTGCCCGGCTCGTTTGGCCCGGTCCCTGGCTGGCTCGCGAGCCCAAATTCTGGGCTCAGCTCGGCCCGCCTAACGGGACCGAGCGGGCGGGCTGGCGAGCCAGCCCGCCCATTTAACATCTCTAAGTACGAGTAAGTTAAAAGAGACAGGTAAGGAGGGGGGACAAATGCAAGGAAGGGTAAAGTAAGAAAGATCGTCATCTATGGAACACGTGGCACGGCCACTTGTCCCAGTCTTCATCTTTTTCAACGCCTCCGTCTTTTTATATCCCTCTTCATCGGATAAATCTCGGAGGAAGCTTCGTTTCGCCATTGTTATTGTCTCTATTGAAGAGTCGAGGTCGATCAGAATTCAGAAAGAACGAAAACGATGGTGAAGAGTCGGGGTTATTTGAGAATGCCGACGGACAGAGATGCCAGTAGCCGCCTTCTCGATGCTGATCTAAGGGAATTTGGAAATGCTGCTAAGAGGCTCGCCAGTGATGCGATCAAGCTCGGTAGCTTTGGAATCGGAACCTCTATCATCGAATGGGTCGCTACCGTTGCCGCTATGTATTTTCATCTCTCTTTCTTCTATTCTGATTTGGCTCCTCTAATTCTATTTATCTTGTTTGTTGATTCATCTGTTTCGACGGTGTTTGAAGAACGTTTTATTTCACTGATCATTCTGGTTTTATCAAAATATCAATTAACTTGAGATTCTACAACTTCATTCCATTAAGGAACGCCTTCTTGTTCTCCTTTTTTTGTTTTCTTGATTTAATTTTTTTGTGGTTTCGTGTTTAATTTGAAATATTCCTATCCGTATATAACGTATATCTTTTGAATTTTTTGCTGCAGTTATTTGCTGGTCTTGGATAGAACGAACTGGAAGACAAATATTCTTACCGGATTACTTATCCCTTACATATTTTTTAGTCTTCCTTCTATAGTCTTCAGCTTCTTAAGGTGATCTAATTCATTTACGGAAGTTCTTTCTACTTCCAACGTGAACACTTCTGATTTTCATCCAATTTGTAATACTGCTCCTTTCTAATGCTTTTCATTTGGTTTCTATTGCAGAGGCCAAGTTGGGAGATGGATTGCCTTTGTCGCTGTTATTTTGCGTATCTTCTTCCCAAAGCACTTTCCAGGTACTTAACGTTTGATTACTGATTAAGAACATTTTTTTGTGCAGAACATGTTACTGCTAATGCAGTAATGACTTCTTGGGAAGTATGTTAGGATTACCCCAGTTGATTTCAAGAAAAATACTCTGTTTTAGTCGACTTTTAAGTTCATCAATCGTGCACGCAGGATAAAATTTATTTGTCACGATGTCTGTGTGACACGATTCCGCCTTCGAATGGATCGTGTTCTACCTACAGATTGAATGGATGATGGAAGAACCAGCAACAAATCTGCTGGTCCGAAAATAACAGAATAACCAGATGCGATTTGGGTGACCAAACGATAACGAAATGCAATGAAATTTTAAGGGTTTCTTATTATATGTGTCAACAATATTTCCTTAAAGTTTCAGGTCTAGAAAATGAGAAAATCGAAAGTTATGTGAAGAACATCAGATGCTGTCCGATGAGCAATCTTTTGTAAGCACTCGGCATAACAATCTTCCAAGGAAGATTGGCAGCAAATGGAACGGGTTTTCGCCACCTTCTTCGTGTATCCTACTTTGTAAAGAGAGGGAAGAAAAGTGGAACGAAAGCTATTCAAGCAACCGTGGACTTGAAAGCTCAAAGGAGAGAACTCATTCTCGATTCTTGAGAGGGAAGAAGAGTGGAACGAAAGCTATTCAAGCAACCGTGGGCTTGAAAGCTCAAAGGAGAGAACTCATTCTCGGTTCTTGACCGAACCAAGCCTTACCGTGCACCGGTCTTCAACTCCGAACTTTTCAGCCAAAATTAGGTTATTCTCATATCATCAACAACCATTACAAGTACTAATAACCATGTATTTATAGACCTAAGGTGAGCTGGTTGTTGGGTTGGGATTGGGCTGCTAAAAAGGTCAATGTGTGCTGATTGGACTCCACTCCTTTGCTGGTTTGGGCCGAACTCTTCATTTGCTTCAACCAACTTCCAACCACCATCTATCTTAATATACATCTAATTCTAATGCCTAAAGATGCATGCAACTATAAAACATTACACGAAGGCCAATGTTTGCCAACAAAATACAAGGCTAAAAGTTGGCCAAAACAAAAGGAAAAAATAAGTGTTCGGTTACAATTTTAATCCTAAGCGAGACAAATCCCTTCTTCAAGTGCTTCCCTCTTGAGTTCTCACGATAGCACGTATAAAGGTTGATCCATGTTCTTTGTGCTCGGCTCCCAATCCAAGTCGTCGAAGAGATCTTCGAAGCCATAAATACCTACAAAAGAATTGAGCTTATTAGTAAATAGGTTTGATAAAGCTTGTGCCTTGGTTTGTGACCGAGTGACGGTCCTCTGGGGCACATCACTGTGTGTAACGCCCCAAATTAAAAATTCCCAATTTGAAACCTTAATTAAAAAAAAAATCCTAAATTTTTTTTCAAATTGATTTATAAAATTTGAGCATTTAAAAACTAAATTCCAAAATATTGAAATAATAAAATATCTTTAAATAATAACATTAAATGCGCGAAAGCTTAATTGAAATTTGAAAACATTAAATAACTTTCTCGGAAATCGAAATAAATACATAATTCATAAAACTTCTTTCAGAAATAGATTATCCAAGTTTCGATAGAAATAAGAAATATTTTTAACAATTCAAACATACTAATTTAAATATCTCTCTCAGACTCAAAAATATCTTTTTCTTCTGAATGTTCGCTTGCCGCTAGAAGGTTTTCGATTACAGTCAGTTCCTCCTCAGATAAAAACTCACCTACATCACAAAATTATACAAACTATGAGATTTAACTCAGCAAGCAAAAATACGTGCAAGTATCAAAATTAATATTTACTTTTACCGAATCCTGATTACAGACTGATTAGTACTCATTTTCCAACCTTAGACTTAGTCATCTTATAGTCGTTCAGGCTTTGTCAACTTACTTTCGATCAAACTCACCATCTCATTGTCGTTCAGGGTTTTGCTATCGCATATTTTCCGTCAATTCCATCGTATTCAAACACATACAAAATGTCCTACCAATTTTATCTTTATACAATTATATATCAATGCATAAACATACGTACTCAAATATCAGTGCGTGTAAGGAAATCAGTTATAAAAAAAATAATAAAACTTTTGTAATGTAAGGCCATAGCCAAAACATTTAAAAATGGTATTTTCACTTACTTGGATTCCGAGCGATTAAGGTTTCGGGATTTTTTCAAAAATTCTAGTATTCCAACAATATCCTGTTTAAATAAAATTTTAATATCAATGTCTTCTTAATAAATTCAATTTCGACAAAGTTTGGATAGAATTTTCTTACTTGTGCTTGTAGGTCGAATCGGTTCAAGTTGGGTTTTGTAGGATTTTTAGGATCTTTTTCTGCCCAAATAAAACATTGATATAAATTCCTACTTCGATAAACCATTTCAAAAAGATTTAGGCATAAATTCCTTACCGGTTCAATCTTCGATCGATCCAGTTTGATTCTGGTGGAAATTTAGTTCGGGTGAATAGTGCCGGGTCGGGTCGGTGAACAGTGCCGGGTTGAGTACCAGTACGGTTTGATTCACTATTGATCCGGTTCGGTCTGATTGACTGTTGGTCCGATTCGGTCTGGATTGTCTTAAGTAAACCGGTTTAGTTTTTCTCAAAACTAAATGTTCTTCTTCGCGATTTCTGCCGAGAGAGAGGGAGGGCATCAGAGAGGGAGAGTGAGAGAGAGCGCGACAGAGGAAAAAACAGAAAGAGAGAGGAAAGACTTACACCGATGATCATCGACGGAGGCCAAGGGAGCTTCGTCGGAGCTCTCAGCCGAGGAGTTCCTTCTCGTCAGAGGTTGAGTTGTGGTCGGAGCTCGCTGCTCGCTGCTTCAGAAGACCGAGGTAAGTTCTTCTTCTTCTTTCTGAAGAACTCGAGAGGGAGAGCTGTGGTGTGAGATTTCCACCACCTGAACACCTCTATTTATAGAGGAGGTTCGCCCCCTGCTCACTCCGTCGGATTTCTTGGGTTGCAACAGGTTAGCTCGGATTTTTCGAGCTGCAAAATCCGATCTTCCTCTTGTTTCTAGACGACTTCCAGACTAGGTTCATTTTGTTGGTGTTTGGATTTTCAGAGAAAAATCCGATTGGTTTTTCTGAAATTCTGAGTTAAACTCGGATTTGTTGAGCTGCAAATCCGAACATCTTCTGTTCTTGGTTGATTTTCAAGCTAGATTCATCTTTGATTGTTATCTGATAATCAGAAAAGGAAATAATTTGAAATTAAATTTCGAATTTTGAATTTAACCACTGGAATTGAACCCTAATATGTTACACTGTGGTTCGGCAAATGAATCGGGAGGAAATTTTTGATGTAGACAGTTTGATCAATTTACTAGTGGTTGAACAGTTGTGAGCTGAAAATGGATGAATAAGACACCAACTGAGGTTCAACTGGTCCTCAAACATATACTAAATTGACCAAGGATGGACCAAGTAACTTATTGATCTACCCCACCATCTGCATCACTGAGTTCAAAGAATTCTTGTGGTGTGGGTAAAGATTTTTTGGTCGACATGTTGGAAGAAATCATTATTCATTGTTACATACAATTCGACATCAAATAAATGATTGACATATAAACTACCTTCTCGACAGTACGCTGGGCTAAATTATCTTAGTTGGATTAAAAGTTGATATGTGCTTCACAAATGAATATTTATACTGCACTTGAAATACTAAACATCTTTATTAACTCCCATGGGTTTGTATTGCAGATTGGCTGGAACTACCTGCGGCTCTGATTCTTCTAATAGTAGTGTCTCCTAGTTTAATTGCAGACACTTTTAGGGATGACTGGGTCGGCATAATAGTTTGTCTTGTCATAGCAGGTTATTTGCTTCAAGAACACATCAGGGCTGCTGGAGGGTTCAAAAAGTCATTCACCAAAGCTAATGGCATTTCAAACACAGTTGGTATTATCATTCTCATTGTTTACCCCATTTGGGCTCTGTTCATTTATTTCTTATAGATCAGCTTCGAGCTTTTCAAGTTTAATGAAATTGTACTATTACTTCGTGTATGTACACCCATTAGTGTAATTCATTGTCGTATAGTCCTTTGCACGCATTTTGCATCTGTATTCCTGTCAAGTGATATAATTAAATTTGCCATTGGATTTACAAGAGTGGTTTGAGTTTAATGTGGGAGAGATAAATCATTTGCTTGTGCGAATATAAATGACTTGTAATCAATGAAATGGGAATTTTGGATTGGAATCGCTGCAGCCGAGAGAAAAACATTGGTTTTCTGAAAGTGGGGGCCGATTTGTTATATACTATCGAAGATCGGCCCCCTGTTGGAAGGTGAAGACCACCCCCCGGTATGGGCGAACGGCTCCCTGCTGTTCTACAACGAGGGGCCAATTTAAGGAGACGGCCCCGCGTTTTGAAGAGCGATTTTTGAGAACGGGGTTTCGGCTCAGAAGAATGGCCCCCCGTTCCATTTCCACGTGCATAGCACGTGGAACGAGGGGCCTCCACCCCCAACAACGACCCTCCGACAGAACAAGGGGAGTTCGTTTTAGATCGGCCTCTCGTTCTAGGAAAAAAATACAAAACATAGGGTGATCGAGAGGCCGCGAGGGGTTAAATTGTTAGGTTTATGATAGTTGAAGGTTAGATTTGTTACGGTTATTAATTTAATGGTTTTAAAAAAAATCCATAGTTTAAGAGTTAAAATGATTTTTACCCAACATCAGTATATCATACATTCATGCATTTGCTAGGAAAAGAACATTTTGATTTAATTGGTAGGATTCTTAAGTACTTAAGAAGAAGTCCAGGAAATGGATTGGTCATCTACGAGTAGAAACCTATATTAGCGTTATACATTTTGTGGTGCAAGTGTGCGGCAAGCAAGAACTTGACATCAAATTTACAGACAAAGTAACGTATGATACAAATTGACACTTGGCGATGAGTCTTCTATCCTATGATATTTTACTTCAATTGTTATTGTGGTTATTGTAATAGAAGTTGGCCAAGGTGAGCATTCTTCCTTCCTTCCGACGGAAAATTGTACGTATAAACTGCAACCATGGGTCTCTAGCGCAGTATAGTACAAATGTTTGAGTTATGTTTTTTTTAAGTTTGAAGAGTGTCATCTCCTGTTGATCTTACTTGGATTAATATCGTGGTTAAACTGTTGCTTGGTACTGATTGGGAATAATCGCTCCATAAATAAATGGTTTTTGAAGAAATAATCAACGAAATAATCTCTGAAAGACAGTTTGATTTGTCTTAGAATTATAGTGTATCTTTCACGAGCTCCACCTCAAAGAACTGCGCTATGAATTTGGACTTGTCGCTTTTTCCTTCATGACCAACAATCCAGATCCATCTTCTCCACATTTTTTTTTTTTTTTTTTTTTTTTTTTTTTTTTTTTTTTTTTTTTTTTTTTTTTTTTTTTTTTTTTTTTTTTTTTTTTTTTTTTTTTTTTTTTTTTTTTTTTTTTTTTTTTTTTTTTTTTTTTTTTTTTTTTTTTTTTTTTTTTTTTTTTTTTTTTTTTTTTTTTTTTTTTTTTTTTTTTTTTTTTTTTTTTTTTTTTTTTTTTTTTTTTTTTTTTTTTTTTTTTTTTTTTTTTTTTTTTTTTTTTTTTTTTTTTTTTTTTTTTTTTTTTTTTTTTTTTTTTTTTTTTTTTTTTTTTTTTTTTTTTTTTTTTTTTTTTTTTTTTTTTTTTTTTTTTTTTTTTTTTTTTTTTTTTTTTTTTTTTTTTTTTTTTTTTTTTTTTTTTTTTTTTTTTTTTTTTTTTTTTTTTTTTTTTTTTTTTTTTTTTTTTTTTTTTTTTTTTTTTTTTTTTTTTTTTTTTTTTTTTTTTTTTTTTTTTTTTTTTTTTTTTTTTTTTTTTTTTTTTTTTTTTTTTTTTTTTTTTTTTTTTTTTTTTTTTTTTTTTTTTTTTTTTTTTTTTTTTTTTTTTTTTTTTTTTTTTTTTTTTTTTTTTTTTTTTTTTTTTTTTTTTTTTTTTTTTTTTTTTTTTTTTTTTTTTTTTTTTTTTTTTTTTTTTTTTTTTTTTTTTTTTTTTTTTTTTTTTTTTTTTTTTTTTTTTTTTTTTTTTTTTTTTTTTTTTTTTTTTTTTTTTTTAAGTTTGAAGAGTGTCATCTCCTGTTGATCTTACTTGGTTAAATCGTGGTTAAACTGTTGCTTGGTACTGATTGGGAAATAATCGCTCCATAAATAAATGGTTTTTGAAGAAATAATCAACGAAATAATCTCTGAAAGACAGTTTGATTTGTCTTAGAATTATAGTGTATCTTTCACGAGCTCCACCTCAAAGAACTGCGCTATGAATTTGGACTTGTCGCTTTTTCCTTCATGACCAACAATCCAGATCCATCTTCTCCCACATGTTCAAAGCTCTTCCTTTGGGGTCAATGCTCTCCTCATATTCGACTCATTGCTCTTCATCAGGCGCCGAAGGCGGCGATCAACGACAGGGTGACTTCTCCCTATTAACTGAATCAATGGCTATTTTTGTAAAGACCAAGACCAAAGTTAGTGTAGGACCAATCCATCGACCCCATGTTTTGAAACAGCAATTCATCTTTAAAGAGGTAGTTTTGGGTCATAGTTTGCTCCGCAAAAGCACCTATGCATAACATCATTCGTAAATCCCCATGTTTTTTTTGGCGGGCAGGAACGATCCAAACAGGCTTTTTATATTTCTATCAGGGCTCAGGAATGCAGCTGGGTCTGGAGAGTTTCGCTGTTAGGTTTCTCACACATGTGCTTCTATAGTAAGAAATGTAATGTTCAGTGTGCAGTTATGATCTTCTTACTCTTGGAAATATAAATGACTTGTAATCAATGAAATGGGAGAATTTTGGATTGGAATTCGCTGCAGCCGAGAGAAAAACATGGGTTTTCTGAAAGTTGTGGGGGCCGATGTGTTATCTACTATCGAAGATCGGCCCCCTGTTGGAAGGTGAAGACCACCCCCCGGTATGGGGCGAACGGCTCCCTGCTGTTCTACAACGAGGGGCCAATTTAAGGAGACGGCCCCGCGTTTTGAAGAGCGATTTTTGAGAACGGGGTTTCGGCTCAGAAGAATGGCCCCCCGTTCCATTTCCACGTGCATAGCACGTGTAACGAGGGGCCTCCACCCCCAACAACGACCCTCCGACAGAACAAGGGGAGTTCGTTTTAGATCGGCCTCTCGTTCTAGGAAAAAAATACAAAACATAGGGTGATCGAGAGGCCGCGAGGGGTTAAATTGTTAGGTTTATGATAGTTGAAGGTTAGATTTGTTACGGTTGTTAATTTAATGGTTTTAAAAAAAATCCATAGTTTAAGAGTTAAAATGATTTTTACCCAACATCAGTATATCATACATTCATGCATTTGCTAGGAAAAGAACATTTTGATTTAATTGGTAGGATTCTTAAGTACTTAAGAAGAAGTCCAGGAAATGGATTGGTCATCTACGAGTAGAAACCTATATTAGCGTTATACATTTTGTGGTGCAAGTGTGCGGCAAGCAAGAACTTGACATCAAATTTTACAGACAAAGTAACGTATGATACAAATTGACACTTGGCGATGAGTCTTCTATCCTATGATATTTTACTTCAATTGTTATTGTGGTTATTGTAATAGAAGTTGGCCAAGGTGAGCATTCTTCCTTCCTTCCGACGGAAAATTGTACGTATAAACTGCAACCATGGGTCTCTAGCGCAGTATAGTACAAATGTTTGAGTTATGTTTTTTTTTAAGTTTGAAGAGTGTCATCTCCTGTTGATCTTACTTGGATTAATATCGTGGTTAAACTGTTGCTTGGTACTGATTGGGAAATAATCGCTCCATAAATAAATGGTTTTTGAAGAAATAATCAACGAAATAATCTCTGAAAGACAGTTTGATTTGTCTTAGAATTATAGTGTATCTTTCACGAGCTCCACCTCAAAGAACTGCGCTATGAATTTGGACTTGTCGCTTTTTCCTTCATGACCAACAATCCAGATCCATCTTCTCCCACATGTTCAAAGCTCTTCCTTTGGGGTCAATGCTCTCCCTCATATTCGACTCATTGCTCTTCATCAGGCGCCGAAGGAGTCCGATCAAATGGACCAGGGTGACTTCTCCCTATTAACTGAATCAATGGCTATTTTTGTAAAGACCAAGACCAAAGTTAGTGTAGGACCAATCCATCGACCCCCATGTTTTCGAAACAGCAATTCATCTTTAAAGAGGTAGTTTTGGGTCATAGTTTGCTCCGCAACAAGCACTATGCATAACATCATTCGTAAAATCCCCATGTTTTTTGGCGGGCAGGAACGATCCAAACAGGCTTTTATATTTCTATCAGGGCTCAGGAATGCAGCTGGGTCTGGAGAGTTTCGCTGTTAGGTTTCATCACACATGTGCTGGCTATGGTGAGAAATGTGAATGTTCAGTGTGCAGTTATGATCTTCTTACTCTTTGCTTCCTTCTGGGCGGTTTCAAAGGTAGTGTCTCTTGATAACTAGAACACGGGTTATGGTATCTTTTGAATCAAGAGCAACTATACAGAAACAGAATCATAAGATCAGAAGAAATAGAGAATCGACACCTATTTAACACCTTGGTTCGGACAACGTGTCCTGCATCGATAACCTTATAAAATTTTTGCGCATTTAATGTTTTAATTTAAAGGCTTTCAACATCATAAAATTAAAATTTTTCAACACTTGATTTTAAGCCTTTCTTTGATAATTAATTTGGAAAAAAAATTTAAGATTTTTAAATTAGGAAAAATAAATTCTAAGAATTTAATACGTCACAAAGAGATATCAGGTTGTGTAATCGTTACACTAACAGCCGACTAGACGAGGATAAACTATAGGATTCTCAATTGGAGCACTGCTTTCATAATACAATTTTTTAGCAGAATCCATGGATGAAGCAGCTAGTTTGCAACTTAGAAAACCAATATCTTGCAACAACTCAAGAGGATAACGTCATTGGTTGAGAGACAAACCTTTGTTAGACAAGCAATCTGCAAGCCAAGAAAATAATGTAAATCGTCTAATTCTTTGAGCTTGAATTTGCTGTTAAGATAACATTTAATAGTATCCATGGCAGCGGCAGAGTTGCCAGTTAGAATAATATTGTCAACATAAAATATAATCACAAAAAAATATGTTGTTGCTGACGAATGAATAGGAAATTATCAGCTTTAGATTGCTTAAAACCATAATCCATCAAAACATGAGACAATTTGAAGAGCCATTGACGAGAAGTTTGCTTCAAGCCATAAAGAGATTTATTTAATTTTCAAACTAAATTAGAAGAATTCTCCCCTTGAATAGAATAACCTGGTGGTAAAGACATGTAAACTTCCTCATTTAAATCACCATTCGAAAAGGCATTATGGACATCAAGATGAGAAATGAACCACCCGATAATGGAAGCTAAGGCAAGTAGAAGCTTAACTATAACCATCTAAGCTTAACTATAAAATGTATCAAGAAAATCAATACCCTCTTGCTGTGTTTACCCTTTACAAATCTAATTACATCCTATAGGACATTTGCCAGCCGATAAAGAAAACAAAGTACATGTATTGTAATTTTTAAGAGCACTTAATGGAGCATCCATATCATCCTTCCATTTAGGAATTTGAATTGCTTGAGAGGAACTTTTATGTTCATTTGCAGAAGAAATAGCAAAAATATATGAGTGAAAAGAGGAAGACAATTTATGATAGGGTTATAGAAGCTGACTAAGGATACGTCATATTAGGCACAAAAGGATAAGTAGATGAATGTGCAAGATAACAATGATAATCAACTAGATAAGAAGAATGTTTAGATAACCGGGTAGATTTATGTGTAGGAAAAGAAATATCAGTACAAGGAGAATTATCAGAAGTTACTGAAGAGCAACAAGTAAGAAATTCTTGGAAATGTCAGTAGAAGTTGTAGTAGATGTATTGAATGGGAATAGGTGCTCATGAAAAATGACATTTATGGAAATAATAACATTGTTCGATTCAAGGTCAAGAACAATATAGCCTTTATATCCAATAACGATATCTAAGGAAAATCACGGCTTTAGCACGAGGAGCAAATTTATGACAACCACTTGCAAGTGTGGTCACAAACCATTAACACCAAATTTTTTGAGATGATTGTAACTAGAAACTTTACTATATAATTTCTCAAAAGGAGATTTATTATATAAAATAAGAGAATGCATTTTTTTGATGAGATATAAAACTGTTAGAATACGGTGTCCCCAGAATTCTAAAGGAACATTTGATTGATAAAGTAGAGATCAAACCACACTAAATATGTGACGGTGTTTTCTTTCCATAATAGAATTTTGTTGTGGCATTTCAACACAAGAATGATAATGAATTATGTCTTTTGAATAAAAAAAAAGATCTAAGAAAAAATTCAGATTCATTATCCTTGATTTGAATGTTAAATTGATTTTGGATCAACTGAAAAAACTTTTGAAATGTAGAAGCAACATCAGCCTTGAATTTAAGAAGATAAACCCAAGTAGTTCGAGAGTAATCATCAACAATTTTCAAGAAAAATCTATAGCCATCATAAGTCTCAGTATTAAAAGGACCATGAACATCACAATGAACAAGCTGAAAAGCAGAATTAACAAAATGATTCTTGAGAAGAAAAAGGTAAATTCTTTTGTTAGCAAGAGGACAGATGGAACAAACATCATTTTTTATACATGAAAAATGTAGATGTTGTTTAACATCTGAAGTTTGATATGTGACAGATGACGAATGTGATAATGCCATAGTTTGGTGGAAAAAAGGACTGATTTATTGCATTGAACAACTAAAGCAGAAGATTGAAATGTCAATTGAGATTGTTGAAGAACGTATAGATTGCAAAATTGATTAGCCGTTCTAATCATCTAAGAATAAGAATGAAAGGTTCTGAATTATGCTAAGAATAAGAATGAAAAATTATCTTGCAATTGAGAGAAGACGTAACCAGATTGAAATGAAATTGAGGAATAAAAAAGAACATTAAAATGAACAATACCCACTTTGGAGATGAGAACTTTAAAGTTATTAGGAAGTGTAAGAAAATAATTCGAGAAAATGAGATTAGAACAAAATATGGTGTCAAGAATCCAATGAGATAAACCCTTTAATTGAAGAAACCAAACAAAGAACCAGACAACAACAGAAATCTCCATGAAACAATCTCTACTGAAATTTTCAGAACTGGAAGAAGAAGACACACTTGTCATATGAAAAACCCTTCTCCATCACTCTTCCCTAACTCTTTGACTTGGAAAAAGAATCTCTCGAACAGTACTTACCACTTCCGCTAACACAAACATTTATTACTGTAAGAAATAAATCCCAAGTGAACCCAATAAATTACTCCAGCTGTAATTGTAAAGACAGAAAGTAGAAAAAATAAACCAGCGCCAACCAGAACACAATTCTCCACTTGGTTTCTATTTCTACTCTGCTCTTTCATGTTGTTGGTTCGCATTATCCACAACATTATTTTTTCTTCTTTTTTTTAAATATTTTTATCAACTATTCCTTCTATAAATGTAAGTGGTGTATTGGATATAAAATGGTCAAATATATAGACAAATAGACAAGTTGCATCATCTACCCCAACCTCTTTTGAATTCTATTGACATATTTGATGTGCACTCGTACCAACCAAAAGCTTAGCTTCTTTTATACGGATTTATTCATAGAATCTTCCCTTGTTTTTAAATGATAAATATCGAGTAATGAATAATAAATATTTAATATTCTAATTTTATATTTTTAACGTGCATTTTAATTAATTAAGCTTTATAAAAATAAATATTATTTTATGCAGAAAATCTGGAAAGTACGAGTAAGTTGAAAGAGACAGGTAAGAAGGTTGACAAATGCACGGAAGGGTAAAGTAAGAAAGATCGTCATCTATGGAACACGTGGCACCGCCACTTGTCCCAAATCTTCATCTTTTTCAACGCCTCCCTCTTTTTATATTCCCTCTTCATCGGATAAATCTCGAAGGAAGCTTTGTTTCGCCATTGTTATTGTCTCTATTGAAGAGTCGAGGTCGATCAGAATTCAGAAAGAACGCAAACGATGGTGAAGAGTGGGGGTTATTTGAGAATGCCGACGGACAGAGATGCCAGTAGCCGCCTTCTCGATGCTGATCTAAGGGAATTTGGAAATGCTGCTATGAGGCTCGCCAGTGATGCGATCAAGCTCGGTAGCTTTGGAATCGGAACCTCTATCCTCCAATGGGTCGCTACCGTTGCCGCTATGTATTTTCATCTCTCTTTCTTCTATTCCGATTTGGCTCCTCTGATTCTATTTATCTTGTTTGTTTATTTGTTTGTTGATTCATCTGTTTCGACGGTGTTTGAAGAACATTTTATTTCACTGATCATTCTGGTTTTATCAAAATATCAATTAACTTGAGATTCTACAACTTCATTCCATTAAGGAACGCCTTCTTGTTCTCCTTTTTTTGTTTTCTTGATTTAATTTTTTGTGGTTTCTCGTTTAATTTGAAATATTCCTATCCGTATATAACGTATATCTTTTGAATCTTTTGCTGCAGTTATTTGCTGGTCTTGGATAGAACGAACTGGAAGACAAATATTCTTACCGGATTACTTATCCCTTACATATTTTTTAGTCTTCCTTCTTTAGTCTTCAGCTTCTTAAGGTGATCTAATTCATTTACGGAACTTCTTTCTACTTCCAAAGCGAACACTTCTGATTTTCATCTAATTTGTAATACTGCTCCTTTCTAATGTATTTCATTTGATTTCTATTGCAGAGGCCAAGTTGGGAGATGGATTGCCTTTGTCGCTGTTATTTTGCGTATATTCTTCCCAAAGCACTTTCCAGGTACTTAATGTTTGATTACTGATTAAGAACATTTTTTTGTGCAGAACATGTTACTGCTAATGCAGTAATGACTTCTTGGGAAGTATGTTAGGATTACCCCAGTTGATTTCAAGAAAAATACTCTGTTTTAGTCGACTTTTAAGTTCATCAATCGTGCACGCAGGATAAAATTTATTTGTCACGATGACTGTGGTTCGGCAAATGAATCGGGAGGAAATTTTCGATGTAGACAGTTTGATCAATTTACTAGTGGTTGAACAGTAGTGAGCTGAAAATGGATGAATAAAACACCAACTGAGGTTCAACTGATCCTCAAACGTATACTAAATTGACTAAGGATGGACCAAGTAACTTATTGATCTACCCCACCATCCGCATCATTGAGTTCAAAGAATTCTTGTGGCGTGGGTAAAGATTTTTTGGTCGACATGTTGGAATAAATCATTATTCATTGTTTCATACAATTCGACATCAAAGAAATGATTGACACATAAACTACCTTCTCGATAGTACGCCGGGCTAAATTATCTTAGCTGGGTTAAAAGTTGATATGTGCTTCACAAATGAATATTTATACTGCACTTGAAATACCAAACAGCTTTATTAACTCCCATGGGTTTGTATTGCAGATTGGCTGGAACGTATTGCTGATTGGCTGGAACGTATTGCAGATTGGCTGGAACTACCTGCGGCTCTGATTGTTTTAATAGTAGTGGCTCCTAGTTTAATTGCAGACACTTTTAGGGATGACTGGGTCGGCATAATAGTTTGTCTTGTCATAGCAGGTTATTTGCTTCAAGAACACATCAGGGCTGCTGGAGGGTTCAAAAATTCATTCACCAAAGCAAATGGCATTTCAAACACAGTTGGTATTATCATTCTCATTGTTTACCCCATTTGGGCTCTGTTCATTTATTTCTTATAGATCAGCTTCGAGCTTTTCAAGTTTAATGAAATTGTACTATTACTTCGTGTATGTACACCCATTAGTGTAATTCATTGTCGTATAGTCCTTTGCACGCATTTTGCATCTGTATTCCTGTCAAGTGATATAATTAAATTTGCCATTGGATTTACAAGAGTGGTTTGAGTTTAATGTGGGAGAGATAAATCATTTGCTTGTGCGAATATAAATGACTTGTAATCAATGAAATATAATATCTATGATTAAATTGACTTCATCAAATTATGCTATTTGAGAACATTGAAACTCGAGCTCATGTCATGGATTGAAAATGAAAATTGAATTCTATCAGATCTAATTGCCTAGCAGACTCTTGCAGTTGGCTATTACTGATTGATCATGGGAAGACTTGACACATTCTAATCTAAAGATTTTAGAATGGAAGAGTTTTCTTTGACTGATAAGAATAGGTAATGTAAAAGTTGCTAATTTTATATTAGTCAACTTACAAGGGATTAATTTTTCGTGTGTTGACAATTAATATGTCATGTGTTGACTCGTTTTATCGTATTGTGGCCACGTGAGATATTTCAATCTATGGTCAAACTCAATTAATTTAAAAGTTAATTTTAAATTGGGTAAAATCCAAAATACCCCTTAAAGTATGGGTATTTATTGAAAAAATCCTCAAACAAAAAGTTCTCGCAGTCAAAACCTCGAACTATAAAAAATGCTCAAAAAAGACCCTAGCGGCCAGCGGGGGGCCGATAGCCCCCGAATCCAAAATTACACTGGATTCAGGGGGCCGATTTAAAATTTCGGCCCCCCCACGATCTCGATTATTTTTTCATTTTTTTTTATAAATTAATAAAAAAAATATCAAATTATATTCAATTCATTTGAAATTTTTACCATATGTTCATTACATTATGGAAAGGTAATATAAAAAGTTTCGTGATTTTTTAACACTTTTATACAAATTAGTGAATTTTTATACAAATTAGTGACTTCTTCAATTTCAAAGAGCCATAACTTTTGTTACGGGTATCCGATTGGGGCAAAAAATATATCAAATCGAATCTCTCACAGAGACCTACACATTTCATTGGGGGTTTCTCCTAGCGACAGCCTTTTTCGGGCCCAAAATATATCGTTTAAAGCCTCAAATTGACGTCTGAAGAAGAAATGAGGATTTATTTTTACAAAAATATCAAATCATATTCAATTTACTTGATATTTTTATCACATGTTCACTACATCATGGAAAGATAATGTAAAAAGTTTCGTAATTTTATAACACTTGTGCGATATATTGTAAGTTTTATTATATTATTTTATAAAAAATTATATTAAATCATAAAAGTTTTAAAAAATCACGAAACGTTTTACATTATCTTCCCATGATATGATGAACATGTGGTAAAACTTTTAAGTGAATTGAATATGATTTGGTATTTTTTAATATATTTTAAAATAATGAAGAATACTTCGAGACCACAGGGGGCTGGCTACAGTACGCGGCTCCCTGCAATTTTCGGTGCGGCCCCCCAAATTTTTATGTAGAGGGTCTGCTACAGTATGCGGCCCCCCGCAATTTTTGGGGCTGCCCTCCAAATTTTTATTTGGCCCCTTGAATTGTTGTGCGACCCTCCAAATTTTAGATTCGGAGGGCCGAAATTTTAAATCAGACCCCCGAATCCAGTGTAATTTTGGATTCGGGGGGCTATCGGCCTCCCGCCGGAGTCTTTTTTGAACATTTTTTTATAGTTTGAGGTTTTGACTGCGATGACTTTTTGTTTGAAGATTTTTCAATAAATACCCATACTTCATCGGGTATTTTAGATTTTACCCTTTTAAATTTACCTCAAGTAAGAATTTAAATAGGGTTTGGGGTTTTTGAGAAAGTTAATTTAATGAATTTCTAGTTAATACAAATTATATTTCTATTTTAAAAATATATATTTTTATTACATTAAAAGGGAGGAAGAAAACCCTTTCACCCCTTTTTCTTCACGCGGCTGCCAAGAGAGAAGAGAAGGAGCGAAGTCTTGTCTTATTCGTGTGATTCGTTGAGCTCTAAGGTCAAACTAGTGTTCACAGGTTCAGAGCGTCGACCTTTTCGAAAGACCTTCAAGGGTAAGTCGATTGCTCTTTCCGTTTTTCAGTTTAAAAATTAAGAGTTTTGTTGAATTTGGATGTGAGCTTGGAAAGTTGAATTCTTGGGTTATTTGTGGATTTTCAGTCTAGGTAAGTTGTTTAATTGATTAGAGGTGGAAAATGGCGAAGGAAGATGAGTTTCACACTGAACATTGTCGCACCGATCGACACTCATTGGGCAAGGGTCGACCCCTGCTGGAAACCCGGGCAAGGGTCGACCTCTGCTGGAAACTGAGCTAATAAGGTGTCAACTCTTTTTGAAGATTGGTCAAACACTTTGATAAAGGTGTTCACCTCTGTCAAAATCTGAGAGCAATAAGTAGGGGTGGGCAGAACTAGACCGAAACCGGTGGACCGGACTGGACTGTCGATTCAGTCCGGTTCTTAGGCGGTTTTTTGAGTTATGGGACCGGTTCCCGGTTCCCAAACCCATGGGACCGGAACCGCGGTCCACGGTCCCGATTCTGTTGATCACAGAATCAGGAACCGTGGGAATACCGACCATGGGTCGGCCCAAAAGTAAAAGATTTCATGTGTTTAGTCGTACTCTTTCAGCGATGCTGCGAGGGTCAGTGGCTTGACCTTTGCGAGCCCTTACTTTCGGTTTCGATTGAGTTGGCGCGCCTCCCGATACACTGCCTTGTGCTCCGAAGCTTTGTGCCTGAGTCGAACCCCCCTGTAATCAACCGAATGGAAATCAATTTCAACGACTGATCGGCTTCGAGAATCCTCAAAAGATGTGGCAGAACCGTGTACAGGAATGAAGATCCAATTCCAGGAATCGAGTGTGTAGTGCTAGTTGAGAGCATAAACTTACAAGGATAGGGGTTTTGAAGGACAATGCACTGTTGACGATGTCATTGTCGGAGCGCTCAAGGTCAGTTGCACTTATAGACATAGGCATCGGAGGAAGACCGGAATTGGAAACTCCAGCTCTGGACATTAACTGCTGTTGTTGAAGAATCATTGCCGCTCTCGCTGCTGGAGAAGATGAACTAATCTGGTGATTAAGTAGTTTGGCAGCCAAACCGGCGGATTCCTCTAATTGAAAGGCGATTAAAAAATAAAAAATAAAAATTAAAAAAAAATTCGGTAGGAACGGGTACCGAACCGGGAACCGGACCAGAAAATCGATCCGGTCCCGGTTCGGTACCGGTTCCTCATTGGACTGGTTCCGGTTCGGGGATCCAGAAATGTCTGGTCTGGTCCAGTTCCAAGCGGGAACCGGACCGGACTGGACCGGACCATGCCCACCCCTAGCAATAAGAATCAACCCTTTTATACAAGGTGTCAACTCCTCTTAAGGGTCGACCCTTGCCGAAGGTGTCGACCCATGGCTTAAAATGTCGACCGGTCTAGTCTACCTCTATCTAGTTAGAGCTAATCAAGGGTCTATTCGTGCCCTAAGGGTCAATCCCTAGTGAGTATAAACACCGCATAATAAATTCTTTTAAGAAAAACATTTTGACGCTGAGGTGCCGCAGCCGTTTGTAGTTAGTTTTGGCTTGCTCATTTTTGCGCTAACATTGTTCGCCGCCCAACCGGGTGATGTTACTGAATCTTGAGATTGTCGTCACGTTCATTTTTTTTTTCCTCATAAGGTGTTGCTAATTCTTGTTGCTTTTCTCTTTTGGTGTGTCAGAGTGGTCATTGAGTAACCCTCTTTTTTCACTATGAACGATTTTTATACTTAAATTATGATGATAGCTTATTTTGATATTGTTATCTATGTATACAACAAAATTTTTATAAACACCTCATCGATGGCTCGTAGAGCTCAATTTGTTAAAATAAAAGAAAAAGATTCTTTAAATAATCGTAAATCTGCATGATATTAAACTCATGGTTTTAAGAAGAAAGGTAAAATCAGTTTTACATACATTGCATTTAATATAAGTTTTCTATTGAGTTAGTCTCTCGCCTCAACTGCCTCTTCTTTTCAAGGCAATGACATGAGCAGACAGTAACTGGAACTCGGTGATGGTTCCTTAGCTTATCTATTTCTTTTGTTTGAGAGTTTATATAGTTTCATAACGAGGATTTTACTCTATTTGGGGTTGTACAAGATTATTCAAGTTATGTTGAATGTTTGGACATGTCGCATTGTTAATTTATTTATCGCACAATTATTTTAATAAACACTATTCGAACCTAGGTCTATCTTGTGTGGTCTTTGAATTTGAATTGTATTCAAGTATTCCACTGTGAATCAAGTCTTGAACTGGACGATTGAGTCTTCTTTGAAGATTGAGTCTTCTGACCCAATGTTTTTTTTAGGTCCGCCTCTGGGTTGTTACAAATAATCTAAAGTTTAAAAGATAGTACCCTGAGTATTTGATCCTATTAGATTACGTGTACACAATTTGGAAACACTAGTCGTTAAGCTGACTAGAAAAATAGTATGTTGAGAAAGATAAACAAAGAGGAAAGAGCAATGTCTAGTTTTGCAATCTCTAACACTTCCACCGGCAGGGAGAAATAAGTGAGAAAAGATCTAACTCTTAATCTTGTTCTATTATTTTTATGATGATTGTCTACTTATTTTTCTCCTTTAAATTCTTTGTGGGAAAAGAAAAAACCTAATTGTAAAGTTGGGAACTATTTTTGTCTTTTTATTAGTTAAAGTAATATTACCTTCGTCTCTAATTTTATCAGCTAATCATACCTATTGAACTGACATCTACGTAATAGTCTTAATTATCCCCACCTAATCAATCGATTGTCATCTTGTGCAATACAAATTTATTATTAAAATGAAAAGAAAATTAAGAAAAAATATCCGAGAATAAGATCTCAAAAGTAAAAAAATTGTATTAGTCAAAGTATTTTATTAACTACTAGTTGACGATACGTGCAACGTACGCATCAATATACGAGCATCACTATAATTATTGATATTCTATATAAAATATAAATGGTAAAATCATCATAATATACGCACTTAGTAGGCATGATATGAATCAATTATATTTTAAAATACAAATGAGATGGTAAGATTAAGAAGACTTAGTGTTCTACGTAGAAAAACATATGTACACATTTACGTTAGAGACAATTTATAAATGAAAAAGAAAAAATTAATGCCCAAGTAAAATTATTATATAGAAAACTGCTACAAATTTATTATAAGAGAAAGTGAACGAAATAAGAAAAAAATTCAAAGTCAGTTGAAATTGCAATATAATGGATCATATATGCACGACACACCCAAAATCTAAAAATAAATGTATTACAATTTTCTAAAATAATTATTCTGTGTGTGTTTATAGTTAGAAATTAGAAGACGACCTTCCAGTTGATTTTCTGATAGTTTTGTTTTTCTAATTTTATTGGTAAGCGATTAGAGAAGAGTAAAAAATTAGAATTCCTTTAAAAATATATATATATATATATATATATATATATATATATATATATAATATATAATTTTTTATAGGGAAATGTATCATCATAGAAATAAGAGTAATATTCAATTTGAAACCTGAAATATGAGATATTGAACAAAAGTTATCTTCAAGTAAATTCTCAAACAATCTAAATGTAACACCCGGCATTTTGCCATGTTGTGGTTTTCCCGGATCATTTAAACGGGATTATTATTGTATTAATACAAAGGAATGTTTTGGTGGAATTGTTGGAATGTTTAGTGGAAAACTAAACTAGGGTGTAATCAAAACATTCATTTAGTTAAAAATGTATGGAAGGGCAAATTAGGAAGAAATTAAGGTTGGTGGAAGAAATCAAATGGATGATTGACACTTGGCAAACTTGTTGAAGAAGCCATACTCTTTTCTCTCCCCTCCTACGTGAAACCCTCACTTTCTCTTCTCTGCTCTTTCCATTTCCTTCTCTGTTTCTTCTCTTTCTGGCGATTCAAACCTTTCTAGAAGACTTCATCTCTCCTCTTTTCTTCTATTTTCTTCAGCAAAGGTAAACATCTATTTATGCTAATGAAGTTGGACAAGTTAAAATGTGAGTTTGTTGAAGTTTAGGGTTAAGACATTTCGGAGAAAACTCACTGTCCTTGGATGAAAACATGTTGGATTGTTTTCTAAAAGTCTGAATGGAGTCAGGAGTGTATGTAGTAAACATTTTTCAGCTTGTTTATTTTCTGAATGTGCATGTACAGGTTCGTGCATTACCGAGACGATCAGAACATCAACTCCGCAGCAAACAGGTAGGTTCATAACTGAGAGTTGGCCCTTAAGGCCCTACATCACGGAGGTACTAGGTTTTCAGTCTCTGTCGGGTTGTCTTGGGTAGAAATGGTATAGTTTATGTTCTGAGTTGTAAATGTTCTGCTTCACAGTTTGTTCTGTCATTTCTGTTGCATGCTGTTTAAGTTTAAGCACTGAGAAAGTCCATGCATACACGTTTTTCCCAAAAGCTCATGCAAAAATGTATTATGCACCTGTTTTGAAGTGAAGAAAGATAAAATCTGACTGTCTGTAATGTACTGGTTAAGTGTGGGACGGGAACTGGTGTTCTGTTTCTGAATTTTTAGTGCCTTTAGTGCACTTCTGTTACGCCTGTTTTCCCTATAAGCCCCACTTTCTGACAGATAAAAGTAATGTTCTGTAATGTCACTGTATTTCTGAAAAGGTTCATGCATGGCATATGCATCACTGCATTTTCTGATATGTTCTTACTGAGCTCTAGGCTCATAGATGAACTCCCTGTTGTAGGTACGGATACTCCAGATGAGGACCCGGTGCCTCAAAATGACGAGCTGACGTAGTTGTTGGATCGAGCTCACGGGGTCTGGCTGTTGCAGTCAGACAAGATGTATTCCTGTGAGCGTGTATATTTGAAAGTTAAGTCGAGTCCTGTATAGATTTTGTGTTTTGTTTTAAAACTCCTGTTTTGGTAAAAATTTAAATGTATGTCAAGTTCCTGTAAAACTTTTGGAATCTGTTATTGATGTATTTAAAACCTCTGTATTTGACAGATTGTATCCATATATTTTAAATGTTTTGAAAACATTCTGGAACTGCTTGAGTTCTCCCTTTCAGGTCATGCATGGATAGTCTCGAATTTTAGAGCTATCCATGCAGTTTGTTTTCTCGAAATTTGTCATCTGTGGTGAAAGTTTGAAACTTGTATGCCTTCTGTTTTTCATGCTTCCTGCCAGCAGGTATCTTCGTTAAAAGATGTCATGGTGCAGGATGTCTTCTTGAAATTTTGTCCATTGTAAAGTATTTTTTTTTTTAACTTCTTTTGAATCGGGTTTGAAGGTTTTGAAACCTTTATGCTTCCTGTTTGAGGTTGCCTTCTATATGTCTTTCTGTCAAAAGTTGTAATTCTGTCTTAAAACTATGTCTTCCGATTGCGTCTTCCGGTTACTGTTGACGTCATCTTCTCTTCCGATGACGTTGGCATAAGTCTTCCGCCCAGTTTATAACTTTGTCTTCCGGTTGACGTCATCTTCTCTTCCGATGACGTTGGCATAAGTCTTCCGCCCAGTTTATAAATTTGTCTTCCGGTTGACGTCATCTTCTCTTCCGATGACGTTGGCATAAGTCTTCCGCCCAGTTATGACGTTGGCATAAGTCTTCCGCCCAGTTTATAAATTTGTCTTCCGGTTGACGTCATCTTCTCTTCCGATGACGTTGGCATAAGTCTTCCGCCCAGTTTATAACTTTGTCTTCCGGTTGACGTCATCTTCTCTTCCGATGACGTTGGCATAAGTCTTCCGCCCAGTTTATAACTTTGTCTTCCGATGACGTTGGCATAAGTCTTCCGCCCAGTTTATAACTTTGTCTTCCGATGACGTTGGCATAAGTCTTCCGCCCAGTTTATAACTTTGTCTTCCGATGACGTTGGCATAAGTCTTCCGCCCAGTTTATAACTTTGTCTTCCGGTTGACGTCATCTTCTCTTCCGATGACGTTGGCATAAGTCTTCCGCCCAGTTTATAACTTTGTCTTCCGGTTGACGTCATCTTCTCTTCCGATGACGTTGGCATAAGTCTTCCGCCCAGTTTATAACTTTGTCTTCCGGTTGACGTCATCTTCTCTTCCGATGACGTTGGCATAAGTCTTCCGCCCAGTTTATAACTTTGTCTTCCGGTTGACGTCATCTTCTCTTCCGATGACGTTGGCATAAGTCTTCCGCCCAGTTTATAACTTTGTCTTCCGGTTGACGTCATCTTCTCTTCCGATGACGTCAGCATAAGTCTTCCGCCCAGTTTATAACTTTGTCTTCCGGTTGACGTCATCTTCTCTTCCGATGACGTTGGCATAAGTCTTCCGCCCAGTTTATAACTTTGTCTTCCGGTTGACGTCATCTTCTCTTCCGATGACGTTGGCATAAGTCTTCCGCCCAGTTTATACTTGCCAGTTATGTTTGCTGCCTTTATCTTCCGATGACGCTATCCACTGATTTCTCCTCCGGTTCAGTTTGAAACTACATCTTCCGCCACTGTTTCCTGTTTCCATTTCCGCCAGTCTTATGCCTATTTCTGTTCGGTTATCTATTATTGGGATTTGTTTGCTTTCCATTCCAGAGAACTCTCTCTCCCCCTGCAAATGTTTTCGATTACTCCCTGCAGTTCTCCCTCTCTGTTCACTGCTTTGATTGTTCTATTAGTTTAAAAAAAAAAATAATAGTCACCGTTTCCTGTAAATGTCCCGGAGTGACGGCTCCGATCCCGGAACCCGATTCGGATCCGGCTTCGGGCTGTCACACTAAACCTCCAAATATGTATCTAAACCTCCAAATATAAAAAACATATAAAATAAACTGTGTCAGTCCCTCGATATGAGATCGGGAGACTGATCTCTAGATCAGGAGATGGTCACCCCCTACATTAAGGGTGAAAAAAATATAGCAAACGATAGTAAAATTTTTTAAATTTTTTACCACATGTTCAACATATCATTAGAAGATAATCGGTACGGTTTCGTGATTTTTTATCCAAAGAAATTTTTATATTATAAGAAGAGACAAGAATAAAGTATTAAGGAAACTATTGAATGTCAACAGGGAAAATGTCATAGATTTAGGCTACCATTATCTTCTAACACCTGCACTGATAATGAGTGCTTTGACTAGATAAAATGAATTTTTGAGGAATACGTCGACAAATAAGCGTAAATTTTTCATCGCTTGAAATGACATGTTAGTGCGTTTAAATTCCAAAATGATTAGCTGCTTTGTTTTAATTTCTTTTCATTATTAAAACACAATATTTTCATTTGACATTAGATATTTTCAAAAATTGATGCTAGATTTATTCACTAATTATACACTCTAATCTTAACTCTTAATTTGATGTTTATTTATTTGTAACAACCGGCATTTTAGCCATATAATTATTCCTTAAACTATTGGATGAAATTTATTGGCCATTAATAAAATACGTATTCTTATTGGAGTTTTGTGATGCCTTACGGAAAAAGTAGATTTTTGGAGAAAAACGAATAGAAAAATTTATATAACGATTCAATTGGAGAACCAAACTAAGTGCAACCAAAACAAAATAATTTGGTTATAAACCAATGGAAGGGGTAAAATTGGAAGCTAATTAATGTTAGTGGAAGAAAGTCAATGGGTGATTGACACTAAGTTCGCACCCTCAATATCAGGATCCTCGGTGTTGTCATAAATTGGGTCACCTAAGTCTTGGGCAAGACATTCTTCGGTGAAAAGCCCTGGTCGCAGATTTATAGAACAGTTGGCTTGTCGATGACCTGTCTCGCCACAACCGAAACAAAGGAAGCCTCCACTAGTACGCAAGGGTGATTGTGGAGAGGGGATCCTCTATTGCGGGGTCAACAAAATTCGCGGGGGGGTAGGGAAGACTCTGCGGCAGTGTGTTGGTTGTATCGGTCAGCCCAAAAGTACGTTGGGATTGCTATTTTCGGCTTATAGAGCACGTTGATTTGCCTCAGACATGTTGGCGAGGTTGAACATGTCGAGGATGTCTTGGATCGGCTGTCGAAGTCCACCGACATACTGCGAGACCAGCTGATCGTCTGTCTCCATTTGGTCAATCTTCGTCACAAACTTATAGAAGTCTGTGGTATAATCTGTCACGGATTTCACACCTTGGCGCAAATTTTGCAAGTTCTGGTACATGGTTCTCGTGTAATTGTACGGAAGGAAGGTTTTTTTCTTATGCTTCTTAAACTTGTCCCATGACTCGATTTTGGACTTGCACTTCCGTGATTGTGTCACTTTTGTCTATTGTCCCCAGGCAGCTGAACGTCTGCAGAATCATGTGGCTAAGAGAGAGACTTGTTTGTTTTTTGGGACCTCTTTAAATTTCAAGATTTCTTCGACCGCAAAGATCAAATCAAGGAAATCTTCCACTTGTGCGCCGCCATGGAACTCAGGTATGTCCACTTTGAACCTTTGGTCCCACCGCCTGTTGGTGTCGGGATTGACAGCTCGACCTCGGCCCCAAAGTTTGACTGTTTCATCCACCATTAGGGCAAATGAATTCTCCTCATGGTCATGGAAACATGGTTGATTGACAGGTTGGTGAGGTTGTTGCAGCAAACCACCAAGTTGTTGTGTCCACATCTTAACTTGCTTGCGCAATTGTGCAATCTCGTCACGTCTGTAAGCATCGTCCATCGTGGCATCACGGATGGCTCCTTGTCGTGCCCTTCTCGGAGGCATGATGAAGGAACGCTTTGGCTCTGATACCAGCTGATGTAAACGCAATAACAGAAAGAACAAAGATGTGCAGATAAAATCTTTGAAAACTATTCTTTGATTCAAAAATTATATCTAAAAGCAATGAAAGTGGATTAAATACCCATAGAATCAAAACATAAAATGAAGCTAAATCAATGGAAAATATTCTTAAAATGTAAAAGGAAACTAAATAAACTAAAAGTAAGGAAATAAAAATACTATAAGTAATCCGTAAAAGCCTAAACTTTTGTTGTGGACTCCGAGGCTGCACCAACAATGCTTCTAACTTTGACCAGACTAATAAAACTAATCTTTCTTCAGTAACATCTCTTAGCACCTCATTTCCATGACTTAGCAACATTGCGCTATGAGCCTTTAACTCAACTTCATCAACCTTTTATTTTATCACTGATTTTCAGACTCTCAATTTCTTCCTTATCAATCACTTGAGCAAGCCTGTGATGAACGAGCAAAGCCTTCATTTTAATTCTCCACAATCTAAAATCATTCTCATCAGTAAATTTATCAACTTCAAATTTAGCGATTCAAATAAACAAAATCCTGAAACCCAAAAATGCTGATATCTGTTGATTTGAAGGTCACGTATTGTGATGACCCGAATATACACGTATGGGTACGATGGCTGCACGAACCGGAACCCGGATGGCGATACGTCTGCACGGGCGAACCGGAAGGTGACAGGTCGTAAAAAGGGGGTCGTCACAATCCCACATCGCTTGGGGAAGTATGTGGAAATGAAACATATGTAAAGAGACCCTTCCAATATAGCAAGACGCGTTTTGGAGCACAATTGGCAACGGATCCCATAAGAACTCTGAAGTTAAAAGTGCTTCGGCGAGAACAATTCCAGGTTGGGTGACCTTCCGGGAAGTTCTCGCCAAACAAAGCCGTGAGGGGAGGATATTGGGCTACGGCTCAATCCCCAGAGCGGAAAATATCTTGCTGGGAATAGGAGTCGTTACAAATGGTATCAGAACCTGTACCCAACCGGAAATGTGGCCAACGAGGACGTTGGGCCCCCGAGGTAGGGTGATTGTGATGACCCGAATATGCACGTATGGGTACGATGGCTGCACGAACCGGAACCCGGATGGCGATACGTCTGCGCGGGATAACCGGAAGGTGACAGGTCGTAAAAAGGGGGTCGTCACAATCCCACATCGCTTGGGGAAGTATGTGGAAATGAAACATATGTAAAGAAACCCTTCCAACATAGCAAGACGCGTTTTGGAGCACAATTGGCAACGGATCCCATAAGAACTCCGAAGTTAAAAGTGCTTCGGCGAGAGCAATTCCAGGTTGGGTGACCTTCCGGGAAGTTCTCGCCAAACAAAGCCGTGAGGGGAGGATATTGGGCTACGGCCCAATCCCCAGAGCGAACAATATCTTGCTGGGAATAGGGGTCGTTACACGTATACAATCTACACTCATCACAACAATTGTTGAATCAAGCACAAATGAACCATAAAAAAACGGAATCTCAATAGTAGAGTGTTCTACTGTAACACCCGGTATTTTTGCCATGTAAATATTCCATGAATTATTAAACGGGATTAATGAGAATATTTTTACAATGCGTGTTTTTACGAATTTGTCGATGTTTTCAATTGAATATGTGTGATTCGTAAAACCGATTTGAGGAACTAAATAGTAATTTAGTTAAAAACCAATGGAAGGGCAAAATAGGGAGCCAATTAAGGTTGGTGGGGGGTGGCCATTGGTTGCTTGACACTTGGCAACTTGTTGAAGAAGTCATGTTCTTCTTCTCTTTCCTCCTACGTGAAACCCTCATTTCTCCTCTGCTTCTTTCCACTCTCCTCTGTTTTTTCTCTTCCAGAAGACAAACACCCTTCGAAGCTCCTTCGATCTCCTCAGTTTCCTTATGTTTCTTTGCCTAAGGTAAACATCTGCTAAAGTTAACGAGTTTTGATAAGTTAAAATGTGAGTTTTGTTGTAGTTTGGGCTACGATAATCTTTGAAGAACTCACTGTTTTTTTATGAAAACACATTGGTTTGTTTTCTAAAGGTTTGAATGGAGTTAGAAGCTTATTCTATCAAGTTATTAAAGTAATACCCGGCTTTTCGGGATATTAATATTTTAATATAAATGACATTTTTGTAAATATGTCAAATTAAGCCCGTTTTACGAAAAGAAAGCGTTATTACGATCCTAATAATTAATATGGATTTTAGGAAAATTATGGGAATTTTAAGAGTCGTGACGCTAAATTACGGGAATTTCGTTTCTCGTAATATAAAGGACGTTTTAGTAAAAATAGTAAACGAGATCCGATTTGCGAATGGACAGTTTTAATAAATCTCAAATAATAAGTTGGACTTATTGGTGAAATAAGGGAATTTGGAGAAGCCAAATCGTTAGCCAATTAACGAAACGAATGACGAAACAAATAGAAAAATCAAAGAAAGACGAAACGGTCATTTTCAAATCAATTATATTAATATAGCATAAACACTCTTCTCCCTCATTTCTCTCTGCCCACGAGAACCAGAGGCGAATTCCTCCCTCTCCCGCGGCGATTCTCCTCTGCCGACGCCCGTTTCTCCTCCGACCGATTTTCGTTCTTCACGTTTTCTCCTCCGATCAATGTTCTAGGTAAGATTCTACAGCTTTCGGACGTTAGTTTTCAGTTTTAACGAAGTTATACGGTTAGGGTTTTCGTTTAGGGTTTCGTTAAAAATGCGATTTAGGGTTCGAGATTGATAGGTTTATCGAGTTTATGGATATAAAGGACGTATTGAACATTATTGGACGAAGTTAAACTAATTTGTGAGAAATGTTAAATTTAATGAATTTCGAGTTTTTGGAAAAGCTCGTTATTGGATGTTTCGTAGAATCGAGTGCGAATTGGTTGTTAAAATGCCTCGATTAATTAAGTTATAGCTTTAGAAGAATTTCTTTAGTTAAGGATTTCATTAATTTGAATATTAATGGTTCAAACGCACTTTAATGATAATTGTTGTGAATTGCCTTAGGTGAACCACGCTCGTGGACGGAGCTAGCATTCAACGGACATCAGGTAAGTCTCCGCGACTTGTTTGGCCGATTGGCCTACACCATAAGATCTTATGTTGTTCGAGGAAATTGGAGAATGTAAGTTGTGTTGGGTAAATAGGTTGGGTAGTTAGTTTTAGTTAAGTGTAGTATGTTTAAGTTAATTGTTTGTTTAAGTTTTAATTATGTTTATAGCATTGCATCTGTTCACGCATCATGTTTCTGAAAAGCACGAAAAAGGAATTTCTATGCATGTTTTTCATGAAAAAGAAAAGGATAATGAAAAGGTATAAATGCATGTAATCTGGTCAAGGAGGTGGCGGTGGTTCAGACATGGCTGCTTGGGGAGCATGTTTTTCCCCCAGTTAGATACGAGGGGCTATCCAACCGTAGGATGTGCTGCTCCTATCTAGCGAGAGTGAGGCCACGGTGACGTATCTGTAATGAAATGAATAGCGAAAAGGTAGGACACATGTTTTACGAACCGCATGCATAGCATTCATTTGCATTCATGTAGACTTACTGAGCCTTAAGCTCACGACTTATTTTTATGGTGTAGGTGACCTCTACACAGGTGAGGATGAGATCCCTCCACCCGAGGCATGAACAGTTGAAGAAAGATGGCCCGTGGAAGTGTGTTGGGCAGTCGGTGCGCATTTTGACCCGTGGGGATATATGTAAGTATTTTGAGGGTGTTGGGTTATTTTGAGTAGAATATGTATAAAGTTAGAATATTTTAGGATGTTTGGATCTGGTACTGGATAGGTTTATGTCTGATGTTTTAAACGTTTCGGAAACCTATTTTATAAACTGTTTTGGTAAATTTAAATAGGAAGGATTGTCGATTTTTAAACGTATCCACGTAGTTTGTTTTTACGAAAGTTTAACGTATGTTTAGGCCGATTAGTTGGGGTTGATAAATTGTGAAGTGAGTTAAATTTTATTGAAGTGTTAGAGTGTATGTGTAGAAGATGAAATGTGCAAGGGATGAGAAATGTATGAAAGAAAGTTATGTTTTGCTCTCTGGAACTTCGGATTCCAGAGAGCATTGTATAAAATAAAGAAAAGAGAAAGAAGACGGAGGAGTATGGCGACTGGGCGCGGGTGTGAGGGGCGACTGATCGCCCCTCCCTGATTTTGGTGCGGCGATCGATCGCTGGGGCAGCGATCGCTGCTAGCGATCGATCGCTGCCAGCGATCGATCGCCCCTAAATTATTCAGGAGAATTTCCTCTTTTGTCCCTCAGCCGATTAATAGTTTTAATTAAAGTTTTATTTAATTGTTTTAATTGTTAAATGTTTTATTAAATGGGTTTTATGTTTTGTTTTAAATGGTTTAAAACATAGATTTCGATTTAAATCCCGCTTAAGGTTAAGTTTAAAGTTATAATGATAAGTATAAAAAACATAAATAAAATACGGGAAATTGGGTACAGTATTAGGATCGTTACAATTAGTTAGCATTTGCAGCTCTGTTTATTTCTTTCACGTGCATGTTTTAGGTCCGCGCATAACCGAGACGTTCAAGACTTGCAACTCTACAGCAACATGTAAGTTCATACGTATAGGTTCGGCCCTTAAGGCCCTATAATACGGAGGTACTAGGTTTTATGTTGTAGGGATTTCTGTTGGGTAGTTAAACCATAGGTTATGTTTTAGGTTAAATGTGTTTTGTTTTATATCCTGCTAATTATTTTGTCGCCTGTCTACGAATGTTCATGCATACACTTTTTCCTGGAAGTCATGTAAATGTTTTCTGCACACGATTTGAAGTTAAGAAAGTTAAAATGTGTATGTAATGTATGGTTAAGTGTGGACGAGGACTGACATCCTGTTCTTGTCCTTCTCTGGGACTCCTGTAAAATTATCCCTGCCAAGGATACCTTGTACATTGTCCTTCCTTGGGACCCGACAAAATTACTAACCAGTGTCATGTCTTGTTATGTCAAGTATATAAGTGCGTCAGTTCCTCTATAAGCCCCACTTATACCTTCCTGTCCAGTGAAATGAAATGTAATGTAATGTTAATGTATTTGAAAATGTTCATGCATAGCACGTGCATCACTTTACATTGTATGTATTTACTGAGTTCTAGGTGTAGGACCGGAATTGTCTAAGAGGGGGGTGAATTAGACTTTTAAAACTAAATTTATTGATCAATTTAATCACTCTCTCAATTTACTCTATCAGCAATTAAGTTAATAACAATAATGACAGAGAGGGTAAGAGAGATTGAACACCAACGCTTTTTACGTGGTTCGGCCAAGCTGCCTACGTCCACGCTCCAAGGCTCACCCCTTGAAGATCCTTAACCTTCTCCTCACGAGAAAACAGATCGGGATTCCGGGCTCCGATCAACTGCCTTTACAATTCTGGATTGAACTTTCACGGACGTCAATCCACTGCCTTATAGAGATTTGAGTTTGTAAAAATAACGCACAGACTACACTCTTACAACAATTGAATCTTGAGTTCGAGTTTAGAGATGTAGTGAAAAATACAGAGTGAAGAATGACTTTCGCAGCTAGGGCTCAGAATTCAAATTGGCAAAAAAGTTAGTCTTCGAGCCTTTTCTTCTGCTTATATACTCTGTATATCCTTGCTTCATAGAATTGAATGCTTCTTACTCCAAATAGAAAAATGTTACCGTTGGGAAGCATCCGTACTGAAGCAGCTATCCGTTGCATATGAAAATGTTGTTCGTCGTCGCCATTAAAGGTCTGGAGTTAATGCTTGAAAACGACATCACTGTAGCTTCGCGGCTAACTTTAAATTCTGGCGGAAGATCATAACCAGATGCAGCTTGTAAAATAATGCCACGTCATCGGTAAATGCAACTTGTAGAGCCATCGGCATATGAGGCTTCAAATGTAATCGGCAGCTGACTTAATATGTCATCAGCAGGAATACCATCGGCAAAAGAGTCTTCATATGTCATCGGTATAAGAATCTTTGGATGCCATCGGTATTTGGAGTGTAAAACTTCATCGGTATTTGAAGTGTAAGACCCCATCGGTATTTGCATCTTGTAGGGCCATCGGCAGATGAGTCTTTGAATGCCATCGGCATTTGAATCTTCGTAAGCTATTGGCAGATGAGTCCTTGGAGTTTTGTCGTCTAGTGATCGGCATGAGAAACCTTGAACGACATCGGCAGATGCAGCTACAAAGCAATCGGCATGAACATCTTTAAACACCATCGGCTTTTGTCGTTTAGTGTTCGGCATGGCATCACTTTATTGAAAAAAAACTCCATCGGCAGGAATAGCTTCAGATGCTATGGGTAGATTTCATCCTGACACGTCATCGGCACAAGCATGCTCTAAACGACTTCTTCTTCTGTCTTTTAGCAATCGGCAGAAGCCTTCATTTCTTTGTCGTCTTGTGATCGGCACAAGGAACAACTAATTTTAGCCCTGTTTAACTATTCAGCCCTGTATACTCAATACAATTTATTAGATAACTAAAATACCCTTTTCAAGGGTATTTCCAAATAACCTCATATTCATTATTCTCATTAAATACACATAATCAAATTACATTATTTATCCTTTAAATACATCATCAAAAACATATTATGACTTAAACACTCTATAAGTCAACACTAGGCTCATAGTTGAACTCCCTATTGTAGGTATGGGTCCTCTAGTTGAGGACATTGTGGCTCAAGATGATGAGTTGATGTAGTTGGCAGATCGAGCTCATGGGGGTTGGTTGCTGCAGTCAGACAAATGTTATTTCTGTGAGAAAGTATTTTTGAAAGTTATGTCGAGTCCTGCATAGCTTTTGAAATTTTAAAACAATGTATAGTCTTTGTTAGGAATTCTGTTGGGATTTTGATAAAGTATAGGTTTTGGTGTTTTGGTTTTTAAACCTCTATAATTAACAGTTGTATATATGTTTTGAATTATACTGGAACTGCTTGGAATCTCTCCTTTTAGGTTATGCATGGATTGTTTCAAATTTTAAATCGATCCATGCAGTTAGATTTTTGAACTTCTGTCGTGTTTCCAAGCATGTTTTAAAACTGTGTTTTGGAATCGGGTTTTGGTGTTTTGAAGTTTTCATGCTTTCTGTTTTATGTCTCCCTGTAAAATAGTCGTCCATTCTGCCTTCAGTTTTTGCCTTTCAAGTTTTCCAGTATTTGGCTAAATGTTAGTCATCCACGCTGCCCCTAAAAAAAACAGTTGTCCATTTTGCCTTTAAAAATCACATCCACCGCTGCTTTTGAAATCACATACACTGCTACTGCTGCCTTTAAAATAACTTTCACCGGTGAACAGTTCATTTCTGTCTGTAGTTCACTTCCACTGGTGAACAGTTCATTTTTGTCTGTAGTTCACTTCTACCAGTGAACAGTTCATTTCTGTCTGTAGTTCACTTTCACCGGTGAACAGTCCTCTTCTGCCTGTAGTACACTTCTACCGGTGAACAGTTTATTTCCGCTCAGTTTATTTACATCTTCCGCCTGACGTCATCCATATCTTCCGCCTGACGTCATCTGCCCACATCTTCTGCCCAGTTTATTTACATCTTCTGCCTGACGTTATCCACATCTTCCGCCTGACGTCATCTGCTTTACTTCTACCGCTGTTTCTGTTGCTTCTATTTAATTCATATTTGCCGCTGTTTACTGTTCACTTTTGTCTTATTCACATCTACTGCTAGCCTATATCGCTCGTCCAGTTTATTTACATTTTCTTCTTCGTCTACTGCTTACGTCTTTCGCCCAGTTTATTCATACCATCCACTGTAGCCCTTCTACAGTATGCCCTCCTCCAGTTGTTTCATTCTCTTTGTTATCCTATTTTATTCTGCTTCTTTATTTCAGCCGTCCATTTCTGTTTACTGTTTTTCCTAGTTTCCTTCTGTCAATCACCTCTGTAATCCAGTTTTAAATTAGCTCCCAGTTTTCAAATCCAGATAAAGTTCACTCTCTCTGTAATGCTTTTAAGGGTTTGTTCTTAAAAGTTCAGTCTGTTTGGTTCAAAAAAAATATACGTCCAGTTCTCTGTTAAATGTCCCGAAGTGATGGCTCCTCGGCCCCAATCGGGTTTGGGGCTGTCACATCTACATCGACAAATGCAACCTAATAAACCCTTTGGTTGAAGAAACCAATTCAAAATTTAGAGAGAACCATACAACAACAACAGAAATCTCCTTGAAACAATCTCTATAAAAAAATTTATAATTAGAAGAAGAAACACTTATCAGATAAAAAACGCATCTCCATCACTCTGCTCTGACTCTCTAACTCAGTAAAAGAATCGAATAGTACCTACCACTTCCACTAAAACATATTTATTAGCTGAAAAAAATAAACCCCAAGCGAACCCAATAATAACTCCAGCTGGAAAAACTAAGAATATAGAAAAAATAAACCAACTCGAACCAGAACAAAATATTCACAATATCCATGGATTCTAGGTCTCAAGTTGGAAATAAGCTAATGGTGAAAGTTTTAACTTTTGACATTGACATACAATTTCATCAATAAGGAATGTATGATGATGTGTCATGACCAACGTTCCTAGTTGGCTTTTTAAGTTCTAGCATTTTCTTTTATTTTAAAATAATTTTATTATGCTTTAATTGTGACTTCTAATCTTTCTTGAGATTGACATTTTTAATTTTTCTTATACTTTTTGTTTTTATCTCTTTATAGATAACGAGTCAAGATTTTCTATCTTTTATTACAATTATACCTTTAATTTTTATCTCGTCATAAGTAAATAGTCAATGTACGCTCATCGCGTTTGTTTTCGAGTTTGATTTAGAATAATCTTTCTTATTTTCTTTGAATCTCACTATTACTAGTGAGGTTTATATTATTTGGTGTCAAAGCACGACACTAAATTAGATTTCATTCATCTCTTCTTTTTCATAAGTTTGTTCACGGTCTATTTTTTTTTTTTTTTTAAAAAAGGAAAAAAGATGGGAGACAAAAATAAGTGATTACACAGAATGAAGTTATTTTTAATCTTAATATTGCCAGCTCATCAAGATAGACATCCCCAGCCAACAACAAACATGTTACTCAAGGTCATATTAATATTTTACAGAATTATATGGATATGTTGACTCAACAGATTCAAAATCTGCTCTACCAAGATAATCACATGATTTCTTTTGTTAGACCAAGAGGAAAAGTTGGGCACAAAGGAAGTAGAAGAATAGCTAAGTTTGTCGAAGAAGACCAATGGGGTAATTTCAATGAGACCCTTGATGATTCTTCCGCAAGAGGTAATCAAATTCATGATGAAATGAAAGACATAAAACTACAAGTTCCGTCTTTTAGAGGTTCTAGTTCTAGAGAAGAATAATTGGACTGGATTCCAAAAGTAGAGAAAATATATGAATGCCTAGAATATTCCAGATTAGCAAAGGTTAGATTTATTGATCTCGAGTTTATTAGGTATACTAGTATGTGGTGGAATAGTCTAAAAGCTCAGATGAGGAGAATTGAAATAAATAAGTTGCTACTTGGGGATTGATGAAATGATTATTGAAGAATTGGTATGTGCCCAAACATTTCATGCACGAAATGCATTTATGCATACAGAGTCTAGGCCAAGAAGTTTTGTGTATTGATGATTATGTTACTGAGTTTGAGATTTTGATGATTAGGTGGAGATCAATGAAGTTGAGAAACAAACTATTGATATAGTCAAACCCTTTGTTTGTTGAGCTATCATGCCTATCATGGTTTCTTGTTTTTCAACAAAATAAAAAGGTATACGATGTATAATCTTACTTAGCTCGACACAACTTCAATAACATTCTATCTTGACTTGCTAAATAATTGTACTATTTATCAAACAAGCCTCTCTACTCATGCTATGTGCTCTTACAAGTATAGGAAGCATTCGAGGCCAACACCTGCTTCCAAAAAGCAGCTCACTCTTTAGGAGACATTAGCGAGGAAGATGTCATTCTAACTCAGTCTGGGAGAAAACAAATCAGAATAGAAATACTAATGCGAAAACTACTTTTATTTTCTATTTCTACTCTGCTGTTTCATGTTTTATGTTGTTGGTTCGCATTATCCACAACATTAATTTATGTCTTTTTTTTTTGGTAAAGCGCAATTTGGCCCCTACAACTAGGTGAAATTGGCAATTTACACCGTAAACTTGGATAATGGGCAATTTGACCCCTACTACTAGGATAAAGTGCAATTTGGCCCCTACTGTCATATTTTCCGTCAAAAAGTAACGTTTTTTGGCTTGTTTATTTTTTTTCCCGAAATGCCCCTCACTGGACCGAACCGGACAGGACCGGTTCGGCTAATTCCACTATGTTTTTTTTTTTTTTAAATTCTCGAAAAAAAGAAGACAGAGGAATAGAATTTAAAAAAAAAAAATCAGAGTGGAATTAGCCGAACCGGTCCTGTCCGGTTCGGTCCAGTGAGGGGCATTTCGGGAAAAATAAATAAACAAGCCAAAAAACGTTACTTTTTGACGGAAAATATGACAGTAGGGGCCAAATTGCACTTTATCCTAGTAGTAGGGGCCAAATTGCCCATTATCCAAATTTACGGTGTAAATTGCCCATTTCACCTAGTTGTAGGGGCCAAATTGCACTTTACTTTTTTTTTTTTTTTTTTTTTTTTATATTGGACAAAGTTTGGTAAGTTGATCAACTATTCCTTCTATAAATGTAAGTGGTGTATTGGATATAAAATGGTCAAATATATAGACAAATAGACAAGTTGCATCATCTACCCCAACCTCTTTTGAATTCTATTGACATATTTGATGTGTACTCGTAACCACCAAAAGTTTAGCTTCTTTTATGCGGCTTTATTCAAAGAATCTTCCCTTGTTTTTAAATGATAAATATGAGTAATGAATAATAAATATTTAATATTCTAATTTTATATATTTAACGTGCATTTGTCTTGCATTTTAATTAATTAGACTTTATAAAAATAAGGGTAAAATGCAATTTGGCCCCTACAACTAGGTGAAATAGGTAATTTACACCGTAAACTTGGATAATGGGCAATTTGGCCCCTACTACTAGGATAAAGTGTAATTTGGCCCATACTGTCATATTTTCCGTCAAAAAGTAACGTTTTTTGGCTTGTTTATTTTTTTTCCCGAAATGCCCCTCACTATACCGAACCGGACAGGATCGGTTCGGCTAATTTCACTCTGGTTTTTTTTTTTTTTTTAAATTCTATTCCTCTGTCTTCTTTTTTTCGAGAATTTAAAAAAAAAACATAGTGAAATTAGCCGAACCGGTCATGTCCGATTCGGTCTAGTGAGGGGCATTTCGGGAGGGCCAAATTGCACTTTATCCTAGTAGTAGGGGCCAAATTGCACTTTATCCTAGTAGTAGGGGCCAAATTGCACTTTATCCTAGTAGTAGGGGCCAAATTGCACTTTATCCTAGTAGTAGGGGCCAAATTGCACTTTATCCTAGTAGTAGGGGCCAAATTGCACTTTATCCTAGTAGTAGGGGCCAAATTGCACTTTATCCTAGTAGTAGGGGCCAAATTGCACTTTATCCTAGTAGTAGGGGCCAAATTGCACTTTATCCTAGTAGTAGGGGCCAAATTGCACTTTATCCTAGTAGTAGGGGCCAAATTGCACTTTATCCTAGTAGTAGGGGCCAAATTGCACTTTATCCTAGTAGTAGGGGCCAAATTGCACTTTATCCTAGTAGTAGGGGCCAAATTGCACTTTATCCTAGTAGTAGGGGCCAAATTGCACTTTATCCTAGTAGTAGGGGCCAAATTGCACTTTATCCTAGTAGTAGGGGCCAAATTGCACTTTATCTTTTTTTTTTTTTTAAAATTCTATTCCTCTGTCTTCTTTTTTTCGAGAATTGAATTTAAAAAAAAAACATAGTGAAATTAGCCGAACCGGTCATGTCCGATTCGGTCTAGTGAGGGGCATTTCGGGAAAAAAAAAATAAACAAGCAAAAAAACATTACTTTTTGACAGAAAATATGACAGTAGGGGCCAAATTGCACTTTATCCTAGTAGTAGGGGCCAAATTGCACTTTATCCTAGTAGTAGGGGCCAAATTGCACTTTATCCTAGTAGTAGGGGCCAAATTGCACTTTATCCTAGTAGTAGGGGCCAAATTGCACTTTATCCTAGTAGTAGGGGCCAAATTGCACTTTATCCTAGTAGTAGGGGCCAAATTGCACTTTATCCTAGTAGTAGGGGCCAAATTGCACTTTATCCTAGTAGTAGGGGCCAAATTGCACTTTATCCTAGTAGTAGGGGCCAAATTGCACTTTATCCTAGTAGTAGGGGCCAAATTGCACTTTATCCTAGTAGTAGGGGCCAAATTGCACTTTATCCTAGTAGTAGGGGCCAAATGCGTAAAAGATCGTCATCTATGGAACACGTGGCACCGCCACTTGTCCCAATCTTCATCTTTTTCAACGCCTCCCTCTTATATCCCTATTCATCGGATAAATCTCGGAGGAAGCTTCGTTTCGTCATTGTTATTGTCTCTGTTGAAGAGTCGAGGTCGTTCAGAATTCAGAAAGAACGAAAACGATGGTGAAGAGTCGGGGTTATTTGAGAATGCCGACGGACAGAGATGCCAGTAGCCGCCTTCTCGATGCTGATCTAAGGGAATTTGGAAATGCTGCTAAGAGGCTCGCCAGTGATGCGATCAAGCTCGGTAGCTTTGGAATCGGAACCTCTATCCTCGAATGGGTCGCTACCGTTGCCGCTATGTATTTTCCCTACCGTTGCCGCTATGTATTTCATCACTCTTTCTTCTATTCCGATTTGGCTCCTCTGATTCTATTTATCTTGTTTGTTTATTTGTTTGTTGATTCATCTGTTTCGACGGTGTTTGAAGAACATTTTATTTCACTGATCATTCTGGTTTTATCAAAATATCAATTAACTTGAGATTCTACAACTTCATTCCATTAAGGAACGCCTTCTTGTTCTCCTTTTTTTGTTTTCTTGATTTAATTTTTTGTGGTTTCGCGTTTAATTTGAAATATTCCTATCCGTATATAACGTATATCTTTTGAATTTTTTGCTGCAGTTATTTGCTGGTCTTGGATAGAACGAACTGGAAGACAAATATTCTTACCGGATTACTTATCCCTTACATATTTTTTAGTCTTCCTTCTTTAGTCTTCAGCTTCTTAAGGTGATCTAATTCATTTACGGAACTTCTTTCTACTTCCAACGTGAACACTTCTGATTTTCATCCAATTTGTAATAATACTGCTCCTTTCTAATGCTTTTCATTTGGTTTCTATTGCAGAGGCCAAGTTGGGAGATGGATTGCCTTTGTCGCTGTTATTTTGCGTATCTTCTTCCCAAAGCACTTTCCAGGTACTTAATGTTTGATTACTGATTAAGAACATTTTTTTGTGCAGAACATGTTACTGCTAATGCAGTAATGACTTCTTGGGAAGTATGTTAGGATTACCCCAGTTGATATCAAGAAAAATACTGTGTTTTAGTCGACTTTTAAATTCATCAATCGTGCACGCAGGAGTAAATTTATTTGTCACGATGTCAGTGGTTCGGCAAATGAATCGGGAGGAAATTTTCGATGTAGACAGTTTGATCAATTTTCTAGTTGTTGAACAGTTGTGAGCTGAAAATGGATGAATAAGACACCAACTGAGGTTCAACTGATCCTCAAACATCTACTAAATTGACCAAGGATGGACCAAGTAGCTTATTGATCTACCCCACCATCTGCATCACTGAGTTCAAAGAATTCTTGTGGTGTGGGCAAAGATTTTTTGGTCGACATGTTGGAATAATCATTATTCATTGTTTCATACAATTCGACATCAAAGAAATGATTGACATATAAACTACCTTCTCGATAGTACGCCGGGCTAAATTATCTTAGTTGGATTAAAAGTTGATATGTGCTTCACAAATGAATATTTATACTGCACTTGAAATACCAAACAGCTTTATTAACTCCCATGGGTTTGTATTGCAGATTGGCTGGAACTACCTGCGGCTCTGATTCTTTTAATAGTAGTGTCTCCTAGTTTAATTGCAGACACTTTAAGGGATGACTGGGTCGGCATAATAGTTTGTCTTGTCATAGCAGGTTATTTGCTTCAAGAACACATCAGGGCTGCTGGAGGTTTCAAAAATTCATTCACCAAAGCTAATGGCATTTCAAACACAGTTGGTATTGTCATTCTCATCGTTTACCCCATTTGGGCTCTGGTCATTTATTTCTTATAGATCAAGTTTACTGAAATTGTACTATTACTTCGTGTATGTTCACCCATTAGTGTAATTCGTTGTGTATAGTCCTTTGCACGCATTTTGCATCTGTATTTCTGTCAAGTGATATAATTAAATTTCCATAGGATTTACAACAGTGGTTTGAGTTTAACGTGGGAGAGATAAATCATTTGTTTGTGCGAATATAAATGACTTGTAATCAATGAAATATAATATCTATAATTAAATTGACTTCATCAAATTATGGTATTTGAGAACATTTAAACTCGAGCTCATGGATTGAAAATGAAAATTGAATTCTATCAAATCTAATTTTCTAGCAGACTGTTGCAGTTGGCTATTACTTATTGATCATGGGAAGATTTGATTCATTCTAATCTAAAGATTTTAGAAAGGAAGAGTTTTCTTTGACAGTTAAGAATAAGTAATTGTTGACAATTACTGTGTCATGTGTTAACTCGTTTTACCGTATTGTGGTCACATCACACATGAGATATTTCAATCTATGGGTCAAACTCAATAAATTTAAAAGTTACGCTGTGATTAAAGTTAAGAGTAATTTTAAATTTACATCATGTCAGAATTTAAATAATGTTTGTCGTTTTGGAGAAAGTTAATTTAATGAATTTATAGTTAATACAAATTATATTTCTATTTTAAAAATATACATTTTTATTACTTTTAAAAGGGAGGAAGAAAACCTTTCACCCTTTTTTCTTCACGCGGCTGCCAAGAGAAAAGAGAGGGAGGGAGTCTTGTCTTATACGTGTGATTCATTGAGCTCTGAGGTCAAACTAGTGTTCACAAGGCTCAGAGCGTCGACCTTTCCGAAAGAACTTCAGAGGTAAGTCGATTGCTCTCTCCGTTTTTCAGTTTAAAAATTAAGGGTTTGTTGAATTTGGATGTGAGCTTGCAAAGTTGAAATCTTGGGTTATTTGTGGATTTTCATGGTAGATGTATGGTCTAGGTAAGTTGTTTAATTGATTAGAGGTGGAAAATGCTAAAGGAAGACGAGTTTCACGACTTTCCGTCACTGGACATTGTCGCACCGGTTGACACTTACTAGGCAAGGCTCGACCACTTCTAGAAACTGAGCTAATAAGGTGTCGACCCATTTTGAAGATTGGTCAACACTTTGACGAAGGTGTTCACCCCTGTCAAAATCTGAGAGCAATAAGAATTTACCCTTTATACAAGGTGTCAACTCCTCTCAAGGGTCAACCGATATGGCTGACTTATGTGAACCCAAGAGAAGAGAAGCAAAGGTAGACCCTTGTCGAAGGTGTCGACCCATGGCTTAAAGTGTCGACCGATCTAGTCTACCTCTGTCCAGTTAGAGCTGACCAAGGGTCGATTCGTGCCCTAAGGGGTCAATCCCTAGTGAGTATAAACACCGCATAATAAATTATTTTAAGGAAAACATTTTGTCGCTGAGGTGCGGCAGCCGTTTGTAGTTACTTTTGGCTTGCTCATTTTTGAACTAACATTGTTCGTGCGCTCAATCGTGTGATGTTATTGGATCTTGAGATTGCCGTCACTTTTATTTCTTTTTTAGCTCATGAGGTGTTTGCTAGATCTTGCTTTTTTTCTCTTTTAGTGTGTCAGAAGGGGTCATTGAGTAACCTCTTTTTTCACTGGGAATGATTTTTATACTTAAATTATGATGAGAGCTTATTTTGATATTATTGTCTATGTATACAACAAAGTTTTTATAAACACCTTATCGATGGCTCGTAGTGCTCAGTTTGTTAGAATGAAAGAAAAAGATTCTTTAAATGATTGTAAATCTGCATGATATTAAACTCATAGTTTTAGGAAAAAATGTAAAATTAATTTTACATGCATTGTATTTAGTATAAGTTTTCTATTGAGTTAGTCTCTCGCGGCCTCTTCTTTCCAAGGCATTGACAAGAGCAGACATAAGCTCTAACTCGGTGGTGGTTCCTTAGCTTATTTTTTTTGTTTGTTTGAGAGTTTATATAGTTTCATATGTTAAAGTATACACTGTTATGGTTCGGTTTGTATAGTTCTTTATGGTTCAGTTTGTATAGTTCTTTTAGTTTCTTTCTTCATCATTAGCTCTCTGATATATACTTGTAGCAACAGTTCAATGACAGATAACAAATCATTTCTCCTATTTCTCTCTCTGCTACAATCTCTCTTTCTGTTCATCTTTCTTCTCCAGGTTTTCTGCTTTTCACCGGAACAGAGTGAAAGCTTCATCTTTACATGGTATTAGAGCCAACAAAGGATGGCTTCCTATAGCTCTATGTTTCCCTCTACCCAAATAACCATTTCTCCTTCGCCCCTACCTCCCCTCTCCTCTGTAAACCAAACTACTCTCACAATCAAGCTAAACAGTAACAATTACCTCATTTGGAAGGCGCAACTGCTTAATATTGCCATTTGCATCTCCTGGACAATAGTATTCCACCTCCACCGAAGTTTTTGGATTCGCTCTCTTCACAGGCAAATCCAGACTTTACTCTCTGGATGAGATACAAAAGCCTCCTCATGTTCTGGATGTTCTCCTCTCTGTCAGAAGATTTACTGCCCCAAATCGTTTCCTTCCAAACCGCCAGCGAAATATGGGATGCCCTGGCCCGTATTTTTGCCTCATCGTCGTTGGCCAGAATCACCGATCTTAGAAGCCAACTTCATTCCCTCTCTAAAGATGGCCTCTCGGCAGTGCAGTACATTCAGAAAATTACCGCCATGTGTAACACTCTTGCCAAAATCGGAGAGCCATTCTCCTACAGGGATCGTATGATCTACTTCCTCGCCGGACTTGGAAGTGAGTACAATGCGTTTGTTGTCTCCATCACAAATCGAATGGATGAACCTCCTCTGGAAGAAGTCCAAAGTCTTCTTCAAAGCTTTGATTTTCGCTTGGAAAAGCAAAATGCAGCAATCTCTCTTACGCGCCCGCTCTGCTTCAAGTAAATGCTGCTCATTTTCGACATCCTCGCCCACCCACCTCCTCTCTGTTCAGGCCACAAAACCCAGTCGGAGCTCAACAACACGGATCGGGTTCTCCAAATTGGATCTCTTCTCGCCCCGCCGGCCGCTTCAAAGAACGATGCCAAATTTGTAGCAAACCGGGTCACTCCGCCTTGGTTTGCTACCACAGGTTGAACCCAAACTACAGACCACCCAACTCGGCCCACTACAAGCATAACCTGGCCCCACAGTCATATAACCGTAACTCGACCCAATTTCCCTTTGACTCGTCTGTTAATCTCGCCCCCTCACTGCGACAATCACTTCCCGACTCCCCTCTCTGGCTTGAACCAATCCCCACCTTTCACCGCCGGCCTTCTACCTACTCCAAACTCTCCCTTTGCTGCCAAGCCATGACTCCTCGACTTTGGAGCGACCAATCATTTTACATCGCATGCTTCCAATCTCCACCAGCCGCAGCCCTATCTCGGCCATTCCTCTGTCGCCACCGCTGACGGTACACTTCTCCCTATCCTTAATACTGGTTCTGTTCTTCTTCCTGCTACAACTCGTCCTCTAAATTTACATGTTGTTTGTCACTCTCCTCAAATATCACAGAATCTCATTAGTGTCCAGAAACTCTATCGGGATAACTGTGTTTATGTCGAATTTCATGACAATTTTTTATGTGTCAAGGATCAGAATTCTCATCGGCTCCTCTTTCAAGGATCGGCCACTGAAGGCCTTTACCGGGTTCCGGCAGTTCTTTCTGTTAGAGCACTCAATGCTCAACTGCCGATTCCCATCTCTGCACCCTCTATTTTTTGGAATAACTGGCTCGGATATCCCTCTTCGTCCGTTTTGCAGAAAGTCCTACAACTATGTAATCTTTCTGTTTCAAAATGAGACTGCTCCCAATCTTGTGTATCTTGCACAATGAGTAAAACTCATCGTCTTCCTTTTGTAAAGTATGTTTCAAATGCTAAATGTCCTTTTGATTTAATACATGTTAATGTTTGGGCCCCATCTCCTGTAAACTCTGTTACTGGTGCACATTATTTCTTATTATTTATAGACAACTGCACTCGCTTCACTTGGTTATTTCCACTAAGACTAAAAAGTGACATCTATGTTACTTTTATCCATTTTCAAAAATTCGTTCACACTCAATTTGGCGTCTCTATCAAAACTGTCCAATCTGATTGGGGTGGAGAGTTTCAAGCCCTAACTCATCTGTTTAAATCTCTTGGTATACATCATCGTATTTCTTGTTCATAAACTCCAAACCAAAATGGTCGTGTTGAACGAAAAAATCGACACGTCGTTGAAACTGGTCTTGCTCTTCTCTACCACTCCTTAGTTCCCCCACGGTTCTGGCCATATGCTTTTGCGACGGCTTCCTCCTTGATAAACATATTACGTACTCATTTCCTCCAAAACAAATCTCCATCTGAATGTCTGCTCCAGTCTATCCCAGATTATTCGTCCTTACGTGTGTTTGGATGTCTATGTTACCCTCTTCTTTGACCCTTCAACACTCACAAACTCCAACCTCAATCGCTTCTGTGCGTGTTTTTAGGTCCCAGCACCCACCAAAAAGGCTCCCTATGCTTAGATCCTACTTCCAACAAACTCTACATTTCTCGTCATGTCACTTTTGTAGAGTCTAGCTTCTCTTTTGCCTCTCTACAACAAACACCTTCCTGACCTTCTCCATACCTATTTCTTGCCATTTTCCTACACCAGCTCCAGAAAATCAATCTGCTCTGTGCTATCCCTCATCGGCTCACCTAAACACCGACCCTACCCAGCCATCCCCTCTCCACTCTTCCCCTCCAATTACACCCTCACCCTACTACCCAATTTCCAAACCTCCCCCAACAGCTCAAACTTCCAATTCCCCTCTTCCAACTGCCCAAAATGCCCATCCTATGACAACCCGAGCCAAAGCTGGAATTTTCAAACCCAAAGCTTTTTTCGTTGACACCTCTCTTGAACCAAGAACCTTTCTCCAAGCCTCAAAAAGTCTCCATTGGTTAACAACTATGCAGGAGGAAATACTAGCCCTCGATGAAACAAACACCTGGACTTTGGTCTCCCTTCCTCCAGGAGCCAAGCTTATTGGATGCAAATGGGTTTTCAAGACCAAACATAACTCAGATGGCACTGTTAGTTGGTATAAGACTTGCCTTGTTACTAAAGGCTATGACCAAAGTGAAGGAATATATTATGATGAGACTTTCAGCCCAGTTGTGAAACCAGATTCAGTACATAAGACTCTCTCTTTGGCGGTCTCTCTTGGTTGGAGTATTAGACAGCTCGATATTTCTAATGCCTTCCTACACGGTGATTTAACAGAGCGGGTCTTTATGTAGCAACCTTTTGGCTTTACTAGCTCATCACATCCATCTGCTGTTTGCCTGCCCATAAAGCCTTGTATAGTCTTAATCAGTCTCCTCGTGCCTGGTACACTAAGCTTTATAACGCTCTCCTACAGTGGGGTTTTTCGGCCACAAAATTCGATTCATCATTGTTTATCTGCCGTACAAGCTCCTATGTCCTGATTATGCTCGTGTATGTGGATGATATTATATTAACTGGCAATTCTGACAGCCACATGAATTGGTTGTTAACTTATCTGCATTCCCAATTCAAAGTTCGTGACCTCGGACCTCTCTCATTCTTTCTTGGGATTGCAGTTACTCGTTCCTCCACCGGTATGAGCTTCTCTCAAGCCCGGTATATAAATGATTTACTTCGCAGAGCAAATATGGAATCGTGTAAACCAGTTCCTACTCCTATGCTAGCTGGTCCGCTTTTGTCTCAAAATTCAGGAACACCACTCCCTGATGGCTATCTATATCGGAGCATTGTGGGTGGCCTACAATACTGTTGTATCACACGACCAGATATTGCATTTGCCATCAACAAAGTCTCTCAGTTTATGCACGCGCCCTCAGATGTTCATTGGCAGACAGTTAAACATATTCTGTGCTACCTAAAAGGTACCTCGTCTTTTGGTATCTCCTTCACACTGTCTACGAATTTCAATTTGACCTGCTACACAGATGCAAATTGGGCCTCCTGTCCCGATGATCGTAAAAGCACAGGTGGCTATTGTATTTTTCTTAGCAACAACTTAATCTTCTGGTCTTTGGCAAAACAAAAAGTTGTCTCCAGATCTAGCACTAAATCAGAGTATCGAAGTGTCGCAAATGGTACGACAGAAGTTCTATGGTTACAATCGTTGTTAACAGAATTAGGTGTGCTCTCCACAACAATACCTTTGATTTTGTGTGACAACTTAAGTGCAACATACTTGGCTGTAGGAACGATATTGTCTAAGAGGGGGATGAATTAGACCCTTTTTAAATTTTAAACTCAACTCTAATCAAATTTCTCTCTTGAATAAAATTCTTATAAATTAATAGCAGACAAACAAATAAAGTAAAGAGAGAGAGAGAGAAATTCGACACCAAAGTTTTTAACGTGGTTCGGCCAAACTGCCTACGTCCACGCTCCAAGGCTCCCCCTTGAAGATTCCTTACTTCTCCTCAACGAGAAATGCTGATCGACTTTACGGGTTTCGATCCACAGCCTTACACAATCCTGGATTGAACTTTACGGGCGTCAATCCACTGCCTTACAAGATTTTCAGATTTGAATGATAGATTATGATAATCTACAAACTCTCAAAAAATAGAATCTCAAGTTTTGGAATAGAGAGATGTAGATAGAGAACACAGAGTATGCTTCGCAAGTTAGGGCTCGGGAAATCAAATTCGCAAAAGTTATATCTTTATGCTCTAACCTCGGCTTAAATACTCTGTCTTCAGAATCAGCTTGACTTCAATGCTCCTTATCCAATAATAGAAACTTTGTTACCGTTGGAGCAGGTTTCGTACAATTTCAGGTAGCCGTTGCCGTCTGTAGTTGCAAGTCGTCGTCGCCATTAAAGTTCTGGAGTTAATGCTGAAAATGACATCACTGTATCTTCGCGGCTATTTTAAAATCTGGCAGAAGATCACCGGTTTAAACAGCTTCACAACAGATCGCCACGTCATCGACATATGTATCTTCAACACCATCGGTAGATGCAACACGAATAAGCTATCGCCATGAGCAAGCTTTGAACTTCATCGGCATGATGCATCTTGAAACTTCATCGGCAGATGTATTCTGAAAAGCCATCGGCAGATGCACCTTGAAAGTGCTATCGGCAGATGCACCTTGAAAGTGCTATCGGCAGATGCAGCTTGAAAGTGCTATCGGCAGATGCAGCTTGAAAGGTCATCGGCAGATGCAGCTTGAAAGGCCATCGACAGATGCAGCTTGAAAGGCCATCGGCAGATGCAGCTTGAAAGCCATCGGCAGTTGCATCTCAAAAGTTATCGGCAGTTGAGGGCTTTGAATTCCATCGGTGGATGCACCTTGAAAAATTGTCGGCAGATGCATATTGAACTTCATCGGCTTGATGACTCCATCGGCAGATGCAAGTTGATATGTCATCGGCAGATGCAGGCTTTGGAGACCATCGGCAGATGCACGCCTTGTTCTCTATCGGCAGATGTATTTTCTTGTACTGTATCGGCAGATGTACGCCTTTTACACTTAACCAATATTATTAGAATACTAAAATACCCTTTTCAAGGGTATTTCCAAAGGATTAAAATCAAATGTATAATTCAATATTCTCATTCTTTTAAACATAATCAACATAATCAAATTATTTACTTATCATTAAAAAAGCATCATCAAAAACATATTTAGACTTAAACTCTATTTAAGTCAACAATCTCCCCCTTTTTGATGATGACAAGATACTTATGTAAATTTGATTAATGGTTACTCTCCCCCATAATTCTAGCTCCCCCATAGCACATGCATATATTCTAAAAACAAACACGGAGCAAACAGAGTTTCACAACCATGCATATATCAAGATTTTTTTCAGATTTCCAAAAACATAGTAACTGAAACATGCATATTATCCAGCAATCAAATAAAACTCTGAAACATGCATATCATCCAGCAATCAAATATATTCTCCCCCATTGACATTATCAAAAACAATCAGAGAGACAACAGAAATAATGGATTCAACACAGTTCAGAAAAACATCAGAGTAATTGCTTTAGAGAATCAAGAAAGGTGTATACATTAAATCAAGTCTCTTATTTAAAGAAAGCTACAAAATATGTCCAAAAAGCTTGGCTAATCCAAGCAGGCACTTCACAGTTTGAACTAAGATAAGCATCTACAAGTGCTGGAAGTGAGTGAATATCAAGAGAGAGAGGTGGCTGATAAGGCACGAGTTCCAGGCATGAAATAGTCTCTGGCTAAGGAGCAACAGAGGAAGAGGGACCTTGATACACCACCATGTCCATACATGGAGGAGTTTCGACAGAAGGAGCAGCAGTAGACGCATCAGGAGGAAAGAATGCAAATTCAGTCTCCTGAAGATCCAGTGTCGTGAAACGCACATCTTCATAAACTTCAGGCCGGGAAAATGGAAGAAAGAGATCTTCATAGCAAGCCTCTGAGACATCGATTGAACAGGATGGATCAGGTTCGGGTATAGGAGTCAGATTGTCAATAGAGGTTCGGAATGACTCAAGTTCCCTGACAACCATGCGCCTATCAGCATCCACTTTCTGAGTCAGCAAACCAAGACTAGTATCTAAATCAGTATGCAAGACTTGGATATTCTTGGCTAGTTTGGCATCAAGAGATTGATCAATCCTACTTTCAATGGAGCTAAGAGCAGTCTCAATGCGGTCAATAGAGGCCTTCAGCTCATTAAACTGAGTTGCACTCATCGAAGATCTCCTCTGATAAGTTAGAGGAGTGGCAGGTGGTACTGAGGGAATGGGTGAGAATACTGGTTCTTGAGGAGTGAGGGAAATATGTGGAAGGGCAGGTTGTGAAGGCATCAAGAGTGCAGATGAAGGAGGTGAAGGGATTGGGACTTGAGAAGCAGTTGTACTGGGAGGAGATAATTGGACTTAAGGAGGTGGTTGGACTGGTGATGGAGGAGCAATATCTAGTTGGACTGGAGATGAAGGAGCAATATCCAGTTGGACTGGAGATGGAGGAGCAGGAGGCAGAACCGGTAATAGAGGGGCAGGTGGAGGAGATGGAGGATTTTTTGGAATGAGACGAGGCACAGATGAAGGAGTAGAGATTGCCTCTGAAACAGGTGCTCTTGAGATAGGGGCACGACGCCTTCGCACAAGAGGAGGATGTTGGAAACTAGACGCCTGAGATTGAGAAGGGGAATTATTGAATGCAGGAATCTCAGATTCATCCCCACCCTCAGCAGTAGACTCCTCTGGCAGGATAAGTTTTCTCTTCCCTTTCTTGGCAGCAACAGCCTTAACAATACCTTGCTTAGAAACATCCAGAACAAGATTCTCTGTTCTTGTTCTCTTGATGCCCATTTTCTTAAGAGTGGTTCAAGAATAGTAACTTGAAGATTGAAGACGGAAGGGGTCTTCATCTTCTGGAAAAACAACCTCAAGCTGCATAAATATCTTCATGAGCAGCAGATTGTAGGGAAAAGAGGTAGCCCGTGATGACACCGCTTGAATTATCCTTCGAACAACAATGAAGCCAAGATTGAAGGGTGTCTTGAAGTAAATGGCAAACAGAACAAAAAATTCCATTGCACTGATTTCATCATGATGACCACCCTTAGGGACAATATTGTACCCAATCATTTGATGAAATAACCTGGCCCTTGCGGTAAGGTGTTTACCTTTAAGAGGATCAGGAGTGTGATTGGGGTCATTTACAATAAGCTGTAGAAAGCTCTCACCATCAGATGTACCAAAGAAAGGAAGCTCAGTGCCGGATACATATTTATAAGGGCAACTATCCAAATGGGAGACTTCCAGAAGAGCATTAATGTACTGGGGAGTGATTTCTATGTGTTTGTTATACACATAGCTCCTAATGATGGAGAAATCAGAGGTGAAACTAAGATTGGCGTAGAACATTTTGATGGCTTCCGGATAATAATAGGACTCTACATTAAACATACCTAATAACTCGAGATCCTTCAAGGGTTCAATAATGTCCATCCCGGCTAAATCATCAAAATCAATCCCTCGACTGGGTATAAGAGATTTGAACTGATAATCTTCATGATACCTTACTTCTGCAGCTTTAGTGAGAAAGTAGAGAGAGGGCCACTCTTTTGCTCGGGGAATCACGCGTGGAGGACGAGCTGAAGTTTTGGCCTTCTTCTGAACCGGTTTGGAAACGGCGCGGGAAGATGAACCCTGAAAGTCCATTGAACGAATAGACCTTGCGAGAGAGAGAGAACTGGTAGGGCAGAGGTTTTTCAGAAAGAGCGCGAAATGTAAAGTGTCTTTGGGAAGAAAACAGAGTTTAAATGAAAAAGGGGCATCGCCCGATGAGATGAAGTCACACGTGTAAGATAGATTAACCCGATGGGTCACACGTGTCGGTAGATTAAGGAAATGCAAATGCATCTTCCGATGCCTATAGAGTAACACAGCATCTACCGATGATCTTCTGATAGACATGCATCATCTGATGCCTATTGAAAACACAGCATCTACCGATGCCATCACAGAAGAAAATGCTCTAACACTCAGGATTTCCTAACAGAGAAAGAAAAACTTAGTTTTTCTCAACCCGAATGAGACCTAGCCTTATTCTAATATTATTGAATGTCTTTTCATCCAAAGGCTTGGTAAAGATGTCGGCCAATTGATCAACAGAATTGAAAAATTCTAAAGATATATCACCTCTTTGAACATGATCACGGATGAAGTGATATCTCACATCAATATGTTTGGTTCTAGAATGCTGAATAGGATTTTTAGAAATGTTAATTGCACTGGTGTTATCACACCGAATAGGAATCCTATCATAGAACAAATTATAATCTTCTAAGGTCTGTTTCATCCATAACATTTGTGCACAGTAACTGCCAGCAGCAATATAGTCACTTTCTGCAGTTGATAATGCAACAGAGTTCTGTTTCTTAGAATACCAGGAAACTAAAGATTCACCAAGGAACTGACAGGTTCCACTGGTGCTTTTCCTATCAACTAGACTACCAGCATAGTCTGAATCTGAGTATCCAATCAGATCGAAAGAAGTACCTTTAGGATACCATAATCCTAAGTCAGGTGTCCCACTTAAATATTTAAAAATCCTTTTGACAGCAGTTAAGTGAGATTCCTTAGGAGCTGCTTGAAATCTAGCACAAAGACAAATACTAAAGAGTATATCTGGCCTACTTGCAGTCAGATATAACAAAGAACCAATCATACCACGATATTTCTTAATTTTCACATTTATTCCATGTTCATCTTTGTCCAATTTTGTTGTGGTACTCATTGGAGTTTTAGATGACTTAGCAGATTCTAAACCAAATTTCTTAAGGAGTTCCTTAAAGTACTTTTCTTGACAGAAGAAAATTTCATCAGGAGATTGACTAATCTGGAATCCTAAGAAGAATTTTAACTCCCCCATCATACTCATTTCAAATTCACTTTGCATGAGGGAGGAAAACTCATTACACATATTGACATTAGTAGATCCAAAAATAATGTCATCAACATAAATTTGTATTAACAGAATATCCTTATCCTTTTGCATGGTAAATAGAGTTGAGTCGGTGTTACCCTTTTTGAAATTCCTTTCCTCAAGGAAGTTCCTCAACCTATCATACCAAGCTCTAGGAGACTGTTTAAGTCCATAAAGAGCCTTCTTAAGCCTATACACATAATCAGGTTTTGCAAAATCTTCAAATCCTAATGGCTGCTCTACATAAACTTCTTCCTGAATATAACCATTTAAGAAAGCACTCTTCACATCCATTTGGAAGAGTGTGAAGTTTTTGTAGCAAGCATAGGCTAAGAGCATCCTGATTGACTCTAATCTAGCAACAGGTGTAAAGGTTTCCTCAAAATCTATTCCTTCTTCTTGATTGTAACCTTTAGCAACCAGTCTAGGCTTATTTCTAACCACAATCCCATTTTCATCTAATTTGTTCTTGTAAACCCATTTAGTTCCAATAATGGGATGATCCTTAGGCCTTTGAACAAGTTCCCATACCTTGCTCCTTTCAAATTGATTTAACTCTTCTTGCATGGCCAAGATCCAATTTTCATCACCCTCGGCTTCTTCAAATTTCTTAGGCTCTACTTGTGAAATGAATGCCACATTGGTACAGAGATTCCCAAGAGAAGCTTTAGTCTTAACTCCTAAAGAAAGATCACCCAAAACTTCATCTATTGGATGATTTTTGACATATTTCCAATCTTTAGGAAGAGCAGGATTTTCATCCTTGACAGGAACAATTTCTAGAGATGTAGAAGAAGGTTCTATTGGTTTTTCTACTTGAGGAGAATCACTTGATTTTTCTAAGGAAAGAGAATCCAGTAGTTTATCCAAAATATCATCCTCATCCACATTGATTCTAGGTTGAGGAGACTCATCAAAGTTAACATGAACAGATTCCTCTACAACTAGAGTATACTCTATAAGCTTTGCTGGAAAGGGAATAACCCAGAAAAATACAAAGATCAGATTTGGAATCGAATTTTCCTAAGTTATCCTTAGTGTTTAGAATGAAACATTTGCTGTCAAAGTGTAATATCCGGCTTGTACGGACTTTTTGAATATATTATATTATATTATTATTTCATTATTTAATGGCATTTTTCGTAAATATGTCAAATCAGGTCCGTTTTACGAAAAGGAAGCGTCATTACGATTCTAGCGAATAATAAGAATTTTAAGGAAGTTACGGGAATTTTCGGAGATCAAACACTATATTCTGAGTAAATACACTTTTCGTAATGTAAAAGACGTTCTCGTAAAAATAGTAAACGAGGTCCGAATTGCGAACGGACGGTTTCAATGGAACCCAAATAATAAGTTGGAGTTGCTGGTGAGCAAAGGAGATTTGGTGAAACCGAATGGTAGGACGATTAACAAATCGAAGGACGAAATTAATATAAAAATCAGTGAAGGGCAAAATAGTAATTTACAATTTCATTTTTATAAAAATAACCTAAACCTATTTTCTCCCTCACTTCTCTCTTTCTTCTCTGGAAATCACGATCGCCAGAGAGCTTTCTCCCTCGCGGCCGCCGACGCCTTTCCCTGTTCCGACTCCGTTTCTCCTCCTCTCGCTACCCTAGGTATGCAGCTTCAGTCTTTGAGCGTTTATTTCGAGTTTTACGGAGATTTAGTTAATTAGGGTTTTGATCGATTTTCGTTAAAAACGCGAATTAAGGTTCGTAATTAATAGGTTAGCCTTGATTAAGTACGTATTGAACGTATTGGACATTATTGGACGAAGAAAAATCAATTTGAGAAAAAGTTAAAAATTGGTAAATTTCCGAGTTTTTGAGAAAAACTCGTTAATCGGAATTCCAGGTTATCGAGCATTATGTCGTTGTTAAATACTTCGAATTATTAAGTTGGAATTTTAGGAAATTCATTAGTAAAGGATTTCGTAATTTGGACGTTTATAGTTTAAATTGGTTTTAACTACGAATATCGTGTTTTCCTCAGACACACGACTCCCGCGATCAAAGCTTGAGATTCTGCGCGCCCAAGGTAAGTTTTCGTGACTTACTTTGACCAATCGGTCTACACCATACTTCGATGTCGTATCGAGGATCCCTAAGGAATTGTTTACTTTAAATCGCTTTCGGTTGGGTAGTTAGGTTTAAATTGTTTATAGGTTACTCTATTTTGGTCTTGATGGTATATATGTTGATTGTTTATTTTCTGTTTATAACTGTTCATGCATCACGTGTTTCAAAATGGCATGAAAATGGATTTCTGCACAAGTTTTCAAATGAAATGAATAATGAACGAAAATACGTAATCTGTATCTGGTCACGCGAGATGGGGCTCAGGCATGGCTGTAGGGTTTGTGAGCATGTACCCCCCTCCTCTAAATCGAAAGTGGTAGTCCGACCGTGGGATGTATCCTTTCCATTTAGAGGGCTGATATCTCGGTGACAATCTTTATGAAATGACCTGATATGTCTGATATGCATGTTTTTCTAACTCCATATGCACTGCACGCATGCATCTGCATTTACGTAGCTTACTGAGATTTCAATATCTCATATGTGTCTATATGGTGTAGGTGATATTTTAGGAGACATTGAGCCAGGTGAGGACGACGTTCCTCCTCCTAGCGTGGGATGCAGTTGATGGATGATGGCCGTGGGTGTGCACTGAACAGTCGAGGCGCGTTTTGACCCGTGGGGATGTACGTAAAGGTTTTGGGGGTTTTTGAGATATTTTGGACTGATGATAAACTGTATAGAAAATATTAGGATGCTTGGTCTGGTAGTTGATAGGTTGTTTTGATGTTTGAAAACGTTTTGAAATGTATTTTTGGTAAAAGTTCGGTATTGAAGGATACTCAGTTTTTAAACATAACCACGCAATTTGTTTTCTTAAAATTGATTCGGTTAAAAGTGTGTCGGGCGTATTTTGTGATCTGGGTGTAAGAATGGAAGAAGTGGTTTCTGGCTAAGAAAAATGTGGGAGAAGTATAAATGAAAAATGTTGAGTTCTGCTCTCTGGAATCACGTTCCTGAGAGGTGAAAATGTTAGAGTGAAAGGATGGTTGCTCTCTGGAAACCTCAAAAATTTCCAGAGAGTCGGTCGCTGCTGTGTGCACAGTCACTGCTGTGTGCAGCGACTGGTCGCTGCACACATAGCAGCGACCAGCGCCCAGTCGCTGCACAGAGCAGCGACCGAGCGCTGCTACATTCACTAGGGCAGAATTCCGATTCTGCCCTCCCTTCTTTTATTTGTTTTTTTTAGTTTTATTAAATGTTTTAGTTTTAATTATTTATTAAAGGTTTTGTTTTAAATGCTTTTAAAGTTCAGTTTTAATTCCGCCTTCAGTTCTGATTTCAACTTCGGTTTAGATTCCGCATTAAGTTTTATTTAAAGCATAGAAAAGTAAAAAGTATAAAATGAAAAATTTGTACGAGTAAATGGGTACGGTATTAGGGGTGTTACAATTTATGGTATCAGAGCCCCCGGGTTTTAAAATCGATTCTGTAGACTGCTCGACTGCACAGCCACTACGCGGACATCCTACATCAACTGTAAGTTTGTTTACTGCTTCGTTTGATTTCAGTTTCTTAGGATTTCTTGTTTTTAAATTTTATAGGAGTTTTTATAAATATGACTCGAGGAAGGGATCCGAGAGATGACGCGATGGATCGTCTTACGGAGTTGATCGATCGCCAGTCTCAGCATATGGACAGGCAGGCGCAACAGATTACGGAATTAGTAAATCGGGAGAACCAGCGAGAGAATCAGAGGGTCCAAGACTTGGTAGTTCCCAGTAATCAGGGTATGCAGAGGTTTCAAAGCCTACGACCTCCAGTATTCGAAGGCCAGTCATCAGATCCGACACGTGCCGAGGAATGGATCCGAGTTATGGAGGACATGTTAGCTTATGCCGAGGTAGGGAACGGGAGCAAGGTGGCGTATGCTACCTTTCATTTAGCGATGGATGCCCGTTTCTGGTGGGATTCGATCAAGGTGACGACGGACGTATCTATTATGACTTGGGATCGGTTCAAGTTTCTATTCTTCGATAAGTATTTCAGCCGCACGGTAAGGGTGGCCAAGAGGAACGAGTTTATGCAGCTGAAGCAGACTGGTTCAGTTGCTGATTATATTCGAAAGTTTGAGGCATTATCCAGATTTGCACCTCGTCTTGTTTGCGATAATGAGGAGAAGGTGCACCAGTTTATGGAGGGACTTAATCCGGAGATCCGGATGCACGTGGTTGTCTCAGGTATTATTGATGTGCCCTTTTCTGACATCACAGCTAGAGCTCTGGATATCGAGGCCGCCAGGGCCACTTGTGTTAGACCGAGGGAGCCAGCGAAGGGCTTCTTTCGAGAGATCCGTCCTCAGTCGCAGAACCGAGGATGGCAGCCTAGAGCACAGCCGCCTCAGCAGCAGCCGAGGGGTGTGAAGAGACCTCTTGAAGGAGGTAATGATCGGGGCAAGGGGAAGCAAGTTCAGGGGGCTTCTTAGATGCCATGGTGCCCCTTGTGTCAGAGGGAACATAGTGGAGAGTGCCGTGTGGGTTCTAACAAATGCTACAGATGTGGTGGAGTTGGCCATTTTGTTAGAGACTGCCCCCACCCGGGCCGAGATCAGTTGGGCGGAGATCAGAGGAAGGTTATGCCCAGGGTTTTCGCCTTCATCGAGCCTGAGGATGTTGATGACGATGCTCAGCCTGCCGTGATTGCAGGTACTATTTTGCTTATGGGTGCTACTGTATTTACTTTGATGGATACCGGAGCTACGCACTCCTTCGTATCGACTGCATGTATGGCTAGATTGGGGTTAGAGTCTGAGTCAGCAGAGTGCGAGTATAGTGTATTGCTGCCCTCAGGAGAGCGTATGCAGTCCAGTCATGTTATTCAGGGGAATATTATTTCGGTTGGGAGCGTTACCCTCTACGCACGTCTGATCGTTATGGGCATAGAGCGGTACGACCTTATTTTGGGGATGGACTGGCTAGCACAGCACTTCGCCACCATCGATTGTCGCTCCGGGATTGTGACCTTCCGACCCCCGGACAGAGCCGAGTTTTCCTATCAGGCGATGAACCGACTGAGTAGCTCGCCTATTTCTTATTCCATGATGGTCAACGAGCAATTCAAAGGTGCGTGCTCTATTTATTTGGCCTCAGTTTTTGATATTCAGTTGCTCAGCGGAGTGAAGCCGAGCGACATTCCTATTGTTAGAGAGTTCTCTGGCATATTCCTCGATGATCTTCCCGGTTTACCACCAGACCGGGAGATTGAGTTCACTATTGATGTCTATCCAAACTCCGCGCCAAGGTTCAAGAACCCATATCGGTTGGCACCAGCTGAGTTGAGAGAGTTGAGGACTCAGCTTGACGAGTTGTTGGAGAAGAGATTTATTCGACCCAGTGTATCACCTTGGGGTGCGCCCGTTCTGTTTGTCAAGAAGAAAGACGGGACCCTCAGGATGTGCATTGATTACAGGGAGCTGAATAAGCTCACGGTGAAGAATAAGTATCCACTGCCCCGTATTGACGACTTGTTTGATCAGCTACAGGGTGCCCGAGTATTTTCCAGGATTGACCTACGCTCGGGTTATTATCACCTGAAGGTCCGGAGGGATGATATACCGAAGACGGCGTTCCGAACGAGGTATGGGCATTATGAGTTCCTTGTTATGTCTTTCGGACTTACTAATGCCCCTGCAGCGTTCATGGATTTGATGAACCGTGTTTTCAAGGAGTATCTGGACAGGTTCATGGTGGTTTTCATCGACGATATTCTGATTTACTCCAAGACGAAGGAAGAATCTGAGGATTGTTCTGAGTATTCTATGTGAGCGCCAGCTGTATCCAAAGTTTTCTAAGTGCGAGTTCTGGCTTGACAGAGTGAGTTTTCTGGGCCATATTATATCACAGGACGGAGTTTCTGTGGATCCGAGTAAAATACAGGTGGTCAGAGATTGGCCACAGCCGAAGAACGTACGTGAGGTGCGTGGATTTCTCGGATTGGCCGGTTATTATCGGAAGTTTATAGAGGGATTCTCGAAGATCGCACTTCCTCTTACACGATTGACTCGGAAGAACGAGAAGTTTGTATGGTCGTCTGCTTGTGATGACAGCTTTATGGAGTTAAAGTAGAGATTGACCACTGCCCCAGTACTGGCGCTACCTGATGAAGGTGTCAGATACAGTGTTTATTGTGATGCATCGGGAGTGGGACTAGGTTGTGTATTGATGCAGGAGGGTAGAGTTATTTCTTATGCTTCTCGGCAGTTGAAGCCGTACGAGCAGAATTACCCCACGCACGACCTCGAGTTAGCAGCTGTGGTCTTCGCACTAAAGATATGGAGGCATTATTTATATGGGCAGCAGTGCGAGATATTTTCCGACCACAAGAGCTTGAAGTACTTATTTACGCAGAAAGAGCTGAATATGCGACAGAGGCGATGGCTTGAGTTCGTCAATGATTACGATTTTGATATCAAGTACCATCTGGGGAAGGCAAACAAGGTTGCTGATGCCCTGAGTAGAGTGCCTTCTGCGAGTCAGCCTTCACTTGCAGCGATGTCAGTTACGCTGCGGTCTGAGATTGAGAGATTCGACGTGGAGATAGTGGCAGAGTTGTCCTATATGCTTGCCAACATTTCTCTCAGGCCGACTATTCTTGATCGTATACGCGAGGCTCAGCAGAGTGATACGGAGTGTATGGAGCTTCGATCGAGCATGACGTTGGGAGACTCGTCAGATTTCCATTTGTCAGAGGATGGTATTCTGAAGTTCAGGCATAGGTGGTACGTGCCTAGTGACGAGGATCTAAAGAAGGAGATATTGGCCGAGGCACATTCTTCGGCATATTCTGTGCACCCGGGGAGTACCAAGATGTACCGGGATTTGAGACAGCACATCTGGTGGCCGAACATGAAGAGGGAGGTTGCCAAGTACGTTGAGACCTGCCTAGTATGTCAGCAGGTAAAGGCTGAGCACCAGAGACCCGCTGGAACACTGTTACCACTGCCGATTCCGGAGTGGAAGTGGGAGCAGATCTCCATGGATTTCATTGTTGGGCTCCCGAGGACTACGAGAGGCCATGACGGCATTTGGGTTATTGTGGACCGATTGACAAAGTCGGCTCACTTTTTGCCTGTGAAGATGGCGTCTTCTATGGATCAGCTCGCAGTGCTCTATGTACAGGAGATTATGAAGTTGCACGGAGTGCCGGTTTCTATTGTCTCGGATCGAGATCCGAGGTTTACATCGAAATTCTGGAAGAGTCTGCACAAGGCTATGGGGACTCAGCTTGATTTCAGCACCGCATTTCATCCTCAGACTGATGGACAGATAGAGAGGACGAATCAGATTCTGGAGGATATGCTCAGAGCATGTGTGCTGGAGTTTCAGGGATCGTGGAGCAGGTATTTGCCACTGATCGAGTTCTCTTATAATAACAGCTTCCAGGCTACTATTGGCATGGCTCCATATGAGGCGCTGTATGGTCGAAAGTGTAGATCTCCGTTGTATTGGGACGAGGTTGGCGAGGCCAGCATCGTTGGTCCTGAGATTCTACAGCAGACGGTAGAGAAGATTGCCATCATTCGACAGCGTATAGAGGTAGCACAGAGCAGGCAGAAGAGCTATGCTGATACCAGACGGAGAGAGCTGGAGTTCGAGGAAGGTGATGAGGTCTACTTGAAAGTTTCTCCGTTCAAAGGCGTAGCGAGATTTGGAAGGAGGGGTAAGTTGAACCCTCGTTATGTGGGGCCCTTTCCTATTCTGAAGAGGATCAGGAAGTTGGCGTACAGACTGCAGCTTCCAGCTTCTATGGAGGGTATCCACGATGTGTTCCACGTATCTATGCTTCGGAGATGTCTACGTGACCCGTCACATGTCGTGGAGGCTACAGAGATCGAGGTACAGCCTACCTTGACTTATGAGGTGAGGCCGGTACGTATTTTGGAGACTTCCAACAAGATTTTGCGCAACAAAGAGATTCCACTGGTCAAAGTTTTGTGGCGGAACCACGAGGTGGAAGAGGCTACGTGGGAACGACAGCAGGATATGATGACTAAGTATCCTGATTTGTTTGCATGATTTAATTTTGTGGACAAAATTCTGGATAAGGAGGGTGGAATGTAATATCCGGCTTGTACGGACTTTTTGAATATATTATATTATATTATTATTTCATTATTTAATGGCATTTTTCGTAAATATGTCAAATCAGGTCCGTTTTACGAAAAAGAAGCGTCATTACGATTCTAGCGAATAATAAGAATTTTAAGGAAGCTACGGGAATTTTCGGAGATCAAACACTATATTCTGAGTAAATACACTTTTCGTAATGTAAAAGACGTTCTCGTAAAAATAGTAAACGAGGTCCGAATTGCGAACGGACGGTTTCAATGGAACCCAAATAATAAGTTGGAGTTACTGGTGAGCAAAGGAGATTTGGTGAAACCGAATGGTAGGACGATTAGCAAATCGAAGGACGAAATTAATATAAAAATCAGTGAAGGGCAAAATAGTAATTTACAATTTCATTTTTATAAAAATAACCTAAACCTATTTTCTCCCTCACTTCTCTCTTTCTTCTCTGGAAATCACGATCGCCAGAGAGCTTTCTCCCTCGCGGCCGCCGACGCCTTTCCCTGTTCCGACTCCGTTTCTCCTCCCGTTCGTTCCGATTTCTTCACGGTTTCTCCTCCTCTCGCTACCCTAGGTATGCAGCTTCAGTCTTTGAGCATTTATTTCGAGTTTTACAGAAATTTAGTTAATTAGGGTTTCGATCGATTTTCGTTAAAAACGCGAATTAGGGTTCGTAATTAATAGGTTAGCCTTGATTAAGTACGTATTGAACGTATTGGACATTATTGGACGAAGAAAAATCAATTTGAAAAAAAGTTAAAAATTGGTAAATTTCTGAGTTTTTGAGAAAAACTCGTTAATCGGAATTCCAGGTTATCGAGCATTATGTCGTTGTTAAATACTTCGAATTATTAAGTTGGAATTTTAGGAAATTCATTAGTAAAGGATTTCGTAATTTGGACGTTTATAGTTTAAATTGGTTTTAACTACGAATATCGTGTTTTCCTCAGACACACGACTCCCGCGATCGAAGCTTGAGATTCTGCGCGCCCAAGGTAAGTTTTCGTAACTTACTTTGACCAATCGGTCTACACCATACTTCGATGTCGTATCGAGGATCCCTAAGGAATTGTTTGCTTTAAATCGCTTTCGGTTGGGTAGTTAGGTTTAAATTGTTTATAGGTTACTCTATTTTGGTCTTGATGGTATATATGTTGATTGTTTATTTTCTGTTTATAACTGTTCATGCATCACGTGTTTCAAAATGGCATGAAAATGGATTTCTGCACAAGTTTTCAAATGAAATGAATAATGAACGAAAATACGTAATCTGTATCTGGTCACGCGAGATGGGGCTCAGGCATGGCTGTAGGGTTTGTGAGCATGTACCCCCCTCCTCTAAATCGAAAGTGGTAGTCCGACCGCGGGATGTATCCTTTCCATTTAGAGGGCTGATATCTCGGTGACAATCTGTATGAAATGACCTGATATGTCTGATATGCATGTTTTTCTGAACTCCATATGCACTGCACGCATGCATCTGCATTTACGTATCTTACTGAGATTTCAATATCTCATATGTGTCTGTATGGTGTAGGTGATATTTTAGGAGACATTGAGCCAGGTGAGGACGACGTTCCTCCTCCTAGCGTGGGATGCAGTTGATGGATGATGGCCGTGGGTGTGCGCTGAGCAGTCGAGGCGCGTTTTGACCCGTGGGGATGTACGTAAAGGTTTTGGGGGTTTTTGAGATATTTTGGACTGATGATAAACTGTATAGAAAATATTAGGATGCTTGGTCTGGTAGTTGATAGGTTGTTTTGATGTTTGAAAACGTTTTGAAATGTATTTTTGGTAAAAGTTCGGTATCGAAGGATACTCATTTTTTAAACATAACCACGCAATTTGTTTTCTTAAAATTGATTCGGTTAAAAGTGTGTCGGGCGTATTTTGTGATCTGGGTGTAAGAATGAAGAAGTGGTTTCTGGCTAAGAAAAATGTGGGAGAAGTATAAATGAAAAATGTTGAGTTCTGCTCTCTGGAATCACGTTCCTGAGAGGTGAAAATGTTAGAGTGAAAGGATGGTTGCTCTCTGGAAACCTCAAAAATTTCCAGAGAGTCGGTCGCTGCTGTGTGCACAGTCGCTGCTGTGTGCAGCGACTGGTCGCTGCACACATAGCAGCGACCAGCGCCCAGTCGCTGCACAGAGCAGCGACCGAGCGCTGCTACATTCACGAGGGCAGAATTCCGATTCTGCCCTCCCTTCTTTTATTTGTTTTTTTTAGTTTTATTAAATGTTTTAGTTTTAATTATTTATTAAAGGTTTTGTTTTAAATGCTTTTAAAGTTCAGTTTTAATTCCGCCTTCAGTTCTGATTTCAACTTCGGTTTAGATTCCGCATTAAGTTTTATTTAAAGCATAGAAAAGTAAAAAGTATAAAATGAAAAATTTGTACGAGTAAATGGGTACGGTATTAGGGGTGTTACACAAAGGCTCTAAAGTATTTAACAGAAGGAGTTTTTCCACTCCAGAGCTCATATGGAGTTTTCTCAAGAATAGGTCTTATGGAGACCCGATTAAGCACATAACAAGCAGTAGCAACAACGTCAGCCCAGAAATATTTTGGAAGGTAATTCTCATTAAGCATAGTCCGAGCTAGCTCTTGGAGAGACCTATTTTTCCTCTCAACAACACCATTTTGCTGAGGGGTTCTAGGGGAAGAGAAATTGTGCTCAATTCCATACTTGAGACACAAGAGTTCAAATCTCTCATTTTCAAATTCTCCACCATGATCACTACGAATAACAACAATGGTGAGCTCCTTTTCATTTTGAACTCTTTTCCTAAAACTAGAAAAGGTGTCAAAAGTCTCATCCTTAGACTTCAGAAAGTGAACCCAAGTAAATCTAGAGAAATCATCAACAATGACAAAAGCATAGAATTTTCCTCCTAAGCTGGCTATATTTGAAGGACCGAAGAGGTCCATGTGAAGGAGTTGGAGAGGCTTAGAAGTAGAAATTGCATTCTTCAATGCAAAGGAGCTTTTGATCTGCTTGCCCATTTGGCAAGCTTCACAGACCTTATCCTTTACAAAGGATATCTTAGAGATACCTCTAACTAAATTCTCCTTAGTAATCTTAGCTAAGGTATCCAACCATACGTGTCCTAATCTCCTATGCCAGATTCAACAGTCATTAGAAGAATTAACAGCAAAACATTTTTCATTATCACAAACAAAGTTATCTAAGTCAATAACATAGATATTCTCTTTTCTGAAACCAGTAAAGAGAACTTTGCTATTAGATATATCCTTAATAATACAAGAATTTTTCTTAAAGACTACTTTGTAACCCTTATCACATAATTGACTGATGCTCAGTAGGTTATATTTTAGACCTTCCACTAACAGAACATTTTCTATAATAATATTATCAGGATTACCTATATTGCCGATACCAACAATTTTACCCTTCTGGTTTCCACCAAAAGTGACATTTCTTTTCTTTTTGTTGACAACAGCAAACATGGATGCATCTCCAGTCATGTGCCTAGAACAGCCACTGTCCAAGTACCACTGATTACTTATTGGAGACACATCATCCTGCAAAACAGAGATCAAGTAGTTTTTTTAGGTACCCAAATCTTTCGGGTCCTAGTGTTAGTTTTGGTTCCTTTGGGAACCCATTGCAACTTACTGGCAGTTTTCATATCATTTGTTTTTAAAGGACATACAAATGATTTATGTCCTACTTCATTGCATGCATGACAGACAGTGGATTTAACAAAAAGCTTTTTATATGTTTTCTTTTTACTAATCATGTCATACCCTAGGCCAGTTTTATCAAACTGCACTCTCTGGCTGCTCAATAACATGTTCAGATTTTTACTACCTTCAGTGAAATTTAGAACAAGTCTATTTAACATCTCATTTTTCTTTTTAAGTACAGAGACTTCCTTATCATGCACACTATGTTCATTGGCGTGCTTCTCAATTAGGCTAGCATTTTCCTTTTTCAACATGTTATACTTGGTCTTAAGCATGCCAAATTATTTAACCAAGTCATTGAAGGTATCAATTAGATTACCTTCATCGTAATCACTATCACTGTCACTTAAAAAAACTAGAGGGAGAAGAACTAACCTTGTCCTCGTGCGCCATGAAGCACAGGTTTGCTACTTCCTCATCTTCTGATGAAGAAGTCTCTTCTTCACTATCATCCCAAGTTGCCTTCATAGCCTTCTTCTTAAACTTCTTGCGATACTTCTTTGCTTGTGGACAATCTGCCTTCATATGACCAGGCTTTCCACACCCAAAACATGTGATCTCCTTGTCTTTTTGAGACTTCTCACCCATTGGAAATCTTTTTCCCTGCATCCTCTTTCGTTGCAAGAATTTGCTGAATCTCCTGGTAATAAGGGCAATGTCCTCATCTTCTTCTTTTTCCTCAGATTCATCAGGTTTGCTCGAAGAGGCTTTGAGGGCTATGTCCTTTCTCTTGGAGATCTCCTTTTCCTTGAGATCCTCTGTGATGACCCGAATGTGCACGTATGGGTACGACTGCAGGGCAAACCTCGGGTTACGGGGCAAACCTCGGGACCTAAGCCGAGTGTAGGCGAATCCGGGACTCGAGTATAGGCGAATCTCGAGTTGTAAAAAGGGGGTCGTCACAATCCCACATCGCTTGGGAAAGTATGTGGAAATGAAACATATGTAAAGAGACCCTTCCAACATAGCAAAACGCGTTTTGGAGCACAATTGGCAACGGATCCCATAAGAACTCCGAAGTTAAAAATGCTTCGGCAAGAGCAATTCCAGGTTGGGTGACCTTCTGGGAAGTTCTCGCCAAACAAAGCCGTGAGAGGAGGATATTGGGATACGGCCCAATCCCCAGAGCGGACAATATCTTGCTAGGAAATGGGGTCGTTACAAACTGGTATCAAAGCCTGTACCCAACCGGAAATGTGGCCAACAAGGACGTTGGGCCCCCGAGGGGGGGTGATTGTGATGACCCGAATGTGCACGTATGGGTACGACTGCGGGGCAAACCTCGGGTTGCGGAGCAAACCTCAGGACCTAAGCCGAGTGTAGACGAATCCCGGACTCGAGTATAGGCGAATCTCGGGTTGTAAAAAGGGGGTCGTCACAATCCCACATCGCTTGGGAAAGTATGTGGAAATGAAACATATGTAAAGAGACCCTTCCAACATAGCAAAACGCGTTTTGGAGTACAATTGGCAACGGATCCCATAAGAACTCCGAAGTTAAAAATGCTTCGGCAAGAGCAATTCCAGGTTGGGTGACCTTCTGGGAAGTTCTCGCCAAACAAAGCCGTGAGGGGAGGATATTGGGCTACGGCCCAATCCCCAGAGCAGACAATATCTTGCTAGGAAATGGGGTCGTTACAAAATGGTATCAAAGCCTGTACCCAACTGGAAATGTGGCCAACGAGGACGTTGGGCCCCCGAGGGGGGGTGATTGTGATGACCCGAATGTGCACGTATGGGTACGACTGCGGGGCAAACCTCAGGTTGCGGGGCAAACCTCGGGACCTAAGCCGAGTGTAGGCGAATCCCGGACTCGAGTATAGGCGAATCTCGGGTTGTAAAAAGGGGGTCGTCACAATCCCACATCGCTTGGAGAAGTATGTGGAAATGAAACATATGTAAAGAGACCCTTCCAACATAGCAAAACGCGTTTTGGAGCACAATTGGTAACGGATCTCATAAGAACTCCGAAGTTAAAAGTGCTTCGGCAAGAGCAATTCTAGGTTGGGTGACCTTCTGGGAAGTTCTCGCCAAACAAAGCCGTGAGGGGAGGATATTGGGCTACGGCCCAATCCCCAGAGCAGACAATATCTTGCTAGGAAATGGGGTCGTTACATCCTCCTTGTCATTTGCCCTCATGGTAATCTCATGAGTCATCAGAGAGCCAATGAGTTCCTCGAGCTTGAGAACCTTAAGATCCCGAGCCTCTTGTATTGCTGTCACCTTTGGTTGCCAGGCTCTTGGTAGGCATCTCAAAATTTTTCTTACCTGTTCTTCACCTGAGTAAATTTTACCGAGAGCTTTTAAACCATTAGTAATGTTAGTGAACCGAGTAAACATTGATGAAATAGGCTCATCCTTTAACATGGTAAAAAGTTCATACTCGTGAACTAACATATTTAACTTGCTCTCTTTAACCTGATTTGTGCCCTCGTGTATGAGCTCTAATAGGTGCCAAATCTCTTGGGCACTTTCACACCCTTGTACTCTATTAAATTCGTCTCTATTCAGAGCACAGTACAATGTGTTTATTGCCTTGGCATTTAGGGTTAAGTTCTTCTTATCTGTATCATTTAGTTCGTGTGAAGCTTTGGGAGTTCTAATACCGTTTTCTATTTTAAAAGCTATGAATGGACCATTTTCTATATTATTCCATAATTCATAATCTACAGCTTGAACAAATATTCTCATTCTAGACTTCCAGTAAACATAATCACTACCATCAAAAAAGGGAGGTCTATTTGTTGCTTGACCTTCTACTTGTGTGGTGTTAGTGTTGAATGCCATCATAACAATGTATAACACAGATTGTTTAAATACAGTTTAGACAAAGACAACCTTGCTCTGATACCAATTGTAGGAACGATATTGTCTAAGAGAGGGGTGAATTAGACCTTTTTTAAATTTTAAACTCAACTCTAATCAAATTTCTCTCTTGAATAAAATTCTTATAAATTAATAGCAGACAAACAAATAAAGTAAAGAGAGAGAGAGAGAAATTCGACACCACAGTTTTTAACGTGGTTCGGCCAAACTGCCTACGTCCACGCTTCAAGGCTCCCCCTTGAAGATTCCTTACTTCTCCTCAACGAGAAATGCTGATCGACTTTACGGGCTTCGATCCACAGCCTTACACAATCCTGGATTGAACTTTACGGGCGTCAATCCACTGCCTTACAAGATTTTCAGATTTGAATGATAGATTATGATAATCTACAAACTCTCAAAAAACAGAATCTCAAGTTTTGGAATAGAGAGATGTAGATAGAGAATACAGAGTATGCTTCGCAAGTTAGGGCTCAAGAAACCAAATTCGCAAAAGTTATATCTTTGTGCTCTAACCTCGGCTTAAATACTCTGTCTTCAGAATCGGCTTGACTTCAATGCTCCTTATCCAATAATAGAAACTTTGTTACCGTTGGAGCAGGTTTCGTACAATTTCATGTAGCCGTTGCCGTCTGTAGTTGCAAGTCGTCGTCGTCATTAAAGTTCTGGAGTTAATGCTGAAAACGACGTCACTGTAGCTTCGCAGCTATTTTAAAATCTGGCGGAAGATCACCGGTTTAAACAGCTTCACAACATATCGCCACGTCATCGGCATATGTATCTTCAACGCCATCGGTAGATGCAACACGAATAAGCTATCGGCATGAACAAGCTTTGAACTTCATCGGCATGATGCATCTTGAAACTTCATCGGCAGATGTATTCTGAAAAGCCATCGGCAGATGCACCTTGAAAGTTCATTGGCAGGAACAGCTTGAAAGTGCTATCGGCAGATGCAGCTTGAAAGGCCATCGGCAGATGCAGCTTGAAAGCCATCGGTAGATGCATCTCAAAAGTTATCGGCAGATGAGGGCTTTGAATTCCATCGGTAGATGCACCTTGAAAAATTGTCGGCAGATGCATGTTGAACTTCATCGGCTTGATGACTCCATCGGCAGATGCAAGTTGATATGTCATCGGCAGATGCAGGCTTTGGAGACCATCGGCAGATGCACGCCTTGTTCTCTATCGGCAGATGTATTTTCTTGTACTGTATCGGCAGATGCACGCCTTGTACACTTAACCAATATTATTAGAACACTAAAATACCTTTTTCAAGGGTATTTCCAAAGGATTAAAATCAAGTGTATAATTCAATATTCTCATTCTTATAAACATAATCAAATTATTTACTTATCATTAAAAAAGCATCATCAAAAATATATTTAGACTTAAACTCTATTTAAGTCAACATTGGCTTCCAACCCCGTTCTCCACTCAAAATCCAAACACGTTGAAATTGACTTTCATTTTGTTCGAGAAAAAGTCATCAACAAGTCGTTACTTGTCAAATTTGTTCCATTGACGACCAACTAGCTGATGCTTTAACAAAGCCTCTTCCACCAGCAAAATTCGGCCTATTTATGTCCAAGATTTTCGGCTTACCGCCTTCATCTTGAGGGGGGATGTTAAAGTATACACTGTTATGGTTCGGTTTGTATAGATTTTTATGGTTCGGTTTGTATAGTTCTTTTAGTTTCTTTCTTCATCATTAGCTCTCTGATATATACTTGTAGCAACAGTTCAATGACAGATAACAAATCATTTCTCCTCTTTCTCTCTACTGCAATCTCTCTTTCTGTTCATCTTTCTTCTCCAGGTTTTTTGCTTTTCACCGGAACAGAGTGAAAGCTTCATCTTTACATCATAGTGAGGATTTAACTCTATTTGGGGTTGTCTAAGATTATTTAAGTTATGTTGAATGTTTGGACATGTCGCACTGTTAATTTATTTATCGCACAATTACTTTAATAAACACTATACGAACCTAGGTCCATCTTGTGTGGCCTTTGAATTTGAATTGTATTCAAGTATTTCACTGTAAATCAAGTCTTGGACTGGATTATCTGATTTTTTTTAAGATTGGGTCATCTGACTCGACGTTTTTTTTAGGTCCGTTTGAGTTGTTACAAATAACCTAAAGTTTAAAAGATAGTACCATGAGTATTTGATTCTATTAGATTTTGTGTACACAATTTGGAAACACTAGTCGTTAGGCTGACTAGAAAAATAGTATGTTGAAAAAGATAAACAAAGAGGAAAGAGCAAGGTCTAGTTATGCAATCTCTAACACTGGGAAAAATAAGTGAGAAAAGATCGAACTCTTAATCTTGTTCTATTATTTTTATGATGATTGTCAACTTCTTTTTCTCCTTTAAATTCTGTGGGAAAAGAAAAAACTAATTGTAAAGTTGGGAACTATTTTTGTCTTTTTATTAGTTAAGGTAATATTACCTTCGTCTCTAATTTTATCATCTAATCATACCTCTTGAACTGACATCTACGTAATAGACTTAATTATCCCCACCCAACCAAAGTATATATGAGCATCAATATAATTATGGTAATTATCAATTTCAGTATTGTACTATGTATTTTATTTCAGTTAGTTTCCTGTACTAAAATAACCGACAAATCAAACCATGTGCTTTGATTCTGTTATCAATTTTGACTTTCCATCAACAATTTTGTTAAAATATCATTTAAAAAAAAATACCAAACGATATTGGATTCACTTGAAATTTTTACCATGTATTTACTATTTAATGAGAAGATAATCTAAAATTGTTTGTGATTTTTCAACATATGTACGATTTATTATAATTTTATTTTAATATTTTATACAAATATTATAATAAATCATACAAATTTTAAAAAATTACGAAAGTTTGTCTATTATCTATGCATGATGTGATGAATATGTAAAAAACTTTTCAAATAAATCCAATATTTTTTTGTATTTTTTTAAAATTAATCTCAGTTTTTCTTTACTTTATAAATTAATTTTCAAACAAATACCAAACGATATTGGATTTATTTGAAAATTTTCCACATGTTCACCCTATCATGGGTAGATAATAGAAAAATGTTCGTGATTTTCTAAAACTTGTATAATTTATTATAATATTTTTATAAATTATTAAAATAAAATTACAATAAATCGTACATATATTAAAAAAACATGAAAATTTTCATATTATCTTCCCATTAAGTAGTGAACATGTGATAAAAATTTCAAGTGAGTTCAATATCGTTTGGTAATTTTTTAAATGAAGGTTTAACAAAATTATTGATGGAAGGTCAAACTGATAACAGAATCAAAGTATATGGTTTGATTTGCTAGTTTTTTTAGTATAGGGGCTAACCGAAATAAAGTGCATCATAGTACAGGATTAAAATCGATAATTACCCTATAATTATTGATATTCTATATAAAATATAACTGGTAAAATCATCATAGACACTTAGTAGGCATGATATGTGACGACCCCCGACCCGATCGGGGCCAGCGAGCCTCACTCCGGCATTTTAAAATACAAACTAGTTGCTTTTTTTAACTTTTACTCTTACATTTAAAAACCTTGACAGAGAACTTACGGAGAGGAAACCTTCTCTGATGTTGAAAACTGGAAGACATATTAGAAGTCGGACTTCAGAACTAAATAGCAGAAGAAAAACAAAGAGACAGAATACTTTGGACGTTTTAGAAAATGAAACAGAATGGACGACAGACATGCAGGGGAAGACATAATAAGATGAGAAACAGAAACTGGATGTCATGCCGTGGACGTTTAAAAAGAAAAGCAGAAACAGTAGACAAACAGAAGACGAGGACGTTTAAAATCAAAGACACTGACCGTGGACGTTTAGAATAAAAGACAGAATCTGTAGACAAACAAAAGCCCTGGACGTTTGAAATGAAAGGCAGAAACAGTAGACAAACAGAAGACGTGGACGTTTAAAATCAAAGACAGTGACCGTGGACGTTTAGAATAAAAGACAGAATCTGTGGACAAACAGAAGCCGTGGACGTTTGAAATGAAAGGCAGTGACCGTGGACGTTTAAAATAAAAGACAAAACAGTGACTGTGGACGTTTAAAATAAAAGGGCAGAAACAGTAGACAAATAGAAGACGTGGACGTTTAAATAAAAGGCAGTGACCGTGGACGTTTAAAATGAAAGGCCGAAATGGACGATAAAATTTAAAGACAGTGTGGACGATAAAATTTTAAAGGCATAATGGACGATTGAGTCCGAAGGCAAAATGGACGACGAGATTTGAAAGGCAGAATGGACGACTAACACTTAACCGAATACTTGAAAACTCGAAAGACAGAAACTAAAAGGCAGAATGGACGACAAAGACAGAAGGCATTTACAGAAGGCGTGGATGACTGTTCACAGAACAAAATGAACAACTCTTTATAGAAGGCGTGAACGACTGTTTTACAGAGGCGTGGACGAATGTCTTACAAAAGGCGTGAACGACTGTTTTACAGAAGGAAAACTTGAAGACTTGAAGACATAACATTATACTCCGTCGATCGATCGGCTATCCCAGGCGATCGATCTGTTTGACGACTTACTTCATTTGACACAAAAACATCAAAACTCCAGAAACCCGATTCAAAATACAGTTTTAAAACATGCTAGAAAACACGACAGCAGTTGAAAAAAAAAAACATGACAGGAGTTTCAAGAAAACAAACTGCATGGATAACTCTAAAACTCAATACAATCCATGCAGAACCTAAAAGAAGAACTCCAAGCAGTTCCAGAATACTTCGAAATATATTTACAATTGTCAAATACAGAGGTTTTAAAACATCCACAGAAGTTTATACATCGTTTTAAAAACTTCAACAACTGTACATAATCTGGACATACACTTCGAGAATTCACCAGACAGGAGTTTTTTAAAACATTAACACTAAACCTATACATCATTTAAAAATCCCAACAGAAATTATACGAACATGAACTTCATTTTAAAAACTTCACTATCGGGTCAACAATATGTGTGGTTGCCGCAACCACCCTCGAAAGCTCCTGCCACCAGCCACCTATTCATCGGACTGAGGCACAAGATCTTCATCTACAGGTTCCGTACCTACATCAGGGAGTTCAACTATGAGCCTAGAGCTCAGCAAGAACATGTTAAAATACAGTGATGCATATGCTATGCATGAACTTTTGAAATACATGAACATTACTTTACATTACGTCAAGTGCACAGAAGGTATAAATGAGGCTTATAGAGGAACTAGCGCAACAGAAGTGCACTATCAGGCATTGTGCACTATCAGGCACATAACAGAGATACAGAATAGAACATGATGCCAGACCTCGTCCCATACTTAACCGTACATTACATCACAGATTTTATCTTTCTTAACTTCAAACCGTGTGCAGAAAACATTTGCATGACTTTCGGGGAAAAACGTGTATGCATGAGCATTTACAGTGCTTAAACTTAATACATACAGGCGACAGAAATAACACAGCAGACGTAAAGCAAAACACAGATAACTCAGAACATGACCTATGACTTATCTACCCAACAACAACCCGACATAAAATAAAAAACCTAGTATCTTCGTGATGTAGGGCCTTAAGGGCCAAACTTACGCATGAACTTACCTGTTGCTGTAGAGTTGAAAGCTTTGTTCGCACGCTCTCGGTGATTCACAAACCTATATTTTGTATAATTGGGCCGTTAACCCAAAACTTCATTAAAACTAAAGAATAACTAACCTAAACTCATTAACTAACGAAAAAGGGTTACATTTACTGGAGGAAACAGGAGAAAGGAAGTTTTAGAATTTGCCTAGGTTGTCTAGAAGAGAGGAAACATAGATGAGATTCACGTAGGAGTGAAGAGAAAGAGGAAGAGAGGAAGAGAAAGAGAAAGCTTGTCTTCTTCCACAAGCTTAGACACTTGGCATCCATCCATTGGCTCCCTCCCAACCATCTTAATTCCTACCCAAATTACCCCTCTATTGATTTCTAATTAAATCGTTATTTAGTTTATTGATTCGGTTTTCCTCTGAAACACTCTCTTTCATAAGGCATCACAACAATACGAATAAAATACGCATTATATTAATGGCAAATTAATCCCGCATAATAATTCGGGGAATATTTACATGACTAAAATGCCGGGTGTTACATTCCACCCACCTTAACAGAAATTTTGTCCCCAAAATTTTCTTAAGTGAAGAGCTCCGGATATTGGGCCCTAACGTCCTGCTGTCTTTCCCATGTGGCTTCCTCTACCTTAACAGAAATGATAGGTTTCGGTCCTTAGAAATTTTTTCTTGAAAACTCGGTCCGGGCTAGGAACCGAATCGACCAGGACCGTGCCCACCCCAATTAAAATGACCGTATGGTCATGGAAGAGTGTTCATAATATAATGCATCAGGAAAGAATCAGACATTTCAACCTCAAGTGTTTTAAGTTGAGCCGCAATATCTCTCATATGCATGATGTGCTCGCATATTAGTCACTGAAGTGAGCCTTTGTTTTCTATGGACCGGACTGACTTTGTTTTCAAGAGTCCGTCCAGTCTACGGCAAACTTCGAGAACAGACGGTGATAGGACGTCCCCCAAGGTTTGTTTTGTTATGTTATTAATACTTTAAGGTTTGAATCGTCAAATTTGATACTTTAATGTATGAATTGAAAAAAAAACGTATACTTTGAGGTCTAAAGTGGTAATTTCCCAAAATTTTGTGATAAAACTATCAAATTATTTTATATTTCTTAACACATGTGGGTAAATTAAGAACTATAATTTGATATTTTATCCTAATAAATTATAAAAAATATAATAGAAATTCATGTGGGATAAAATCTTTTACATTTATATAATTTATTACAACAAATGTGACAATGTGATTTTTAACCACTTAATATATAATTTTACATAATTAAAGATATTGTGGCTATTCTTTAATTAAATAAAATTATATTAATTACTAGACATTTAAATTATCACAAACTTTAATTTCATGTCATTATTTATATTATTTTGCAAAACATAAAAAAAAAACTAAAATATATATGCAAAACTAAATAAATAATTTTTTAAATTAAATGAACATGAAATTTAGTTCTAACAAATTCATATTTATTTTGTACACATATTATACTGAACTATGCATGCATAATAAGTTAAAATTTGTGTAACATATTAATATGCACGTATATTGCAAATTTAATTAAAATGCACAAATTATGTGCAAGTCGCTTAGGCTGCATGGTCTAGGCGCAAATTAATAAACATCCATGTCCTTTGTTCGAATCACCACAGAAGTGCCAAATTGTTTTCAACCTCCAGCCGGGTCATTTTTACCCGGATCGACCTGACGGAAACCGAATAGAAATCCGATAATTTATCTCAATTGCGAACACCAAATTTGATGATTTTTTGTGCAGAATACTCGTATTAAAGTTCCTGAGCGATTCCTAATATTTTCATACTTCAAAAATAACTAAATGAATGATTAAAACATTAAAAATTTTCAAACTTAAATGTTTTGAAAAAATCAAAACAAAGGCGTTGATTGGCTCTGATACCAAATGTTAGATTTTTAAAACAATCTAAACATGTTTTATAACTTGAAATTAAAGCATTTAGATCAATGCAGAATAAACTTGAAATACCAACCTCTTGCCATTGATATCAAAAATAGGGACAACTGCTTTCCTTTTGTTTTTTCGAGTTTAGTCACTTCTAAACTTTAACGATTATTAATACAATGATGTATTTTTCCTGAAGAAATCATTTGGCTTAGGGGGACCTCTCTTTCTGTTTTTCTATGTTTTTCTTAAATTATTATCTCCTTCCATCAAGGAGATATAGAGGCAGAGAAATAGGTTAATTTACAAAACTGAATGGGCGTGTGTGAGTGGGGAAACAAGTGGGCAGTTTCTTTGACAGAAATTATCCAAAAACCAAACCAACAAATGGAAAAAACCAAACCCCTCTGACCACTCTAACAATTTCAATATATATGAATAATTTATAATGCATGATTTAAGCATTCATTCTATACATACGTTTAATGCATATAAACACTAATAATGCATGTAACATGAACCATGCAAATCTTGTTATTAATCATACAAAATAAAACATGTAACATGATCAATTATTTACCTGTACCTTCTCTATTTATGCTCCAAAATATGCCCAAAGGATGGTTGAAATTGATTTAAAAATGAAGTAAAGCTATAACAAAAGGCTGTAAATAAATACTAGTGCAGGCTCCCATTTGCTAAAATAGATTTTCGATCCAGAGAGTCATTCTTCAATGAACAATGAAGCGGACTCCCACTCCTCTGCAATGGACTCTCCGTCTAGAAGCATTCTTTAATGAGCAGTGAAGTGGGCTCTCATTCCTCTATAGCAGATTCTCCGTCCAGAACTAACCAAACTCAATACTCTCTATTAAAGAATATTAATATGCTTATATTCAATAACTAAGTTCAAATTTCAATCCATAATAAGTCAATATCATTCAAAATCAATCACTAGCTTATATCAATATCCTCCCTTTTTCAATGATTTCCTACCCAAATGAACCATAGATATTAATGTATAACCCACAAAATCAACCTTTTTTTATCATAAATTACCTAACCTAGTATACTAATACTTAGGTTATATTTTCTCATCATAATTCCTCAATTTTCATACTTTGAATCACCAAATACAATAATTCAAAACCACGTCAACTTATCAACTTTTGAATGTTAAACTTGTCAATTTTTTCATGCAACCACAATTAAAGTTTCGTCTTCTGCTAAACAATGTAATATAAGCATAGAATAGAGAAATTCCAAAGAGTAGGAATCTTACGTTTTTGGATCACTCGATTCTTCACATTCAAATGTTGATTCTTTGCTCATTGAATCCTCTTGATGAAGAGAACAACTTCTTTTAAGAGTTGGAAGATAAATTCTCAAATTTTTCTTCTCAATTGTTCTATTCTCTTTTTTTTTTTCTCTCCTCTCTAGTTTTGCGCAAAATTGGCTGAATTCTAAGTCTTCTTCCTTAATTTCTAGATAGATCTTAGGATGAATTTACCATTTTATCCCTTTTGCCTTCAAAATGTATTATTTTACCCTTCATCCAATAAATATTCACAAAAATACCACGATTTATTATCTTTAAACATACTTAACTTAAAGGGTAAAGTGCAATTTGTCCCCTACAACTAGGTGAAATGGGCAATTTACACCGTAAACTTGGGTAAAGTGCAATTTGGCCCCTACAACTAGGTGAAATGGGCAATTTACACCGTAAACTTGAATAATAGGCAAGAACAACCTTAATGTATTGATAATGGGCAATATGGCCCCTACCGTCATATTTTCTATCAAAAAATAATATTTTTTCACTTATTCATTTTTTTTTTTCCGAAATGCCCCTCACTGGACCGAACCGGACCAGACCGGTTCAGCTAATTTCACTCGTATTTATTTATTTTTTTTAAATCCTATTTCTCGAAAAAGAGAAGACAGATTAATAGAATTAAAAAAATAAAAAATCAAAGTGCAATTAGTCGAACCGGTCCAGTTCGGTTCGGTCTAGTGAGGGGCATTTCTGGAAAAAAAAATGAACAAGTGAAAAAATATTACTTTTTGATGGAAAATATGACAGTAGGGGTCATATTGCCCATTATCAATACATTAAGGTTGTTCTTGCCTATTATTCAAGTTTACGGTGTAAATTGCTCATTTCACCTAGTTGTAGGGGCCAAATTGCACTTTACCCAAGTTTACGGTGTAAATTGTCCATTTCAGCTAGTTGTAGGGGCCAAATTGCACTTTACCCTAACTTAAATTAATTAATTCAAATTAGTCTTAAACTGATTAGCAAGATTAACTTAATTAAATACGATTAATTAACCTCAGTTACCCTCTAATTATACTTTAATCATACACTTAATCATTAATCTGCACCACCTCATTGTTTTCCAATTTAATACATGTCTACATACTTTAACATGTAGAAACATTTCTTCTTTTATAAGTTTCTCCAAATTCTCACTCTAAAATTCAATTTGGAGTGATTTTCTGACAAAATGAAATTTAAAATTAACTATAGCTTAACTAACTTCAAACTTGCATAACTTTTGTTACATACGTTCAATTGCTTTCAATCTAAGACTTTTTTTCATTTATTTATCTAATTTAACACTGCAAATTTTTAGAATTATTCAATCACCACAACAATTGTTATAGAAATTACATTCACACATGCTCTGATAAACAATTTTTATTTTTATTATAGAAAATGATTTATATCACTTCTGATCTCATTTAGTTACTTTAATTGTAATTATTATGTTGTTAATTTACTCGAACCACGTCGGTAGATTGATTTAATCATTTATAAATTTTGGAAAAACAAACTTACTTGCCCCTCTTCGATCCCTGTTTTGTTACGAGTTCAACTATCACTTAGTTTTTTGTTTTCTCTTTTTTAGATTAATTCTACTCTCACCATCTAATCTCACTCCTTAATTCTATATTCTCAACTGTCATCTACTTGACATCCAAGTGGCTTCCAAGTCATCCGACACATCAGATGTTATTTTAATGAATAAATAAATAATTGTCTTTCACCTTTTACTCTCTTTTTCTTCACCTTTCTGCACTGAAATATATACGAGATATAAAAAGACAATTACTTGGAGTGTATATGACAATGACAACCAAAAGAAGAAAGAGGATTGAATCATATAGCTTAATCCAAAACCACCCTCAAATCTTCTGTAAAATCCCCCAGAAATATCCAATCCTGGTACCAGATGAACAGGTCAATTTCACATTGAAAGATGCATACTTTTGTTGTTATAGATGAAATATCACACGTAACATATTATTTTAAGATTCTACCCAAATTCATTAGAGAAAAGAATTGAGCCCGATCCCGAGGTATAATATGACAAACTGGCTACATGTAGAAATATGAAATATAATACAAATACGTGACCCCGATTTTCTGAGAAAAATAAGTTATTTTTGCGTATGCAGGTTTCAGACCTTTGTCCCCTTTGCCTCGTTGTACAAGCGATCAATGTCCTCCTGCGGACAAAATCAACAATGCCGTTTATTTTTCATGCAAATCGGCAGACCATATCCATCGACTCTAAATGTAATGTCGAATCTCAGAAATAATTGTCATTGGGAGGGAGGAAAAAGTTGATAAATCATACCTTGTATTGTTTGAGCAGTTTTGGCCTCTTCAATTTGAATGTAGGAGTTATCAAATCCCTCTCCATGTCAAACGAATACGCTTCCAAGTGAATCGCTTTTAGCATTTCGAAACCTCGAAGCTGAGAAAATTCCAAAAATCAGTAAATGAAACTGTCTTCCCACAGAACTAGCCAAAGTAATTCGAATATGCTTCGTATATACCTTGTGTTTCTGTCCAACAGCGTTGAGCTCATCTAATATATACTTTCTTGCCTTGGAATTCTCACACAATGACTTGAAATCTCCTGTGATGTTATGGCTCACCGCCCAGTCCTCCAGAGCCTTACGATCCGGGACAACAACAGCAACTAGAAACGATTCAAAACTGTTCCCATATACCCAAATCTGAGTACCATAAAAAATTTCAACACTTTTCAATCACAAATAATAATAGTAGCAATTACAAAAAGTCATCAGATGATAGATATAATGATGCATCAGAGTTCAAAATGCAGCCTACCGTAGTAATCAGAGAGCATCTTGAGTACACATTCTCAATGTTTTCCACGGCAACATATTCCCCTTGAGATAACTTAAATATATTCTTTTTCCGGTCAATGATTTTCATCGCTCCGTTCGGTTGCCATTCTCCGATATCACCTGCCAGTAGATCAATAATGTAATCAGAGTCTTGTCCCAATTGATAAAGATCAAGTGATTAAGTATGTGCTTGCCTATATCACTATTTTATCAATGGTTCAAACATCTGATGATTGAAATTCATTTTCTCGATCTGTTTCTTTTTTTTTTTATGTTATCCTTGTTCTTTGAGAGTTGTCAGGCATTACCTGTATGAAACCACCCATCGAGCAGAACATCTTCGGTCAGATCTTTCCGTTTATGATAGCCTGAGAAAAGTGTAATTCCCCTCAGGCAAATCTCTCCCCGTGGTACATCAGAAAGCGCATCGTAACCCATATCAGGCACCGACTCGAGCCTTGCTTCGATCGTTGTAATTGGAACACCGACAGTTCCCATCATCGAAAAGACATTGGCTAGGGATGTAAAACTTCCTCCACAACTTTCAGTGAGGCCTATAATGTAAAAAGAACAAATCAAATATCGCTTATATCAAATTAAGTTAATACTCGAGAATTTATCATCATAATCGTACCATATCCTTGTGACAAGGTGGCACAACTAGTGACCCTCAAAAATTCCTCGACGTGCTTTGGTAAAGGTGCAGCCCCTGATAACAAGATTCGAACTCTTCCACCTAATCCTTCTCTTATCTTTCATAAAGATTGCGTTTTTAGTACATGAAGCATAAATTTCCAGTGAAAGAAATGGCTGATGATGTGTAATCTTACCTTCTGAAATACAAGTCTATCCAAAAGAGGCGAAGCTTTATCTTGAGGAAAACCCTTCTCCAGATTTCCCAACTTGCTGTTGCCAGACCATTTGTTAATCGCACAAATACGAGCAGAAGAAAAAATGATTGTCCAAAGCCAGAGTTTTACTCACTGATTAAATGCATATTGGAATAGAAGCTTCCTTACTGCACCTCCAGATGAAATTTTGCTCATTGTACCTTAGAACACAAAAAACATAGCGATAAGATTATTTATCCAATTCAGAATTGAAACTCAGTGGGAAAAATCTAAATAGAACAGGTAGTGTACCATTATATATGCGATCATAGACTCGAGGAACCCCACAAAAGATTGTTGGCTTAAATTCTTGAATATCTTCCACCAAAAATCTGATATCCTGCAAGTTTATATCAAGGAAACATGTTTAGAACATGCATTTAAAATGTCGACGGAAGAGACTTCAACGCGACAAATATGAAGTAATCGTAGACGAATTCTAAATCTTACGCCCTGCCAAAATCCAATAGATGATCCCTTGTAAATGCAATAGCTTTCTATAATCTGATCATAGATATGAGCCAAAGGAAGGAATGAAAAGTAGGAATCATCTTCCGTGCCCTATCATGAGAAGACAGAACGTCAAGTCTGTAGTATTCTGCTGTAAATTACTACGGCCTACATTAGTTTCAAAATGCACCCATAAACAGAGATTCAGCTTGAATCTTTTGTGTGTTTTTCAACCATTAACATCCCGAATTCTTATCTTTATAAGTATTTCAGTCCAATTCCTCTTCACAGCAATAACAAGAATCTAGAAATCTATTCGCATACAAAAGTAAACAAGCTTCCATATTAACGATAGTTTACAACATGCAAAATTGGGACATTGTCCATTTGAATCGAAGACGATAAAATGCTATCTCTTTAATTTAATTGTCTGAAATGGAATTATCGTATAAATGGATTGCCATAGAATATGTTAATCAATCATTCAACTTCAAAATTATAACCTTATCTCTGACCCCTTACCACTTTGTCAGTAAGCAAAAGTAGGTGATCCACAGACAAAACTTCAGCCATTATAGCAACATTACTAAGGATAACACCTTTTGGCTCTCCGGTTGTCCCACTCGTATACATTATTGTGTTAATGTCGGTTCTCTGTTTTGCAGGTAGTTCGCAATCCAAACTTCCCTGTGGCAAAGTTGATATTTTAGTTTCGTCCTTCTAACATCTATTAGCACCTTCAAATTGCGTGACATCTTCTTACCAGAGAAGAAAACTCCTCCCAAGAAAAGCAAGAAACCCCGACCTCTTCAGCTTCCTTCTTTTGCGTGCTAGAGACATTGGCAAAGCTGACAATAGCTGCACCACAAAGAAAAACGATGGTTATCAATAATCACTTTATGATAATGCTGAACACAAATCCACAGCATTTTTAACCTACTTTTCAGATGAGTAGAACACCTTTCCAGGCATGACAGAACCTGCACAAAATGTTACTTGTGAAGTGAATTAATTCGAGGAGAATCAGACTTCATACACCTGAATAAGTCCAAACTCAATAGACTGTCCCCCTTGTTATTTCCAAATTCTCAGAGATGTATATAAGCAGATAGATTTATTTTATTGAAAACCGAGGCGCATAAGATGAGCAAATATAAAATTCACACTGTGAGAACCTCAAAACTAAATTAACAGAGAGAAAAAAGGAAATAAAATCAGTTTAAAATCGAATAGAAGAAAAATAATAATAATTCTTCTACATTATCTAAACTTCGGAGCATCTATCAAGTTATTGTGCAGCTAAACATATCATCAAGACATCGTTCAATATCAATGAATAATTTAAGTAATAATCTATTGAATGCTCATTCTGATGGGATGGATTTGGAAACATACAGCAGGAAGTTTGTTTTCTTGAATGAAAGCAATGGAAACTTCAGCATGGTTAATGATGAATTCCACGGCATTTGCACCTGTGACATGTAAAAGCATATAATGATCAAAGCCAAAGCAGATATTCTCGCTTTAAAGTTCAGAGAGTGCAGGAAGAAGAAAGAGAAACACTTGTTCAGCGCCTTTCTTTCATTATTTCTTTGTTTCTTTTCATACCCAACAATAGTATTATCGGAAAAAAGAAGAAGAAGAAAGACAGTAAAAACTTACCGAGAGAGTCATAAAGCGGCACATATGTGATTGCATGGCTATTACAGGCCTGTAAGAAATCAAAAAAACCATATCAATATATCACTCCCAAGTCATTCTTCAATGTCAGATACTTAAGGTATTGTTTATTTCCGAAAGATGATCTACCAATGCAGGGGAGTATCAGTGTTAGAAGGAATATATGAATGAATAAAAAAATTTCAACCCACAAGCTTAAACCTGAAATCTTAGTTATACTCGTTTGATCACGGCCTCCAAGAATTGGTAGGAAAATTTGGTTTTCCAAGGGGACTTTGATGTTTAGGAAATGAGGTGAGTGAGTAGTTTGAATTGAAGGAGGTCGAGGGGAAAGCCCAAATATGTGTTGAGCAAAATTTGCCTGAATTGTATTAAGTTGAACAGAGGAGTGTTGCTTATCTAGACGAAGTACATATAAGTGAACAATAAACTGTGAATTTCCTCAATCGAAGGCTCATCGGGACGACTAGTAATGGAAGTAACAAAGGCATCATTATAGTCACTGCCCAGTCCTTCAAAGAGACATATCAAGTGATCTTTCCCAGAAACTCATTTTCTCATTGAAGCTAGACTGTTGCAAATAGAGTTTAGTCTGCAAATTAGTAAGTCCCAGCAAGGCTTATCTTCTATAAAAACTTCTTTGGTTTGCTTAACACAAAATTTGAAAAAACCATTTTCCATAAATTACTAATTCAAAATCGTAAATGGGCGAACAAATTTGGCAGCATTGTAGCAGAATGGAGTCATGATCATTTGAAAAATATAACATAAATGATAAGCCAAGAAGAAAAGAACAGCTATAAAATGCATAACATGGTTTATACCTCCATTGCAATTATCCATTCGGGGCAGTTTGAACCATAAATACCACAACGATGTCCCTGAAAAAAGAGTGGGATCATCATTTAATTGAGGTTATACAATATAAAATTCAACTATGAAACAGAAAAAAAAATGCAGACTTACAGTGTTGACTCCTCGGCTCCTCATGGCCGAGCCCATTCGCAGGGATGCGTCGTAAACCTCCTGATATGTAAGCCAAACATATGGACCAGCCTACAGATTTTCATTCAAATTTCCAAATCTTTCAAGTTTCAAGCCAAGGGCTTTCATGGGTTCCTCTTAAAACGAGAAACTTTACCTTGGAATCGACGATCCGACGACGACCCAGCATCCGGTTGCTAGGGTTTCTCTTGACGGAGTCACTGCAAGTGGTAAAACCATATTGCTCAGAGCCATTACACCCACCATGGTGGGGTTTGGTCAACAAAAACAAGTTAATCGTCACGATATTTCAGTCTCCCATCGTCATTTTGTTTTGGTCGTAAGAAGAGTGAGAAGAATCATTGACAGGGATGAACAAAATGCCACTCAAAAATGGCACCTTAGACACTGATTACATACTCCAAATCGAAAAAGTTTGTTTTGTACGTTATTTCTAAGATGGGTTTTCCGTTTTATTCAGTCTTGTTCCTTGCTCCAAATAATTGATGTTTGGACAAGAAATCCAATCCGTAATACATGTATGCACATTGACTTCCAACATTCTAAGCATCAAGCACAGGTCAATCGAATTGTTCAATTGTTACTCTACCTAAAGAGTCAACTCGGTTCGTTTAACTGCATTGATAAGCCGAGTTGAGTCCCGAGTCAAAATAAACAAGCCCAACAAGTGTCCGCAGAAAGCAAAAACATCAACAAATGAAGCCAAACCTGAAGAACTGCCAAGGGGACTCTAACCCGGCGGGCACCTCAAGCAGACCCTCTTTCGCGTAGATACTTCTGTAAACAGGCCCAACCGACGGCTTTCCGTCGCCCCCGGCCGGTCTTGATTCCTCCACCTTCACTACATACTCCATCGACATTGTCCACCAACTGAACAAATATCAAAATACTTGATCAACTTGTACGGATCTAACTTCAATGGCTTCTGATAAGCTTCTTTTGCAACACTTGTGCTACTGTTTTTGTTTTTTCAATAACTCAAGCTTAAAAGAGGTGGCTAAAGTTGGTTGGGCTTGAAAGCATTAAATTCTAGGAAGAATCATGCCTCCCCCAGAAATGAAAATATAACGCATTTACAGCGATATTGTTTTGGCAGTGGTTTTTATGAGGGGTGGGCTGAAAGTAGAAGGGTGTAGGTGAGTGAGTGAGGCTGCATTAATAATGGCATATGGGAGAAGAGTACACTGGCGTTGCCCATTAAAGCTACTTCCGTCAAGCTTTTCCATATGAACTCTGCACTTCTTCTTCATGCATCTTCGTTTATTTATATCTTGCTTCAATCATTTAGATCTCAAAGTCTTGAATTTTCACTCTTGGATCATCTAATTTATTTGTAGGAATCTATGTTATATAATTTATTACATTAATTACATTTTAATTGTACTAATTATTGTTTGATACGTGTAATTACATTCGTAATTGTATAAATGGTTAATTAATTTGTGATTTTATTATTTAATTATAATGGAGGTGTAGAGAGGATAAAAAATTAAAAAAGAAAAGGATAAATTTGAAATATACATGCATGCAAGGCAATTAATACGCAGGCCACATGGCTGTCTGTCAATGGCCACCAGCTTTTTCCGAAGGTTTCTGGTCTTCTTCTTTCTTCTTTTTAGGAGTCAAGTTGGTGTTTGACTTTATTATTTGTTTATGTTTTTAAATTTTTATTATTATTTTTTTGTATCTAAAACAAAGTTGTCATTAACATTTATCTTATAACTTTATTACATGAAAGTTACGTGTTACTCAATTTATCATAGTTTTGTGAATGAAAAACTTACTTGCACGCGTCATCGAATGTGAAAATTAAAATGTACACTATGCCCAATACGGATGCTGACGTTGAAATTCCATTAAAAAGGCATGTGAGTTGCACATTACTTTTTATAAATTTAGAGTTTTATCCAACTCAATGTAAGAAAATATTAGCACAGTAATCCCTAATCTTGTTAATAAACCCATTTGATTTAATTACCACTCAAAAGAAACTTCAAATTCTTAAAAGAAAAAAAAAAAAAGAAAAGTAATTCATTGATTAATCTGGTCTGTATGAGTGTATGACCCTCCAATTCTCAACAAGCACAAAATGGCAAAAAGCAAGGAGGGGATGACGTTCAAGGAACCACCTTTTCAACCTCGGCTTCAACGCCAACACAGGAGACAGAGCTGAATCTCTTCTTCTTCTTCTTCTTCTTCTTCTTCTTCTTCTTCTTCTTCTTCTTCTTCTTCTTCTTCTTCTTCTTCTTCTACGACTCTCTCTGATTTTGGCCATTGAATCAAAATCCTCCCAACTCTTCGTCTACTTTCCTAGCATCCAAACGTCATTAATTTCCACCATTTTCCCTGCGTCCAAACACCATCAATTTCCTAGCTTCCGAGCACTCACCAGAACCAAAATGCTCATTTATGAGTACCCATCTAGCGTTTGACGAGGGCAGAAGAGAGACGGAGAGAGAGAGACTCATGTCATATAAATTATAATAAAGAGCATCTGGTGCGTATCGTCAATTTTGATCATTAATTGCCCCTCTCCCCACTCCCAATTAATGAGCCTCTACAAAAAAATTGGCAGACACGTCTCATTAAAACTCTCTTATCTCTCTCCATTTCTCATGCATAAGACCCAACCCTCCATTAATGGCCCTCACCTCCCTCCCTCCCTCCCCCCGAGATCACATCATTCTCCGTCACCGCTTCATCTCCGACCGTCCATGCCCCACCACCACCCCCTTTCTCCTTTTTTCACCAGTCGATTTTCTCCACGTGTCCTACTCTTCTCTCCTCCTCCTCCTATCTTCTATTGAACCTCTCCGGTGACAGCAGGGCCTCCGGATCCCCGCACCTGAGTCGGCTCGAGGAGAACCCCGCCGCTCCTCCCCCCGCGCCGAATGATCTCAGAAACATCGGGCTCGTCATTGACTTGCTCCGCCGCGACGACCCTCCCCCGCCGCCGCTTCCTCCGCCTGAGTACCGGACGCTTGACTCCGATAGCGGGAAGAATCCCCTTCTTCTAAAGAACGGCGATTTCATTCCCCTGTAATATCTGAATGAGAATACTCTAGCCTTCGTTAAAGATCCAAACGGCGATGGTCTTTTGCTCCAGAAACTTCCACGACGGTACCGCCAAGGAGATGCTGTCGCGGGCTCTAACACCATTCTCTCCGACGCCAAGGTCCGTTCAAATCCGAACGAATACGAACGCTTCAACAAGAAATCTCGAGTGTTAATCCGATCCTCAGAGTTCCGATGCTGTGGTTCTTCAATGCACGGCGTGATCTCGGACACTGCAGTTTGAAATTCCGGCGGAGCCTCAACGAGAGGCTCCAGGACGATGTTCCGCAAGAAAGTTTCATCGAGGCTCGGCCTTATTCTGGCCGCCATCATCGGCATGAATGGAGATTCTGGCCGGAATATCACAGCACGGCATAGTGGGCAGTTAGCGTGGGACCGGAGCCATATATCTATGCAATCTACATGAAACGTGTGAGAACACACAGGAAGCGTACGTACGTAGTCGTCCTCTTCAAACTCGAGGAGACAAACAGCGCAGTCACGGCTCTCACGGCGAGTCTTCGCCGTATAAATGGAAAGAGGAATGGTCTTAATCACAGACTCATCCAGTCCATACGGCGAGAAAACCGGAAAGGCATCCGCCGATTCGAAGAACGGAGAGTCAAATGGAAAAGAGTCCAAATCTCCTTCCGAGGAAGATGGGAGGTAAGACCTAGACCGGCGGCGACGGCGGCGCCAGCGTCTCCAGCGGCGATGAGGGCGGCGGAGGAGTTGCAGGATAGGAGGAATGATGTGGCGGGAGATGAGGCGGGAGTAGGTGACGATTAAGAAAGCGGTGGCGACGACGACGACCATGGCGATCAATGGGGGGCTGAAGTCGATGGGCAATTTAGACGGTGGAGACGTGGATTGGTGGAGGAATTGGGTGGTGGTGATTGGAGAAGGAGCTGGGGCCCATTGATGGAGTGGTGGATCAGGTGCCGCCATTAGAATGATCAGTACGGTGGTTGATGGTCGCCCCTGCTTGTTTGCTTTCAGAAAAAAGAAGAAGAAGAAGAAGGAGAAGAAGAAGAGGAGCAAGAACTTTGGGCGGTGGGCAAACGTTTAAGGCTCCCTACAATTTCCACTCTTTGTCCAATTCTACGTGCGACCTGTCGTCCTCGTTCCTCTTAGGACGACACGTCACTACTCAGCTTCTTTGCTCTGCACACGACACCAGCTGTTCCCACAGCAAAGACGGAGACAAACCGGCCACGTCACCGATGATAGTTGAGGAGTTAATTATGCGTTGACGATGTACTTTAAAGCCGGGCTTCTCATTGGCTGTGCGATCCTAAGTGGTGGCCCAGTGCAGCAGTAGAATCTTTAATGGGGGGGAAAATAGGATGAAGATGGGAATGAATATATATGTAAAAAAGCAACGGCAGAGAAGAGTGGAATTAAGAAAGTCAAAAAATAAGTGAATAAATAAATGGAGGCTCTATGGTTTGAGCTGTCATGATGTGAAGTTTTGAGATGGAGCACTAAAATAGTTGCACAAAATAAATTAAAATAATATTTTTATTACAAGGATTTGGGTTGATCTTATCTTCACATGACAACTTCCACTCTTGAGCTAGTAGCTCAAGTGGTACTCCTCACTTGTAGCCCAAGTACTTAACCCTGAGGTCTTGGGTTCGAGTGGGGAGGAAGGCAAAAATAACCTACAGGGAGGGGAAAGTTCTGTGAGTACACGTGGCGAACAGAAAAGGAAGCCACGTGGCGGGGATGGTACCGCACAGCTCGGTGTAAACCCTCGGGTTACGGGGGCCGGGTTGTTACAATAAAAGGGGTGATTGTGATGACCCGGATCTGTAAGTATGGTACGATGGCTGCACGAACCGGAACCCGGATGGCGGTACGTCCGCGCGGGCGAACAGGAAGGTGACGGGTCGTAAAAAGGGGGTCGTCACAATCCCACAGCGCTTGGGGAAGTATGTGGAAATGAAACATATGTAAAGAGATCCTCCCAACATAGCAAGACGCGTTTTGGAGCACAATTGGCAACGGATCCCATAAGAACTCCGAAGTTAAAAGTGCTTCGGCGAGAGCAATTCCAGGTTGGGTGACCTTCCGGGAAGTTCTCGCCAAACAAAGCCGTGAGGGGAGGATATTGGGCTGCGGCCCAATCCCCAGAGCGGACAATATCTTGCTGGCATAAGGGGTCGTTACACTTTCACCCTCATTTTAATTCTCACAATTGCTTCTCCTTCTTTTCTTACCAAAATTTATCAAATATCTAATTATTCACCGAAAATACTATACATAAAATCCAAGTATTGTACAAAATGTTTTAGGGATAAAATGTACAAAAATTTTGGGTGTTGCATTCCACCATTCTTAAGCAAAATTTTGTCCCCAAAATTTGATTAACCAAAAAGTTCAAGATATCTACTTATCATATCCTGTTGTCTTTCCCCCGTGGCTTCCTCCACACCATGATTCTACCACAAGACCTTCACTAGTGGGATCTCCTTGTTGCGTAGTACTTTGACAGAATACTCTAGGATCTTAATTGGTTTATCCTTGTATGCCAACGTTGGTTGAACTTCAATTTCTCTTAGCTCCACAATATGAGATGGATCCTGTATATACTTATTGAGCAAAGATACGTGAAATACATTGTGAATTCCCTTCATAGATGCCGGAAGTTGTAACCTGTAGGCTGTCTTTCAATTCTTTTCACAATGGGGAATGGTCCCACATAACGAGAACTGATCTTTTCTTTCCTACCGAAACACATAACTCCTTTGAACGGAGAAATCTTCAGGAATTCCTCATCGTCCTCATTGAATTCTAAATCTCTATATCTATTATCAGCATAACTTTTCTGTCGGCTTTGAGCTGTCTTTATCCGTTGTCTGATAATGGAAATATTTTCTGCAGTTTGCTGTAGAATATCAGGACCAATCAAACTAGCTTCACAAACCTCGTTCCAATACAGAGGAGATCTGCATTTCTTTCCATAGAGTGCTTCGTATGGAGCCATATCAATCGTAGGTTGATAGCTGTTGTTGTAGGAGAACTCGATCAATAACAAGTACTTACTCCAGGAACCTTGAAATTCCAACACACAGGCTCTAAGTATATCTTCTAAAATCAGATTCGTTCTTTCTGTATGTGGATGAAATGCTTTGCTGAAATTTAATTGAGTTCCCATAGCCTTATGCAGACTTTTACAGAAATTTGAAGTGAACCTCGGATCTCTGTCTGAAACAATCAAAACAAAAACCCCATGTAGTCTGACAATTTCCTGAACATTCAGCTCTGCAAGTTGATCCATGGAATACGTCATCTTGACTGGTAGAAAATGGATTGACTTTGTTAAACCTTCCACTATACTCCAGATTCCATCGTACCCTTTCGTAGTTATGGGCAGTCTAACTGTAACACCCGGAAAATTTGTAATTAATTTAAAAGAAAAGTGAATAAATTTGGTTAAATTAATTGATTAATTAATTTGTGTTCGGATATTTTAATTGGAAAACTTAAACCGGGTACGGGGTGAGGGTCAATTTATGAGAATTTATGATTTAAGAACGAAATTTAACGGAATTTTCGGAAGGGTATAATGGTAATGTTATTGTATTTAAGGTTATTAATGTTGTTAATATTATTATTATTATTATTATTATTATTATTATTATATTTTAAAATAAAATAAAACAACAGAATGGCATTCGCCATTCTGCTGTTCGAGCCCGACGCCGAGCGAGGAGCAGGGGAGAGGGAGAGAGGAGAGAGCGCGACGTTCATCGGCGGTTTCCGACCCTCTCCGGCCAGGCTACGGCGACGAGGAGATTCTGGCCTGTCTCCGCGCACGAATCGACGGTATGGCTCGGTTTTCTCCTCTGTTTTGGTTCGGTGTTCGCCCTGTTTTGGCTCGGTTTAAGGCCTTGGGTGGCGAGCTCGATTGAGCTCCGATCACCGGCCGAAATAGGCTACTTCCGGCGTGGGTTTGCCAACCCTTGGGCCGGCTATTGTTGCTTGGCCGTGGAATGCCCAATTTGGGCGAAAATCAGTGAAGCCGATTTAGGACATTTCGGTTTTGGTGAGTGTAGCTTCGATTTTTGGTTAGATTATTCTAATTGAGGGTTTATGTGGTTGATTAGTAAGGAATTGAGTGAGATTTGATGAAAAATCGAAAAAGGGGGAATTACGGGTTAAGGGGCAGTTCGGGTTTTTGTCAATTTGACCTAGCTAGGGTCGTTTGTTTTCAAATTCCTTTTGGCAGATTAAAATAGATTATTAGAGGAGTACGTGGCCACTGGAATCGTTCGATTCCGATAACCGACGCAAAAGTTATGCACGTTTGAGGTTTCGGGTCGGTTTTTATCGAACCCAAATTGGTGGCCCGTTTCAGTAGGTTTTTGTTGGATTAGGCTAGAAATAGTAGTTTGAGGGTAATTGGTGAATGTAGGCTTAATTTGAATGAAGTTTGATTAATTGTAGTTAGAGTTAGTTTAAATATTCTTTAGAAGTGAATAGTGATGCTTAAGTGAATTTTGTGAATGTGATAGGTTACCGAGTGGGCAAATGTACATAGCCAAATTGAGTAAGTGCGGTGCCAGAGTTCAGGTAAGTAGATGACGTTTGTTTTGCCTTAGGGCCTACACCACGGAACGGTAGGTTTGTTGTTTGTTGTTTGATTGTCTTCTTTGTTGGTTGAGCATTGTTGGTTGATTGCTTTGCTTTGTTTTGGTCTGGTCTGGTTAAGTATTTGTGTGACTTGCATCATAGTGTGAAATGCATCGTAGTCCAGAGCCTCGGGGGATGTTTGTTTGTTTGGTGTTGTATTGTTGACTTGTGTTGTTGTGTTGATGGTTTCGTTTGGTATTGTATATTTGAAACATGCATCATGGTATAGCACGTTAGAAACGAAGTTCCAGCTGGCCTTTGGTGCTCCGTTTTGACCTGTTGACAGATTAAAAAGGTTTCCACATACCTAGCAAATTTTCTCTTCATGTTAGGCCACCAAAAATGTTGTTTCAGGTCTCAATACATCTTCGTGCTACCAAGATGTATAGAGAAAGTCGATGAATGCGCTTCCAATAAAATTTCCTTCTTCAATTCCTTAATATCAAGTACGTACTACATGCTCCTGAATTTATACGTTCCATCATCCGACTGATTGAAATCAGACGAATCATCAGAGGTCACGCTTAATATGAAGCTGTCACACTCCCGATCTTTCTGCTGAGCTTCTCAAATTTTGTCTAAAATCGTTGGTTTAAGTGAAATGACAGTAAGCATGGCTGACAGATTCGAAACCAACTCCAAATGAAACCTGGAAATTTTTTATTTCGGCGATACAGACATTGCTGAAGTTAAAGATTGGCTCGCCGTAGGCATTCTGCTCAAAGCATCGGCTACTTTGTTCACTTTTCCCGGTTGATATTTGATCTCAAAATCATAATTTTTGACAAACTCTAACCACCTCCTCTATCGCATATTCAATTCCTTCTGCGTAAAAAAGTATTTCAAACTCTTGTGATCTGAAAATATCTCGCACTGCTGTCCATATAGATAATGCCTCCATATTTTCAACGCGAAGACAATCGCTGCTAACTTAAGATCGTGAGCTGGATAATTCTGCTCATACTTCTTTAACTGTCGAGAAGTATACGCAAGAACTCTTCATTCTTGCATTGGTACGCATCTCAATCCGATCTTAGATGCATCACAGTATATGCTAAATTTGTCACCTTCAACTAGCAATGTTAAGATCGGAGTTGTAGTTAACTTCTGTTTTAACTGTTGGAAACTTTCTTCACAGTCTGCTGACCAAACAAACTTCACATTTTTCCTCGTCAAACAAGATAGAGGCACTGCAATGTTTGAAAACCCCTTAATGAATTTCTGATAGTATCCGGCCAATCCAAGAAAATCACGTATATTTCTAACATTTCTTGGTTGAGGCTAGTCTCTGACTGCTTGTATCTTAGTCGGATCAACAGAAATTCCTTCTTTTGAAATAACATGCCCTAGAAAATTAACTCTGTCCAGCCAAAAATCACATTTTAAAAGCTTCGCGTACAATTTATGTTGGTTCAGAGTTGCCAAAACAATCCTCAAATGCTCCTTATGATCCTCGGTCCTTGAATAAACCAAGATATCATCGATAAAGATGATGATAAACTTGTCCAAGTACTCCCGGAAGACACAATTCATCAAATCCATGAAGGCTGCAGGTGCATTTGTAAGTCCGAAAGACATTACCAAGAACTCGCAATGTCCATATCTAGTACAAAATGCAGTCTTCGGAACATCTTCAGCTTTAACTTTCAACTGATAATAATCCGAGCGTAGTTCAATCTTTGAGAAGACTCGGGCACCTTGTAATTGATCAAACAAGTCATCTATCCAAGGCAATAGATACTTGTTCTTTATCATAAGCTTGTTCAACTCTCGGTAGTTGATAAAAATTTTGAGTGTCTCATCCTTTTTCTTAACAAATAAAACAGGAGCACCTTAGGGAAAAAAACTCGGTCGAACAAAACCCTTGTTCACCAACTCTTCTAGTTGAGATTTCAGTTTTTTCATTTCAGTAGGTGCCAATGTATACGGATTCTTTGACACAGGCTCAACTCCTAGATACACGTCAATAACAAATTCAATTTCTCGATCTGGAGGTAAACCTGAAAGGTCGTTAAGAAAAACTTCTGGAAATTCTCGAACAATGGGAATGTTGAAGGATCGTATTTGTCTAAGAGGGCGGTGAATTAGACTTTTTAAACTTAATTTGTTAATCTAATCAATTTCTCTCTTATGTTCAACTGATAAGAAAACAGCAAATAATCAAACAATAAAAATGAGAGAGAGAGAAATTGACACCACAGTTTTTAACGTGGTTCAGCTAAGCTTGCCTACGTCCACGCTTCAAGGCTCCCCCTTGAAGATTCTTTCCTTCTCCTCACGAGAAAACCAGATCAAACTTTCCGGGCGTCGATCTACTGCCTTTACAACAACTGGATTGCTTTTCATGGGCGACAATCCACAACCTTTACACTTTTACAGTAGAATATAATTTTTTCAGCACACGCTACACTCTCTCAAAAATCAAATCTCAAGTTTTATAGTAGAGAGATGTAGAGAAAAATACAGAGTATTGCTTGAATATGGCTGGTTAGGGTTTCAAGATTAATTTCAGCAAAAGTTCTTTTTTCGAGCTATTTTCTCCTCTTTTATACTCTGTCTGTAATCGGCTTCAATACTTGAATGCTTCTTTCTGGATATGGAAAAATATTATCGTTGGAGAAGCATCCGTACTTAGACAGCTAGCCGTTGCGTTCTGAAGTTGCTTTTGTGCTTCGCCATTAATGGACAGGAGTTAAAGCTCTGGACGACGATCACTGTATCTTTGCGGTAATTTGAATTTGGCAGAAAGTACTGTTCACCGGATGACTTCGCTTTTGGAGACCAGCGGTGTATGTTGTCTATGAAAATCTACCGGTGGATGTCTTCAGAGGTTACTGTTCACTGGATGACTTCGCCTTTGAAATTTCAGTGGTGGATGTCTTTAGAAATTTGTCGTTTAACTATCGGTGGATGTCTTCAGAATTTGTCATTTAGCTATGGGTGGATGTCTTCAGAATTTGTCATTTAGCTATCGGTTGATGTCACCTTTGAATGCTAGCGGTGGATGTGCACTATTTTATCATTTTCTGCTAGCGATGGATGCAGTCTTTAAGCAATCAGCAGTGGATGTGGAATTTTTTCGTTTAGCTGGCGGTGGATGTGTTCTTTAAATTCCAGCGGTGGATGTGTTATTTTATCATTTTCAGCTATGTTTTGTTATCACACCCTGAACACTTAACAGAATTGTTAACCAACTAAAATACCCTTTTCAAAGGGCATTTCCACTGAAGATTTCGAAACATATATATGAGGGACAATATTTAACTTATTAAGCAATTTATTAATCTCATATAATTAACTTAATCAAATTACACACAATTGAAAAACACATCATCAAAAACATCGTTAGACTTAAACATATGTTAAGTCAACAAATGACACATAACTTTACTTCGCTGAGTATCAGAGTATCAATCACACTAGCTAAGTAGATTGAGCATCCATCTATAAACTTTTCCTAGGCCATCATAGAATACGAAATAGGAATTCCGCTTGCCCTTTTTATCGCTTGAAGGGTGAACTTTTCTTTACTCGGAGACTGGAAAGACACTATCCCATATCTGCAGTCGATGGTAGCATAATGGCAGGATAGCAATCCATTCCCAAAATAATATCATAAACCTTCATATCAATTATAATCAAAATAGCATAAAGGATATTATTTATTACTAAAATAATATTACCTTGAACTACTTGATCTGAGTGTAAATGTTTCTCAGATGGCAACATCACACTATAAAAACAATTAGCTGAACTAGGTATCAATTGAACTCTAAATATGCAAGCAGATGAAATAAATGAATGTGTAACACCCGTATCAATCAATGTAAATGCCTCTACACCAGTAATTAAAATTGTACCTGTTATCACAGAATGTTGCACATCCCCTTCAGCTTCACCAGACTCTATGAAGGCAAAAATTCTCAGCATAACTCTCTTCTGATCTCTGCCTAGCTTTGGACAACCCTTAACAAAATGACCCATTTCCCCACATCGAAAACACTTATCTGTACCCAACCTACAATCACTAGTATGATCCCTCTGGCATTTAGGATATGCAGGCCTCTGAGAAGTCCCTTGTATTTGCTTTCCTTTACCCTGATCGCTTCTTCCATTATTTGGCCTTTTTACACCTCGTTGCTTTTTGTTGTTGCTGTTGTCCACCTCTGGGTTGCCATCCTATATTCTGAGATTGAGCCTGAATCCCTCGAAAGAATCCCCTTACAGGTTCCCTTGGTTTGAATAATTTCTGCTCAGCCTCATCTACTTCCAAGGCCTTGGCCACAATGCTCGCATAGGGAACATCCAAAATTCCTGATATCTTCACGCTCTTATAGATTTCAGGTTTCAGACCCATGAACAAATTGATGCCCCTTATTGTTGTTGTCGCTTACCAGATGAACTGCAAATCGTGATAATGCTTCAAATCGTCGAATATACTCTGCCACTGAGCCAGTCTACCGTAACTAAGAAAACTCCACCATCTTGTTTGCTCGCACAGTACGACTAGAGTACTTTTCGTAAAACACAGCTCTGAACAGCTCCCAAGTCATCACCGTTACATCAATGGTGGGTTTGATGGTGTCCCACCAAAATCTTGCGTCCTTTGCAAGGTGGAACGTAGCACATGTGACCTTTTCTCCATCCACAACCTTCGCATAACCGAGCATATCCTCCATAGTTTGGATCCACTCCTCTGCATAATGGGATCCGTGGACTGTGCATCGAATACTGGAGGTCGGAGTCGTTGAAATCTTTCACTGCTCTTGTTGTTAGGAACATCCAATTCATGGTTCCTTTGGTTCTCTCGGTTCACCAATCTCTCCAGCTGCTGAGATTATCGATCCAGATTTTGAGCTTGTCGATCGAGTAGATGAGTCAGTCGATCAATGGTGTTGTCCCTCTCATTTTTGCCTCTGTCCATTTTTCGAATCCTATACAAGTTTATAAACAAAATAAATCTAAGAAAATACAAAAAACTCATAAACGCACTTACAGTTGAGGAAGCATGTCCGTGTAGTGGCTTGTGCTGTTGGGCAGTCTACAGAAACGATTTACAACCTGGGCACTCTGATACCATAACTTGTGACATCCCTTAATACTAACCAAACTTGTGACATCCCTTAATACTAACCAAAATAATCTCGTAAAAATTTTTATTTTTCTTTTGCTCCTTCAAATTCACTTCTATCACTTAGAACTTTTTACAAAATCTCAAACCTAAACTTACACATCAAATGACAATCAAAACACTTCAATCCTATGTATAGCATCCATAATTCAATCTTCATAAAACGACCCTAAAACTCGTGAAAATACGTAACGGAACCCTAAAATGTAATAAACTCAACACATCATTCTTTCATAAAAACAAACGAGCAACATAACCTTTAATTTTTCTTTAATCTGAAATCTACATTTCAAACAATTCCAACAAAATATTAAATTTCAAAGCAATTCTAGTATATGCTGAAACGTAAAACTTTCAATTCAAACCAAAACACTTTACAATTCTCAAACCTTACGTTCTAAAACCTATGTACCTAATCATACCCCCAAAACTGATGTACATTGCCCACTGGTCAAAATGCGCTCTGACAGCCACAAGCGTCCTTCCACAGATATTCTCATTCAACTGCTTCGTTCATCGGGTTGAGGTACATCATCCTCATCTTCTTCAATATCACCTACACCATAGAGACATCTAGTGAGCTAAAGGCTCAGTAAATCGTCTTATATGATGTCATGCGTATGCATTTCGTTTCATAACGGGATGTCAATTGGGGTTTACTCTCACCAGATGGAGTAGACACATCTTGCAGACACATCTTGCGGTTAGATAACCCTCTCCATCTACCAGCGGAAAACATGCTCTATCCATGGAACAGTCATGCCTGAACCCCACCCCGACGTGACCGGAATTACGTGGATTCATTTCATTTCGTTAGTTCATTTCTTTTCGTAAAACATATGCATAACCTCTTTTTTCGTGCTATTTTGAAAAGATGATGCATGGATAATGTACGATGCATAATAGTATATAAACGTACAAAACAATCAATGAAACATAAGAAACATTCTATAACTTAAACAACCTAACTACCCATCCCACTTGCATTAAAACTAAGTAGATCACCAATTTCCGATAACTTCAAGCTCTTGTGGTGTAGGCCAAATCGGCCAAGCAAAATCACGAAGACTTACATCGGGTCCTTAGCAATTCGAGCTTGAAATCAGTTAGCTTTATCCTTGCCAATCTCAAACAACCTAACAAAATATCCAATTCGGAAACTTAACTCCAACAAGGTAAAAATTCTCAGATTTACACTAATTATAAGCTAAACTTCAATTGAGCATATCACACTCAATTTTTATCGAAATCCTTTAATTCCAAAGCCTAAAATTTCCTTAAAGAGCTATTTTAAGATGTTGTAATTCATTTAAGAAAAACACTCACCAGAAATAGCAGAAAATTAAACAAACCGAACTACCTTAGTGAGTTCTTAGAATTCACTTCACATTTTTATCCAAATTCAAACCACCATAACTTTCTCAATTTATATCAGAATCGAGTAAATCCAAGTGCTATGGATTCCTCTAAGAGTCTACTTTCTAATGGTGCAAGCCATTTAGAAAATAAAATTCAAGAGTTAGATCGAAACTCTATAAAACCAGGGCTGCCCTGTTTTGTGTAAATCTCAAAACCAGTTTTCCAATTTTTGTAAAATCATGCACCCATCCCCAATATAGTTCAAAACCAATCCTTAGAAGGTTATCCTGACACATTTAACTCATGAACCAACCAAAATTTTGAGGATAAAATCGCAGGTTTCATGGTTTTGAAACCCACTCTAACAAAACATTAATAAACTAAAGTTTATCATTCACAAACCCCAAAAATTGTGTAACATAAAACCAAAAAACCAAACTTACCTTAAATCCTGACAAAACCTTAATTTATCCAATATCTTATTATTCACCAAAAATACTTTATCCAATATTAAAAAGCAATTTACTATTTGCTTTAGCTAATTACCCTTTCACCCTAACTTTAATTCTCACAATTGCTTCTCCTTGTTTTCTTACCAAAATTTATCCAATATCTTATTATTCACCAAAAATACTTTATATAAAATCCAAGTATTGTACAAAATGTTTTAGGGATAAAACGTACAAAAATTTTGGGTGTTACAATAGGGATTTTCATCTCAAGGAGGACACATAGTTAATCTCCCAATCATTTTCATAGTCATACTTATCGCACAGAAGAGGCAAGTCCAGTCCAATGGGTTCTTATGTTACCACTACTTTCAACTTCCATATTCCTAAATGTATGCTTTTAAAAACAGTTATAAAGTAATGTTATGCATGTTTAAATTAATGAAACTCAACCCACCCATGTAATTGATAATTTAAATCAATGCATTCAATTCAATATAAAATGTAGTTTTAAAAATGCTACGTTTAACAATTCAATATAAATCGAATTTAAACAATATTTCAATATTGATGTAGACCAAGTCGCGTTGGACTTTTTGGAACAACAAGATCAGGTTTTGCGAAGGCCTACTTCTGGGACTCATAACTTTTGACTACAATGGAGTTACGATGAATCTGACATGGTTCTCCTGTTGAAGGCCATTTTTGAGTCCAAAAAACATTGTTTGGACCAACTGTGCGAGCCCAAAAATTTTATCGTCGTTTTATTCGTAATTTCTATTGTTTTTAATTTTATTATCTGAGACGATATAAATATTATTTTTGGGGTTTGATTTGTAATGATACATTTGATAAAAAAAATTGACTCTTTTTACCAATTTCTAATCTCTCTAGGGTTCAAAATTGATGCCTAGGATCTGTTAATCGTGAGCCATTTAATAGGTTTTAGAAGACAATTGCTGGAAATCGTGTGCGATTCAACAACTCTTGTTAGTTCCAGAGTTTTCTTGAAATCACCGATGCGTCATATATATATTGTAATGCGTTATTTTTCACTATTTAATATTAAATTTTCATAAAAACAATATCTATTGTTTACTTCAATATATCAAATCATAACCAAATCACCAAATATCTAAACCTATCCAGAATCCAAGCAAAAATGAAATCTATCTCCACCTAGTAATGCATTAAAGCATAAATTAACTAATTTAACTGATAGATTTACTTACCAAATTGTCGGTTCCTTCACTTTAACTAAAAATCTCTTTTGAATCTATCGATTTTTCCACCAAAATGATCCTCTCAATGAGCTGAACAATTTTCTCTAAAGGATGGATCGATAAAAATTATTTTTTCTCCTTTTTTTCTTCTTTTTTCTTCCTTCTTTCCTTCAGTGCTTTCTTCTCTGGCGTTTTCTCTCTCTCTCTCTCTCTCTCTCTCTCTCTCTCTCTCTCTTTTCCTTTCTTTTTCTCCACGTAAAACCAAGCAGCTTGCCACCTTAACCCTTTTGCAACAGTGGTTTAATGGTTACAATTAAACCATTCTTATCTCTTGAAAAATATCATGTTGCCCTTCAAACTTTTGTTTATTATCATAAAATCGAGTTTAATAAATCTTTAAACTCAATTAGCCTTAATCAAATCCAAGTTAGATAAATTTTAATATAATTTTTATAATTAATCAAAATTTTATCTGAAAAATTGAAATTTTTATACATTTAAAATTTAACAGAGGTGATCGATTGGCGACGTTTTTCACATTTGGACGTATCTTTTCTTCAATCCAACTTTTCCAACGCATATTTATACATTCTTTAAATATAAATATACTCGATTATATTTTTGAATTTAAAAATTTGAACCATTTTATCGACAAAGGTTCAAACCATTATAGTACTGATCAGGATAATTTTCAGGAAAGACTGCTTTTGACAGTCTCCTTAGACAGAATCACCTTTCCAAGTAAGTTCCCAGGAAAGACTGGAGGGAGTCACAAATGGTCCCTCTTAAAATCTAGTCTCCTAGATAAAACTCACTTACACAGTACAATTACACCACTATATAAACGGTACGAGAAACGATAGCAGATGCAATCCAAAAAATACCAGAAATATTTTTCCTATGCCATTAAATATAATGGCCAAGAAGTAAGAGAAATAATGGCTAAAATGAATACTGAGAATTTTTACGTGGAAACCCAAATCGGGAAAAAACTACAGGTACTGAGTCCAGAAAGATCTCACTATGAAAAATAGGATTTACAATATTTTTCTTGATATCGAATTTTTTAAAAAATATTCACTAAGAGAAATCACCTCTCTTAGAATTGTCACTGTACTCAAAAGTACCTCATCTATTTTCCCTCACCCTCTTTCTTTTCTTTCCCTCCAAAATAATTCTCACTATTTTCTTCCTTTTCTTCACAGAAGATTTCTTCTTCTTCTTTTTCTTCTTCGGATGATTGATCATCTGTTTGATGCCTCTATGTATAGAGGCTTCAAGTAGATAGGGCGCCTGCAAAGGAAGACTTCTTCCTTTGCGAGACACCTTCCTCATTTAATGAGGAAGGTGTGCACTTCAAAGAAAGAACTCCTTTGCAGCAAATACGGACCTTTTAAATTCTCCACTTATGGCATCGGTCCCTTATCATTAAGGAGGGACCCTACAAATCTTTCCCTCTCGACTTATAATGAGATATCTCCAATCCTGCTGAGCCTTTATAGAATTCGTGTTTATTTCTTTGCAAAGTTTTTGTCATCATGTCTGAGTCATTTTCATCCATGTAAATCTTCTCAAAATACACTTGCTTGTTGTCCAACACATCTCGTATTCAATATTACTTGATATCTTTGTGTTTTGACTTAGAATCAAAGCTCGAATTCTTGCTCAAATGAATAGCATTTTGACTGTCACAATACAAGATATACTTATTTTGTTGATGACCCAATTCTGTCAGAAATTTTTGCATCTACAAAATTTCTTTACATGCTTATGTGGCTGCAATAAACTCATATTCTGTTGTAGACAATGCAACTGAGTTTTGCCAGTTAGATTACCATGAAACTGCTCCCCCTCCAAATGTAACCAAATGCTCTGATGTTGATCTTCTAAAGTCAATGTCTCCAACCATGTCTGTATCAATATAGCCTAGAAACAAATGCTCTTTATTTCCAAAACACAAATTGAATTCAGAAGTACCTCTAAGATACTTAAGAATCCACCTTACTGTATTCCAATGCTCTCTGTCTGGATTTGAAAGAAATTGGTTGACTACTCCAACAGAATATAAATATCAGGTCTCGTACAAACCATAGCATACATCAAGCTGCCAACTACTGAGGCATATAGAATTCTCTACATTTCTGCTTTTCCTTCTTCAGTGAAAAAACTTTGTTCAGAAGTAAGTTTGAAATGTTTAGCAAGTAGAGTACTGACTGGTTTTGCCTTATCCATATAGAATCAACTGAGAATTTTCTTGATATATTTCTCCTGTGATAGTCATAGTTTTTCACTCTTCCTATCACAAGTGATACTCATTCCAAACATTTGTTTTGTCGGTCCTAAGTCTTTCATGGCAAAAGACTTGTTAAGCTCATTCTTTAACTTAACAATATCTTCTCTGTCTGGGCCCACAATCAACATATCGACAACATAAAATAGAAGGATTATAAATGTATCATCCATGAACTTTTTCATGAACACACAATGATCTGAGGAAGTTTTCATGTATCCTTGATTTCCCATAAAGAAATCAAACTTTTTGTACCATTGTCTTGGTCATTGCTTTAATCCATACAGACTCTTTGTCACGACCCTTACCCGTAACCTAACAAAATTTTTTTTTTTATACGTAGAAACTCTAAATCTGACTTTCGTGCGGAAATAAAACTTTTAAAGTCGGAGTTGAAAATCTTTAACGGTGTATAAAAACTACTTTGAAATCTATTCAAAATAAATTTAAAACCAACAATTAATCAATTAAGTAATAAAAGAAAACAAATAAATTAAAACATTTTTTGTTATATATAAGTTCGGCCAAGAAGAGGCAGATCAGGTGGCGATCAATCGCCAGAAATCTGGTGATTGCTCTTGGCGAGCAATCGCCCCTTGGCGATTGCTCTTGGCGAGCAATCGCCCATTGGCGATTGCTTACCTCGCCTGGCAATCGCCTCTCCAGCGATTGCCAGGCAGAGGAAGAGGCGATCAATCGCCATGCTCTCTGGAATTTCTCCAGAGAGCACGGCTCCCCCCCCCCCCCCCCCCCCGCTTCATTCTTTTATTCGTTCCTTCACTTCACATTCTTAGCACAAAACACTACAACCTCTTCTCCTTTCTCCCACAATCTTTACATACATCCCATAAAATACATTTCAAATGTGACATTTACCCAAACACTCCAAAACCGACACAATTCACTTTAAACACAATCAAATTTCATAAAAACGAACCGCGTGGTTCCGTTTAAAAGTTTAACATTCCTTCCTGTTTGAAAAGCGTCAAAACACTACAAAACGCAATGTAAAATCTATTCAGACGCCAAACATCCCAAAACATATCTAATTGTACTAAAAATCCATCTAATTCACCATTAACCCAAGCATCACCAAAAACTCTCAAAAATTGTCTAACCATGAGTCATCCTGCCTAGCCAAAACACGCCCCGCCGCCACGAGCTCCGCCCATCGACCATCTACGTTTGGTCATCATAAGGAGGTTCCTCACCTTCGTTCTCGTCACCTACATCATACGATAAATACATTAAGCCTAATGCTTAGTAAAGAGTGTACTAAACATAACATTTACATATATGCATGACGTTTGTAAAACAACTTTGTTTCGTTTCGTTAAACCGTTTTCTTGCCCCGTGAGAATCATAACTTGCCCCGTGAGAAACACATAACTTGCCCCGTGAGAAACACATAACTTGCCCCGTGAGAAACATACATCATTCAGAATTCATGATCGTTCTTTAATTTGACGTTTTCATAAAACATGCTCATAAATAGTTCGTATGCACTTTAATAAAACATGATGCATGATGAATGACATATGTAGAAACACCTATCGAACGACCACTAACTAATCGCTAAGGCACTACCTTAAGCTACCGTCTTATCACCAACCCCTATAACTTCCTAACTCCATTCTACCAACATTATCAACATCGTTACGACTTAGGGCCTTAGGGGCCAGAAAACCTAACACTCACTTACCTGGCACCCTAGATATGCCGAGCACCGTCCTTGAGCTTGGGTTACCTAAGGCATTTCATAGCACATCGTTAGTATTAACTGTAAATCATTAATTTCAAAGCTAAACGAAATCCCGAGCTAAGGTAAATTTCCCAAAAACTCTAATCCACTTCATTCGGGCATTTCATCGAGCACTTAGTGCTCACTAACTTCAAAACTCCATTAATGGTGTTTTACCAACCTCCAACAACCAAAACTAAACCTTAAACATCAACCCACAACATTAATTTACACCAACCACTCCAATAATCATAAATAAATCACCAACGAACATTAATATCGTTAAACCATCGATTTCTAACTAAAACCAATAATTCTCATCAAACCCTAAATCGAAATAAACCTTAAAACCACAAATAAACTTGTCTAGAGTGTAGAACTTACCTAGAAGATTGATTTGGGGAAGAAAATCATAGAGAAACTAGCGGGAACTCGGAGAAGTGAGCGATCGATGAAGGGAGAGCGTCGCAAGGGAGAGGAGAATCGTGAGAGGGCTTCACGTGGAGGAAGAGAGAAATGAGGGGAAAATGGAGAGATTTGGCTTTTTAATTAAATTTTGATTTCCTAAATTACTAATTTGCCCTTAGTTCAATTCCATTGTTTTGTTAACAATTTACCTATCTATTTGGTTCCTCCAAAAATCCCTTATTTCCCCAAATATTCCTACTCATTCTTAGGGTCCTAATAAAACTTCCTGTTCGCCATTTAGACTTATTTTATTATTTCTACGAATTAAAACCCTATAATGCTTAAAATATTTAAAACTCAAAACTTATAGCTCGAAATCCCTAAAACGAAATTCTCGGGCATTACACTCTTCTTCCATCTACACACCAGATGTTTCTTTCCATTAACAACGAATCCTTCTGGCTGTTCCATGTAAATCTCTTCTTCTAGATCACCATGCACGAAGGTTGTCTTTACAATGAGTTGTCGATCTCCAAATTGAGACTTAAGGCTAATCCATAGATGACATTTTCACGACAGGTGAAATTTTTTTCTCAAAGTCAACCCATTTCTTCTGACTAAAACCTTTCACGAACATTCGTTCCGTAAACTTTGGTTGCGAATTTTCTTCTTTGAGTCTATATACTCATTTGTTCTTCAGTGCCTTTCTTCCCTTTGGAAGCTAAACTAACTCATAAGTATGGTTCTCATGCAATGATGTCCTCTCATCTTGCATCACATCTAACCAGTTCTTCTTTTGTTGATGTTTTATAGCTTCCTCATAACACTCAGATTCATCGCCATCAGTGATCATCACACACTCGTTCATAGAGTATCTTCTCGATGGTCGGCAATCTCTTGTTGACCTCTTAACTCTGGTTCTGCAACTGATTCAAGACAAATCCATATTTATCTTTGGTCAACATCATCAGTTGCTTGATCATTAGATTTGTCAGCATCTCCTCTGTCAAAAGTTGATTTCACCTTATCAATTTTTACTATATGCTCATCAGTGATCTCCATATCTTTCTTCTTGTCTTCAATGGTTTTATCTTCAAAGAAGACAACATCTAGACTTCTGATAATCTTCTAGTCAATCGGATCCCAAAGCCTATATCCAAATGAATCACTTCTGTATCCGAGGAATATGCATTACTTAACTTTCTATCTAGCTTAGACCTATCATCTTTAGGAATATGAACGAATTTTCTGCATCCAAATACCTTTAGATATTTATAAGAGACGTTCTTTCCTGTCCATAGTCTTTTTGGCACTTCTCCACTCAGAAGTGCTGATGAAGACAAGTTGATGACATTTACTGCAGTATTCATTGCTTCTCCCTAGAAAGTTTTGGGAAGTTTTGAATGTGATAACATGCATCTTATCTTCTCCACAATAGTTCTGTTCATTTTTTCTACAACGTCATTTTGTTGAGGAGTCTTTGGAACAGATCTTTCATGTCTGATCCCGTGCATTTTGTAGTATTTGTAACGACCCCTATTCCCAGTAAGATATTGTCCGCTCTGGGGATTGGGTCGTAGCCCAATATCCTCCCCTCACGGCTTTGTTTGACGAGGACTTCCCAGTCGATCACCCAACCTCGTACTACTCTCGCTGAAGGACTTTTTAACTTTGGAGTTTTTATGGGATCCGTTGTCAATTGTGCTCCAAAACGCGTCTTGTTATCTTGGGAGGGTCTCTTTACATATGTTTCATTTCCACATACTTTCCCAAGCGATGTGAGATTGTGACGACCCCCTTTTTATGACCCGTCATCTTCCGGTTCACCTGTGTGGATGAACCGCCATCCGGGTTCCGGTTCGTGCAGCCATCGTACACATACTTACACATCCGAGTCATCACAATCACCCCCTCAGGGGCCCAACGTCCTCGTTGGCCACATTTTTGGTTGGGTACAGGCTCTGATGCAATTTGTAAGGACCTCTATTCCCAGCAAGATATTGTCCGCTCTGGGGATTGGACCGTACCCAATATCCTCCCCTCACGGCTTTGTTTGACGAGAACTTCCCAGTCAGTCACCCAACCTGGTACTACTCTCGCTGAAGGACTTTTTAACTTCGGAGTTCTTATGGGATCCGTTGTCAATTGTGCTCCAAAACGTGTCTTGCTATCTTGAGAGGGTCTCTTTACATATGTTTCATTTCCACATACTTTCCCAAGCGATGTGAGATTGTGACGACCCCCTTTTTACGACCCGTCTCCTTCCGGTTCGCCCGCGTGGACGTACCGCTATCTGGGTTCCGGTTCGTGCAGCCATCGTACACATACTTACACATCCGGGTCATCACAATATTCATCGAATGATCCCATATATTCACCACCATTGTATATTTGAATGCATTTTAATTTCTTTCAAGTTTCTTGCTTTGTTAGAGCATGAAACTTTTTGAAAACGTTAAACACCTCATCTTTGGCTTGAGTGCATAAGCTAAAACTCTCTTTGAGTGATCATCAATAAATGTGAGCATGTATTGGGCACCTCCTAACGTTTTCATTGACATGGATCGCAGACATCTGAATAAATAACTTTTAAAATGACTGGTTTCTTTTATGTAGAATTCTTCTGAAACGAAACTATTTGTTGTTTTCCCACCAAACAATGAACACAACTTGACAGATGTTTATTTCTGAGATGTGGCAAACAATCTCTTTTTTCAAGCACTTGGAGTTCTTTTTCGTTCATGTGACCAAGTGTTGTGCCCCATAGGCCCATTACACGATCTCAGACCTGAGTCCATGATTTAACTAACACACTTATCTCTTTTACAGGCCATGATTCGTGTGAAGACTTGGAGGACACCGTGGGCGACTTGAAGTGGGAGATTAAAGTTGGGGACGTTCACCAACCAAAGCACCTCATCATGTGGAAGGACAACAGAGGCGACCTTAATGCTCACATGGGAATTTGTCTTCCCGAACTTTGATATTTGTAGCTTTTTTGAAATTTTAAACTTATTGGAAAACGTTGGCCTTCTTGTTTAAACTTTATTAGATGAATGTTAGAATTAGATGAATGTTAGGATTAGTTAGTGGCTTGGTTTATACTTTGGCCCATTTGAAGTTGAAGACATGACTCAAGCCCAATGATGGCCATCATCCCCCTCCAAGCCCAAGCTCAAACCCAAGACCACCATTAGGTCTATATATTCATGGTATTGGTGATTGTAACTTTTTTTGGCTGATTTTTTATGAGCATCCACAGATTTTCCTTCTCTCAATATATAACACCCCGAATTTATAAACTCGGTTTGTTAATTCAAATACTTTGACTGTATTAAGAAAATTCTGGGGAAAATTTAAAATTTCCACTCAACGGCTAAAATTCGAAATTTATTTAAAAACATCAAAACTTGCAACGGAAAGTATTTGTGTATAACAGAGTTAAAACAAACCGCTAAAACAATACTTATATAACAATTAAAATAATAGAAACAATTGGCCAAAAGAACCGAGGGCATAAAGGTGTTGAATATTTAAATGTCTTAAATTCGAACACATCTTCCGCCAAACAGTCTCAGCGGTAGAAGCATAGGCAGAACACATCCTCCGCTAAACAGTCTCAACGGTGGAAGCAGAGACAGAATGCATCCTCCGCTAAAATGTCTCAGCGATGGAAGCAGAGATAGAATGCATCCTCCACTAAACAGTCTCAGCGGTGGAAGTAGAGACAAAACACATCTTTCGATTTCGAGCATCCACTGATCACCTCTGCCGAACGACATCCGCCGATCGACATCTGCCGATCACTTCTGCCGAACGACATCCGCCGAATGACATCTGCCGATCGACATCTGCCAATCACATCTGCCGAACGACATCATCACAACACGTTAACCATTACACTCTAAAAAAATGAACAACCTTACTAAAGAACTTATAAATTTTTACTGTAATCATTCAAAACAACTTGACTCCATGAAACGCTCGAAATCCAATAAGAACCACAGTTAAAATCAACAATGTATCACTATCAGAGTAACTAGAGAAAAACATAACAGAAACATTAAAACCACCACTGTCATAAGAATTCCCAGCATACTTCGACAAAACATCTATTCATTCCGACTTTCCATATTGACATTAGATAAACCGCCTCATCAGTGCACAAACTGCAGCATAGATGTGCCCCATCAACTTCACCTATTCTTCTGTAAACTCAGGAAAATCACCTGTTGAAACTTCAGCACCTATATCACAAACTCATCTATTAGCCTAATGCTAAATAAGTAGAGGAAATATGAAATGAAATACTAAATTCATAAATCCTAATCATGCTATTTCTACTTTCACATCTCAGTTGATTTGTGTTCGTTTTCTGGCCTGATCTTTCTGTTCGATGGAAAGTGGATCAGTTTTCCCAAAGTCATACATCCTCTTACTCAATTAAGGGGTGGATTAGTAACCTTAATAGCTGATCTGATCTCTCTGTTCGATGGGAAGTGGATCAATTTTTTCAAAGTCATACATCCTCTCACTCGATTAAGGGATGTATTAGTTCCCTTAATAACTGATCTGATACAAATTTTGTTCTTGCCTTACCATGCTCTTACATGTAAATTTATTTTCGTATTCTTTCAAAACATGATGTATGACATACTGAAAACATTCAAACATGCATAAACCTACTGTTTTGTGATGTAGTTCCGAAGGCACACACATACTCTACTTACTTGGTTTCCTAGAAATGTTTGGTGGAAGGCTACTTCAGGAGTTTTCTCAAACCTAAAACCATAGACAGAGTATCGATTAGATCTTCACTAAATCTCATTCTAAACTATTCAGAAGTCTAAGGAGGTTATTTGGGCATCCCCGATTTATCGCAAAGACCCGTACTCACTCTTACCCACCACATTCCCAAAACACACTTCTACAAGCTCCCCTATCATCTATAATCACTAATCAGCAAGAAAACTGAAATAAAGCTCACCTAAGTCGAAGAAATCGGAGGGCAAATAGCTTAGAGGAATCTGCTCTGCTAAGTTGAGCTGAATGCCAAATGAGGAAATGAGAAACAGTGGCGGCTAAACCTTCATTAAACCCTCCATTTATAACACTTGCTCCACAATTACACTTATGCCCTTGACTAACCAACTTTAACCTATTTAAGCAACCAATCAAATTTTACTTAATTCTATAATAATAAAAGTCACAAAATGATACTATTAAAAATCAAGGCTGACAATTATCGGTTGCTACAATCTACCCTCCTTAAAAGAATTTTGTCCACAAAATTCAATGTTTAAACAACTCAGGATAACGGCTCATCATGTCTTGTTGGCGCTCCCAAGTTGCCTCCTCTACACTCTGGTTACGCCATAACACCTTCACTAGCTGAACTTCCTTATTACGTAGCACTTTTGTTGCATAGTCCAGAATTTCTACAGGTTTCTCCTTATAGGTAAGAGTAGGATGAATTTCAATGTTCTACAATCTGTGATGGATCCCGCATACACTTCCTCAACATAGAAACGTGGAATACATTGTGAATTCCCTCCATAAAGACTGGTAACTGTAATTGATAGGCTGTCTTCCCAATCCTATTCAAGATTGAGAAAGGTCCGATGTTTCTAGGATTCAACTTGTCTCTCTTCCCAAATCTTGCAACTCCTTTGATCGGTGAAACTTTAAGAAAAACTTCATCACCGACTTCAAATTCCAAATCTTTATGTCTTCTATCAGCATAACATTTCTACCGGCTTTGAGCTGTCAAGATTCGCCGTCGGATAAAAGCAATCTTCTCCACTGTTTGCTATACAAAGTCAGGACCAATCAAGCGTGCTTCTCCAGCTTCATCCCAGTACAAAGGAGATCTGCACTTTCGTCCATATAATGCCTCGTATGGTGCCATGCCTATTGTTGCCTGAAAACTGTTATTATAGGAGAATTCCACCAATGATAAATACTTACTCCAAGAACCCTGAAAATCTAATGTGCATGCTCGAAGCATATCCTCCAATGTCTGAATAGTCCTTTCAGATTGTCTATCAGTCTGAGGGTGAAAAGCTGTACTAAAATTGAGCTGCGTACCCATAGCCTTATGCAAACTCTTCCAAAACTTAGAGGTAAATCTAGAATCTCGGTCTGAAACTATTGTGACTAGAACTCCATGCAATCGTACAATCTCATGCACATACAATTCAGCGAGCTGATCCATCGAGTATGTCATCTTTATTGGCAGGAAGTGAGCCGATTTGGTTAAACGATCAACTATCACCCAAATTGCATCATGTCCCTTTGCTGTTCTAGGCAATCCTACAACAAAGTCCATAGCTATTTGTTCCCATTTCCATTCGGGAACTGGTAAGGGTTGCAATGTTCCTGCAGGTCTCTGATGTTCAGCTTTAACCCGTTGGAAAATCAAACACGTTCCAATGTACTCCGCCACACTTCTTTTCATATTTGGCCACCAATAATGTTGTCTAAGGTCTCTGTACATTTTTGTACTTCCAGGATGGACAGAGAGTCTAGAAGAATGTGCCTCAGAAAGGATCTCCTTTCGAAGTTCATCATTAGCCGGGACAAACCATCTATTTCGAAACCTAAGAATTCCATCTTTAGAATAATTATAATCCGACTTATCTGCAGAATCCATGCATGACTTATACCTATCGCATTCAACATCATTCGCTTGAACTTCCTTTATTCTATCCAAAATTGTAGGCTTCAAGGATTTGGCAGGAAGTATGGCTGACACGCTGGATACAGCTTCCAGGTTAAATATTTGGAATTCTGTCTCTAAGGCTAACGGTATGTCAAGAATAAATGTCGAGGCTGATGTTGTCACTCTACTCAATGCATCAGCCAGTACATTCGCCTTGCCGGGGTGGTATTTGATCTCAAAATCGTAATCCTTGACAAACTCTAACTATCGTCGTTGCCTCATGTTTAGCTCTTTCTGTGTGAAAATATATTTCAGACTTTTTGTGATATGAGAATATTTCACAAGATTTTCCATACAAGTAATGCCTCCAAATCTTCTACGCAAAAACTACCGGAGCTAGCTCCAAATCATGTGTAGAATAATTCTTCTCATGTGTTTTCAGCTGTCTAGAAGCATAGGCTATTACCTTTCCATCTTGCATCAAGACGCAGCCAAGTCCAACTTTGGAAGCATCACAATAAATGCTAAACTTTCCATTCTCAACAGGGAGTGTTAGTATTGGGGCATTGGTCAGTCTCTGCTTCAAGGTTTGAAAACTAAACTCACATTCATCAGTCCACATGTACTTCATGTTTTTCCTTGTTAACCGAGTAAGGGGTGTGGCAATCTTTGAGAATCCTTCGATAAACTTCCTGTAATATCTTGCTAATCCAAGGAAACTTCGAATATCTGAAGCACTCATCGGTTGGGGCCACTCCTTAACTGCTCGAACCTTGGCTGGATCGACAGATATCCCATCACCCGAGATAACGTGACCCAAAAAGTGAACTTGGTCCAACCAAAACTCACACTTGGAAAACTTGGCATAAAGTTGGTGCTGCTTAAGTACTCCTAATACCAAGTTCAAGTGTTTTGCATGCTCATCCTTAGTACGAAAATAGATTAAAATATCATCAATAAACACTATGACAAATTTATCTAGATACTCGTGAAACACTCTATTCATGAGACCCATGAAAGCTGCTAGTGCGTTTGTTAATCCAAAAGACATAACCAAAAACTCATAATGTCCATACCTTGTGCGAAAGGTTATCTTAGAGATATCTTCAGATTTGACTTTCAATTGGTAATAACCAGACCTAAGGTCAATCTTAGAGAAGATTCGCACACCATTAAGTTGGTCGAATAAATCATCAATTCTTGGTAATGGATACTTGTTCTTGATAGTTAGTTTGTTCAATTCCCGATAATCAAACCACATACGCAATGATCCATCCTTCTTCTTAACAAAAAGAACAGGTGTACCCCACGGTGAATAACTCGGGCGTATGAATCCTTTTTCCAACAGTTCTTCCAACTATTTTTTTAACTCCCTAAGCTCTATTGGTGCTAATCTGTAAGGATTCTTAGATACAGGCTCCGCGCCTGGGTAAACATCTACAACAAACTCGATTTCTCTATCTGGCGGCAAGCCAGGAAGGTCATCTAGGAATACTTCTGGGAAGTCTTGGACAACTAAGACATTTTGAGGACTCGATTTTTCTACAACATGTGTGTCTATAGCACTGGCCAAAAAGCATAAATACTCCCCGCATGGAGAAGGTCTAGCATCGTTAGGGGCAATAACAGACATTTTCTTACACTTCTTCAAAGCTTGGAAGGTATGTTTCAAACCACAAGATGAAAACTAACAATTCCAGTCCTACAATCGATTGTGGCATAGTGTTTGAACAACCAATCTATTCCTAGGATTACATCAAACCCCATTATCTCCATGATAATGAGATCAGTAGGTAGATTCACGTTTCCCACTGACACCACACTATTAAGCATTACTCGGCTAGAGTGCATGCATTCTCCAGAGGGTAACGTGACATTAAACACATGTTCAGTTGGCATAGACTGTATATCTAACTTAACAGCAAATGCAGACGCTATAAAAGAATGTGTTGCACCAGAATCTATCAAAGTGAAAGCAGGCATAGAGTTAATCAATATAGTACCTGACACTACCGCGGGCTGATCATCATCACCCAACTCTATCATGGAGAATATCCTCGGCTTTATCTTAGCAGGGCCACTCTTAAAAGCTGGATAGTCCTTGTTAACGTGACCAACCTTATTACAATTGTAGCACCGAATGACTCTGGGCTTGGGGCAATCCTTGAATGTATGTCCAACTTCTTCACAGTTAAAACACTTTCCCGACCCAAATCTACACTCTCCCGGGTGATTCTTCAAACATACCGAGCATTGGGGAAACTTCCTAGCATTCTGTACTCTCTTCCCTACTCCCTGACTACCCTGGCCCTCACTAGGCCTCTTCATCCCACTCTCTTGGTGTTGCTGAATAAACTTTCATGGGGCTTCTCTTACTCTAGAACACTTCATTTTCTGTTTCTTCCACTTCCAATGTCGTGGACACAACTTCACCATAAAACAAACCTTTAATACCCGAAAACTTGATTCCTTTGTAAATCTCTGGCTTCAATCCATGCATAAATTGAAATACCTTATCCTCATTCTTATGTACAAGGTGTCCAGCAAACCTGAACAGGGACTCAAACTGTCTATTGTACTCTGACACGGACCCCGTCTTCGCAGTCTGGACGGTGCTGTTAAAGTATTTCTCGTAGAAGGTTTCCTTGAATTGTGACCAAGACATTGCCAGAACATCAGTGGTGGTCTCCATGGTTTCCCACCTAAGTTGAGCATCCCTAGCCAGATGGAACGTTGCCAAAGTGACTTTGTCTCCTTCTCCAACGTTGGCACATCTGAACATACTCTCAATCTTCCTAAGCCATCCCTCAGCAACAACCGGATTGGATGACTGTCCATCAAACGTGGGTGGTTGTAATCTCCGGAATCTGTCTCCTGATTGTTCATTGTTGGAACACGAGTTGGCACTCCCTTGCACATCTCGGTTCAAAAGTAGTCCCAATTGCTCAGACTGCTGACGCACCAAAGCTGTCAGCTCCCTAATCACACTAGGATCCTCCTCACTTCTCAAATTTGGTATCTCTCTTGGAACTCTTGGTCTTCTTGGTCGTCTAGCCATTTTGCTATATTCCTAGACAAGGTTAATTACTCTCATAAATATCTAGCAACTAGGATTAACATAAACACTTACAGTTGTTGGAGTACTCCCATGCGACGATCGGTACTAATGAGTAATCTTTTGAACGGTTTAACTAAATGTCTCTGATACCATAATGTAACACCCCGAATTTATAAACCCAATTTGTTAATCCAAATACTTTGACTGTATTAAGAAAATTCTGGGGAAAATTTAAAATTTCCACTCAACGGCTAAAATTCGAAATTTATTTAAAAACATCAAAAAATTGCAGCGGAAAGTATTTGTGTAAAACAGAGTTAAAACAAAACGCTAAAACAATACTTATATAACAATTAAAATAATAGAAAAAATCGGCCAAAAGAACCGAAGGCATAAAGTGTTGAATATTTAAATGTCTTAAATTCGAACACATCTTCCGCCAAACAGTCTCAGCGGTAGAAGCATAGACAGAACGCATCCTCCGCTAAACAGTCTCAACGGTGGAAGCAGAGACAGAACGCATCCTCCGCTAAATAGTCTCAGCGGTGGAAGCAGAGACAAAACGCATCATCCGCTAAACAGTCTCAGCGGTGGAAGCAGAGACAAAACACATCTTCTGATTTCGAGCATCCACTGATCACCTCTGCCGAACAACATCCGCCGATCGACATCTGCTAATCACTTCTGCCGAACGACATCTGCCGAACAACATCCACTGATCGATATCTGCCGATCACATCTGCCAAACGACATCATCACAACAGCTTAACCATTACACTCTAAACAAATGAACAACCCTGATTACTAAAGAACTTATAAATTTTTACTGTAATCATTCAAAACAACTTGACTCCATAAAACGCTCGAAATCCAGTAAGAACCACAGTTAAAATCAACAATGTATCACTATCAGAGTAACTAGAGAGAAACATAACAGAAACATTAAAACCACCACTGTCATAAGAATTCCCACCATACTTCGACAAAACAACTATTCATTTAGACTTCCCATATTGACATTAGATAAACCGCCTCATCAGTGCACAAACCGCAACATAGATGTGCCCCATCAACTTCTCATATCCTATGTAAACTCAGCAAAATCACCTGTTGAAACCTCAGCATCTACATCACAAAACTCATCTATTAGCCTAATATTAAATAAGTAGAGTAAATATGAAATGAAATGCTAAATTCATAAATCCTAATCATGCAGTTTCTACTATCACATCTCAGTTGCATTTGTGTTCGTTCTCTGGCCTGATCTCTCTGTTCGATGGGAAGTGGATCAATTTTCCCAAAATCATACATTCTCTTACTCGATTAAGGGGCGAATTAGTTCCCTTAATAGCTGATCTGATCCCTCCGTTCGATGGGAGATGGATCAATTTTCCCAAAGTCATACATCCTCTTACTCGATTAAGGGACGGATTAGTTCCCTTAATAACTGATGTGATACAAATTTTGTTCTTGCCTTACCATGCCCTTACATGTAAATTTATTTTCGTATTCTTTCAAAACATGATGTATGACATACTGAAAACATTCAAACATGTATAAACCTACTGTTTTGTGATGTAGTCCCGAAGGCACACACATACTCTACTTACCTAGCTTCCTAGAAATGTTTGGTGGAAGGCTACTTCGGGAGTTTTCTCAAACCTAAAACCATAGATAAAGTATCGATTAGATCTTCACTAAATCTCATTCTAAACTATTCAGAACTCTAAGGAGGTTATTCGGGAGCTCTGTTCTTCAGGCATCCCCGATTCATCGCAAAGACTCGAACTCACTCTTACCCACCGCATTCCCAAAACACACTTTTACAAGCTCCCCTATCATCTATAATAACTAATCAGCAAGAAAACTGAAATAAAGCTCACCTAGGTTGAAGAAATCGGAGGGGAAATTGCTGAGAGGAATCTGCTCTGCTGAGTTGAGCTGAATGCCAAATGAGGAAATGAGAAACAGTGGCGGCTAAACCTTCATTAAACCCTCCATTTATAACACTTGCTCCACAATTACACTTATGCCCTTGACTAACCAACTTTAACTTATTTAAGCAACCGATCTAATTTTACTTAATTCTATAATAATAAAAGTCACAAAATGATACTATTAAAAATCAAGGCTGACAATTACCGGTTGCTACACAATAGAAGAAGCTTGGAGCTTGGAGCACCAAGGTAAGCTCGGTTGACAACAATAGAGGGAATGCGCCCCCGAACCATTCTTCTAGCTTGGTAGCTAGTAGGAGTGGTTTTTTGCCATCTTCTTCTCCATTCTTTTGAGAGTGGAAAGCAACAGGAAGTGGTTTAACCGATCCTTGAATTGAGTTTTCTTCCTTGGAAGCAAACTCTTGCCAAAAGCTCCATTGAAGCACTCATTGGCCGATTCTTGGAAAACAGTTCATAAATCCTTCATCTCAATGAATCTGGACCATGTTTTTGACCACCACACATTTCACTCACTTCACAAGACTCACCTAAAATTTCATTACATTCTGAGCACGTTTGATATTTCTTTTACATTTTACATTATCAGATTTCTCGATTTTGTGTCATCTGGGAACTAACGGTCTTCTTCGAGTTCTTGAGTCGCATTTGCAGGTCAGAGCTCAACACCAAGCCGTTTGTGCCATAACTCATTGGACGAGTCTTCTTGTGTAGCATTTATTGATTCTTCCTTCACAGTCACTTGAGTCACATACAAACTAGACTCTTTGATTCCTCTCGCTACAACTAGCAAGCCTTTGCTGAGCTCCAATTTACTATCAGCAAATTTTCTCTTGTAACTAACCTCATCAAGAGCACCGACTAATATTAGATTTAGTTTAATATCTGGAACATGTCTGACTTCTTTAAGCACAAACTCACATCCTGTGTTGGTCTGGATACAGATATCTCTTTTTTCAATTATTCTAGAAACGTGACTATTCTATATTTTAACAATGTAAAAATCATCACTGATGTAAGATGAAAAATACTCTACTTTTGGAGTAACATAATAAAATGCTCCAGAGTCAACATCTTTGCATATAATGACATCTTCACCCTCAAAGGTAGTTGCAGTCGTACTCTTCGTTTCTCCTTTAGCACCTTTTGTGTCTAGTTCTTTCTTCAACTTTCAGCAATCCTTTTTCATGTGGGCAAACTGAAATAGCCTTAACCTGAAAGAAAATGCTTAGAGCTTAGAGGGGATCGTTAGCTCCTCGGGTTGGCAAGCAATGGCCGATAAAATGAAAGATAAACTTGAATGACCAAATGTGCTTAGATGAAAACAAAATTTTTTGTGATGTTAATGGAGTGAGTGAGGTGTGTGATAGTGGAAGTCGTGGTCCTGATTCGTTGAGAAGAAGAAGATATGCAAAAACTTCAAGAATCGGCCAATAGGTAATATTTTGAAGCCTTTGGCACAAGTTGCTTCCAATGAAGACAACTCGACTCTTGAACACGGTTTGGGGCCAGTCCTTGCTATTTTCCACTCCCAAATGAATGGAGAAGAAGATGGCTATATAACCCTTGCAAGCTACCAAGCTAGAATGGAGTGGTGGGGGCGCAACCCCTCGGTTTGTGCAAACCGAGCAAACCTTGAGGTTTCTTCAAGCTTCCTTCAACTATGGAAAAAAAATCCGTGCATGCTCCTTAAAATCAATCCAAAAAACTTACCAATCACCAATTACCATGTTTTTATAGACCTAAGTATGGCTTGGATGTGATTCAAGAAGTGGTCTTCAAAGTGGTGTAGCCGTTGGATCTTGAAGATGCTTGGATGGCCGAGATGTGTTTGGTTCTCTTGATCCAATGGTTGAGTGATAACCATGTCATGAATCCTTGGCCTTGTGTTGATTGGAAAACCTCTAAGAAACCCTCAAGTGGAAGCCCATGGTTTGGCTAAAGGGTAGTGGTCCCCTCCACTCAAGGTTGACACCAAAATGTGTATTTTTTCCTTAAGGCCGATTCCTCCTTTTCCATGCACTCCATGCACTTGATTTGAACCACTTACATTCCATCATCTAACTTATCATTCATCTAACCCTAAATGCCTATTATGCATGCAACTATATGGCTAATGTTTGCCAACAAAATACAAAGTATTAAAAAAAACATGGTTACATTAATTTGTCCTTTAGGAAGACAAATTTCCTCCTAATTTTCATTCATGCTTTCCATGCAATGTTGAGCCTTGTGCTTAAGCTTCCACTCCAATCCTTCGAAGAAGTCATTACGTACAAAAGAAATAAAATTGTAAATAATTAAATTAGGTAAAATTTGGGCCTTACTTTTGGATTGAGTGAGTGGGCCTTGGGGCACATCATCCTCTCCGGGTGATTGAGGATTTGACCTCAAATCTAATGGTTGGCTAGGTCCAAAGTCTATTTCTACCCTTTTGAATTTGTAGACTTGCCATGCAAGTGGTTTGTGGCCACACAATGCATGAGGGTCAATATATCTTACTCCCTGGGTTTCCTTAAGCCCTTTACCTTGGCTAGATAATACTTTGGGTCTCTCAATCCCTTTAGGACTTTTGGGCCTCTAAGGGTGGCACCTACAAAGAAGGTATGCTCATTGGGTATAAAATTAGGCCAAGAGTTTGTCCTAATTAAGGGAATGACTTTAGTTCCAATTCCTACTCTAGGGAAATTAGAGCTCTTCAAATAACGTTCATAGGTTGAGTCACTTTAAGTTCATTGCTCACCTTCCTAGGTTGAAGCCTATGGTCAACAATCACAGAGATGGACTCATATTTCTCCATTTGACTTACTAAATAATCGACTACTAAGGGAAAAATTGAGTCACTAAGCACCATGATAAACAATTGTAATCCATTAAGCCACCAATAAATAGTTTGAGCATAATATTCCAAAAATTCTTCACAAATTGTTCTTCTTAGGTTTAGCTCAATTCTAAAGTGTAATTCACCAAAATTCGAGGCATGCTCTAAAAATCCTAAGTGGTGTGACTTGGATACTCCATCATAAAAAGGATCCTCAAATAAAAGATTTTTAAAATTAATTGGTTTGCTAAGAGGTATTCCTATTATGGCATTGTATAAGCTTTCCTCTAAAAACTTAAGAGGGTGCAGTTTCATCAAAATGAACAAAGAGTGAATAAGGGAAAGTTTAGCAATGTTGTGTCCATATGGCAACTTATCATTCAAAATCTTATAGTCTTTATTCCAACCAACTTTAAATATCCAAGTAATTAAGGTGTTTGGTGGAATGAATCTAGGCATTATATCACTTAAGGGCTTCCTTGACATTTCATTCTTTGAATTTAGTTTAAGGGTGCTAGGATGCCTTAAGGTCCATGAATGATCTTTTTCTTCTTTTGCCAATGAGACAAGAATAAAAAAGCATTTTCTTTCCAATGCATAATGATCTTTCTCGGTTTGGATTATAAAAGGGTCAAGGTAACTCTCATTCAATTGGTAGATCTCTAATTGGGTTTGGAAAATAGGGATATATGCATATATTGCATCAAAGGGTTCCTCTATAGCATGGGTCAATTACTCAAAGTCCTTTTCTAAACTATTCTCCCTAGGGCTCACAACAAATGGATCATACCAAACGTTAACCTCTTGAGTTCCTAAATGTTGAAATTCCTCAGATTTGTACTCTACCTCTAGGGTTTGTAAAGCTTCTATAGTTTTCACTATGAGCTCGCTTTCATCCTCTAGAAAAGATTCCTCAAAAAGCTTAAGAATTTCAAAATCTTCAATGGAATCGATTGGTTGGGATTCTATTTCTAGGGTCTTAAAGGTTTCTATGACTTTTTCCATAAGCTCATATTTATCCTCTAGAAAGGATTCTTCAAATAAAGTCTTGATTCCAAATTCTTCTATGCACTCGGTTAAGGTAAGGGATCCTACAATGTTTTCTCCAAAATTTATCATTTGTTCATTGTCCCTTTCTTCATAAGAGTTATCATCTAGTCCAAGCGATGATCCTTCCATGGGAGAGATGATTTCTTCTCCTAACCCTTCCTTTTCCTCCTCGCTTAAGGATTCTTCTTTATCCATTGGTTCTCCTTCCTCCTCACTTATGATTTCAACTGATGAGCTCCGACCTGCAAATAGGACTCAAGAACTTGAAATAAGACCGTTAGCTCCGGGTGACACAAATCCAAGTAAATCCGAGAATGAAAAATGTAAAAGAAATATCAAACGTGCTCGAAACTTAATAAAATTTTAGGTGAATCTTGTGAAGTGAGTGAGGTGTGTGCTGGTGAAAATCGTGGTCCAGATTCGTTAAGATGAAGGATTTATGGACTATTTTTTGAGAATCGGCCGGTGAGTGCTTCAATGGAGCTTCTGGCAAGAGTTTCTTCCAAGGAAGATAACTCAATTCAAGGAATCGGTTAAGGCCACTCCTTGCTGTTTTCCGCTCTCAAAAGAGTGGAGAAGGAGGTGGTAAAATCCACTCCAACTAGCTACTAAGCTAGAAGAATGGTTCGGGGGCGCAACCCCTCGGTTGTTGTCAGCCGAGCTTATCTTGGAAGCTCCTTGCTCCAAGCTTCTTCTTCTATTGAGAGAGAAATCCGTGGGTGCTCATAAATCAACCAAAAAAGATACAAACACCAATGCCATGAATATATAGACCTAATGGTGGGCTTGGGCTTGGTCTTGGGCTTGGAATGGGAATGATGGGTCATCATGTGGGCTTCCATGTCTTCAACTTCAATGGGCCAAACCAAGCCACCAACTAATCCTATCATTCATCTAATCCTAACATCCATCTAATCCTAACATGCATCTAATAAAGTTTAAACAAGAAGGCCAACGTTTGTCAATAAGTTCGAAATTTCAAAAAAGCAACAAATATCAAAGCTCGGGAAGACAAATTCCCATGTGAGCATTAAGGTGCCTCTTTAGTCTTTCCACATGAGTAGATGCTTTGGTTGGTCAACGTCCCCAGCTTTAATCTCCCACTTCAAGTCGTCCACGGTGTCCTCCAAGTCTTCACACGAACCATGGCCTGCAAAAGAGACAAGTGTGTTAGTAAAATTGTGGACTCGGGTCTGGGATCGTGTAATGGGCCTACGGGGCACATCATCAACTAACTCATCCTCCTTCTCACTTAAGGTTTCCTCCACAATTTTGGTTTGAGTTTTGATAAGGGAAGGGGGTAGTTCACATGATATTAAGGTAGGCCGAGGGTTGTACTCCTTTTGGTAGGGATTTGGGGAGTTTGGCTTATACCAAGGATCATAGTTTTGCTCTTGTGTACTTGGTGCAAATTTCCTTTTCATTAGAGCCTTCATTGCTCTCCAAGTACAAATTTCTTCCTCACTATTTCTCCTCCTTTTCGTTAGAAGATTATCCCACCAATAACTAGCATAATCGGTTAGTTTCTTAGAGGCTAACTTAATCTTTCCTTTCTTCAAATAATCCTAAAAAGAAAAGTACTCTTCAGCTGATTTAAACCAAGAGTAATACTCATTACTATCCAAGGTTCCTCTTAAATAAGGTATGTCAAAAGGTTTATCAACTTCATGATGACCATTGGAAGTTTTAGGGATTAATCTTCTTGGGGATTCAGTTTTTTTCATTGGTGTGGTTCTTGGTAAAGGTTCCTTATGGTAGTTTGGGAGAATATTATCTATCCATAATAAATCTTAGGCTTTGATTTAGGTCCTTAACTTGTTGGCCTAGGTCACTAAACTCTTTGGTTAAACCTCAAAGTTGTCCTTGCATATCATGGCTCGGTTTAGTGGCTCTAGTCTCTCCATTTGATTCAAGGCTTAAGTTTAGGTTCGGTTCATGGACAATTGGCTCTCAGTTTGTTTGGATTTTTGGGGCCATGAGTGGGCCATAAGTGCTCTTACTTCTAGTGGCCATCTAGTGAACTCAAGGTTAAGAAATCAGCAACTACAAGTCAAAAAACAACAACTACCAACCAACAATGATCACAAAACAACTTCATAAGTCCTAAACTAAAAATACAGAAATCAACTCCAAAAATCATGAAATTTTAACAGTAGTTAATTAACATTGTGAGTGACATGCTGTTAAAATTTCAAGTGCAAATTCGGTGTGATCATCAATTTGTGTAACAAACAAAATGGACACAAAGATAAAAAAATAAAAATTTCTGCTCTTGGTTTTAATATTTCATGCAAGATTTTGATACTTAAGCCAACTTTCATGCTTCAATATTCATCCAAGATTTAAACAATATTTTAGCAACAAAACACTAATTTTAAAAGGTAATATTCAGCATAAATTGTAACGCCCCGAATTATATAAACCCGGTTCGCTACTCATAATACTGAACCGAACTATGACATTTTGAGAAAATCTTAAAATTTCACTTAAAAATCAAAATTTGATCCTTAAACGTAAAATCTTGCAGCGGAAAATATTTGTATAAAACGACATTTATTAATTAATTAAAATATTAAAGACAATTGGTTAAAAGAAAACAAAACAAAACAAAACATGTCCACCGTTGAACAGTTCCAGCGATAGAAATAGAAATAGAAGACATCCACCGCTAAACAGTGTCGGCGGTAGAAGCAGAAGCAAAAAGGCTTCTTCTGCTACCATCGTCCACCGCCCACGTCAGCCGAACGACACGTCGACTTCTCACGTCTATCGCTCATAAAACGACAAAACCTATTACTCACATCCACCGATCACAAAACGACAGAACCTATTACACATCCACCGATCATAAAACGACAAAACTATTACTCACATCCACCGATCATAAACGACAAAACTATTACTCACATCCACAGATAGACTACATCCACCGGTGAACAGTAACACTCTAAATAAACAGACAACTCTGCCTACTAAAAAGACTTATAAATTTTAACAGCAGCTATTCAAAACAACATAAATCCACAACTTTATAAATCCAGAACGACAATCTACAACTAAAACCAAATCATGTTTTTTTTCATACCCAGAACAAGAAAACCATAAAGTTGTTAAAAACATCAAAACTACTAATGTTATTAAAACTCTCTGCACACTTCCACAAAACACCTAACCACTGAAACTTCATATATAGACAATAGTTAAACTACCTCATCAGAACACCAAACCGTGGCATTAAAGTGCTCCCCCAACCAGCCTAATCCTTAACATGCTCAGGGCACGCACCTTCTGAGGCTTCTTCACCTACATCACAAAACTCATCTATTAGCTTAATGCTAAGTAAGTAAATCAACAATGAAATGATATGTCGAAACATAAATCCTAGTCATGCAGTTTCTACATTCACATCTCTGTTGCATTCACGTTCTTTCACTGATCTGATCCCTCGGTTCCATTGGGAGTTGGATCATTTTTCCCAAAGTCATACATCCTCTTCATAAATTAAGGGGCGGATTAGTTCCCTTAACAGCTGATCTGATCCTATATTCCATTGGGAAGCGGATCAATTTTCCCAAAGTTATAAATCCTCTTCATAAGTTAAGGGGTGGATTAGTTCCCTTAATAGCTGGTCTATTACAATCTATTCATGTCGTACCATGCCTTTACATGTAAATTCATTTTCGTATTCTTTCCAAAAACATGATGCATGACATACAGAAAACATTCAAACATGTATAAACCTACTGTTTTGTGATGTAGGCCCGAAGACACACATATACTCTACTCACCTGGTCTCTTGAAAAATGCTTGGTTGAAGTCTACCTCAGGGATTTGCACAAACCTAAAACCATAAACCGAACATTAATTAAATCTTCACTAAACTCCACTCTCGCCTTCCAGATATCTAAGGAAACTAATTTGGAAGCTCTGCTCAAAGTGCATTCCCGATTTACCACAAAACTGAACTAATTCACACTTGCAACATTCTCAAAACTCACATTAATACTCTCTTCTACCCTCGATAGTTACAATGTTGCAAGGAATCGAAGTAGAACTCACCTAGGTTGAAGAAGAATCGAGTAGGAGAATCACCTAGAGAGCTATACTGCTGAGCTGAAAGCCGAAAGAGGAAGAATAGAAAATAGTGGCGGCTACAGTGCATTAATCACAAAACCTCTTTCCTTAAATAGGTTATCACTATTAAATCCTCAAGTTACAGTTTTTCCCTTACCTAGTCACTCGTCAATCTAATCACTAGTTTTCACCAAATTTTCAAAAGAAAACCTATAACATTAGTTGATGAGGTAAATTGATTCAATGGAACCAGGTGTTACAATCTACCCTCCTTAAAAGAATTTTGTCCTCAAAATTCAGTACCTGAATAACTCTGGATGTTGGTCCATCATGTCCTGTTGGCGCTCCCAAGTTGTCTCCTCTATGCTCTGGTTATGCCATAAAACTTTCACCAGTGGGACCTCTTTGTTGCGCAACACTTTCACAGCATAGTCAAGGATCTTTACTGGTTTCTCCTCATAAGCAAGAGTAGGATGAACTTCAATGTTCTGCTGTTCCACAATCTGAGATGGATCCCGTATACACTTCTTCAAAATGGAAACATGGAACACAATATGGATTCCTTCCATAGAGGTTGGTAACTGTAACTGGTAAGCTGTCTTCCCAAACCTCTTCAAGACGGTGAATGGTCCAATATATCTGGGGTTCAACTTGCCTCTTTTTCCAAATCACACAACTCCCTTGAATGGTGATACCTTAAGAAAAACTTTTTCACCAACTTCAAATTCTAATTCTCTACGTCTTCTATCGGCATAACTTTTCTGTCGGTTTTTAGCTGTTAAGATTCTCTGTTGGATGAGGGTAATCTTCTCCACTGTTTGCTGTACAAAATCAGGACCAATCAATCGCACTTCACCAAATTCGTCCTAATACAAAGGAGATCTACATTTTTGTCCATACAATGCCTCATACGGTGCCATACTTATTGTTGCCTGAAAACTGTTATTATAAGAAAACTCCACCAATGATAAATATTTACTCCAAGAACCCTGAAAATCTAATATGCACGCACGAAGCATATCTTCTAATGTCTGAATAGTTCTCTTGGATTGTCCATCTGTTTGAGGGTGAAAAGCTGTACTAAAGTTGAGCTGTGTACCCATAGCCTTATGCAGACTCTTCCAAAACTTTGACGTAAATCTAGAGTCTCGGTCAGAAACTATAGTGCTTGGAACTCCATGCAGTCTAACAATCTCATTCACATACAATTCAACTAGTTGGTCCATCGAGTAGTTTATCTTTATGGGCAAAAAATGGGCGGATTTGGTTAGACGATCTACTATCACCCAAATTGCATCATGACCCTTTGCTGTCCTAGGCAATCCTACCACAAAGTCCATCGTTATTTGTTCCCATTTCCATTCGGGAACTAGTAATGGTTGCAATGCTCCTGCAGGCCTCTGATGTTCAGCTTTAACTTGTTGGCAAACTAAACACAATCCTACGTACTCGGCCACACTTTTTTTTATATTTGGCCACCAATAATGTTGCTTAAGGTCTCTGTACATTTTTGTACTACCAGGATGAACAGAGAGTCTAGAAGAATGAGCTTTCGAAAGGACCTCTTTTCGAAGTTCTTTATCTGTTGGAACAAACTATCTATTCCAAAACTTGAGAATTCCATCAACATAATAGTTGAAATCCGACTTATCGGTAGAATCTATGCATGACTTATACTTGTTGCACTCAGCATCAATCGCCTGTGCTTCCTTTATTCTTTCCAAAATAGTAGGCTTCAAGGTTATGGCAGAGAGCATAGCTGACACACTAGATACAGCTTCCAAATTAAATCTTTGAAACTCTATCTCTAGGGCTAACAGTATGTCAAGAATCATTGCTAAGACTAACGTTGACACTCTACTCAAAGCATCGACTACTACATTCGCCTTATCGGGGTGGTATTTGATCTCAAAATCGTAATCCTTGACAAACTCCAACCATCTACGTTGCCTCATATTTAATTCTTTCTGTGTGAAAATATACTTCAGACTTTTATGGTCTGAAAATATCTCACAAGATTGTCCATACAAGTAATGCTTCCAAATCTTTAGTGCAAAAACCACTGCAGCTAATTCTAAGTCGTGTGTAGGGTAATTCTTCTCGTGTGTTTTCAACTGCCTAGAAGCATAGGCTATTACATTTCCATCTTGCATCAACACACAACTTAGTCCAACTTTGGATGCGTCACAATAAATGCTGAACTTTCCATTTTCAACAGGGAGTGTTAATACTGGATCATTGGTCAACTTCTGTTTCAAAGTCTGGAAACTGGATTCACATTCCTCTGTCCATGCATACCTAATGTTTTTCCTTGTTAACCGAGTGAAGGGTGTTGCAATCTTCGAGAATCCTTCAATAAATTTCCTGTAATATCCTGCTAATCCAAGGAAACTTCGAATATCAGTGGCATTCTTTGGTTGGGGCTACTCCTTAACTGCTTGAACCTTGACTGGATCAACAGATATCCCATCACCCGAGATCACATGACCAAAAAAGTGAACTCTATCCAACCAAAACTCACACTTGGAAAACTTAGCATAAAGTTGGTGCTGCCTAAGTACTCCCAATACTAGGTTCAAATGTCTTGTATGCTCCTCCTTAGTACGTGAATAGATTAGTATATCATCAATAAATACTATGACAAACTTATCCAAATACTCATGAAACACCATATTCATAAGATCCATGAATGCTGTTGGTGCATTTGTCAATCCAAAAGACATAACCAAAAATCGAACATTATGTCCATACCTTGTACGAAAGGCAGTCTTAGGAACATCTTCTGATTTGACTTTCAATTGGTAATAACCGGACCTTAGGTCAATCTTAGAGAAAACACGTGCACCCTTAAGCTGGTCAAATAAATCATCAATCCTTGGCAATGGATACTTGTTCTTGATAGTTAACTTATTTAATTCCCGATAATCAACGCACATACGCATTGATCTATCCTTCTTTTTGACAAAAAGAACTGGTGCACCCACTGTAACGCCCCGAACCCGCCCCGGGCCCGGTGCGTCACGTTGCAAACGAATCCCGTGTTTAAAACGACGTTTAAAATAATTTTCGTAAAATATTCGGCTCGGTTTTGTAAAATTCCCGGCTCGATGTTCGGTTTTTCGAACCCACATTTTCTGGAACACGTTCTAAAATACGTTAAAATCTTTGGAAACATTCGGGTCAAAACATGTTGGAAATCCGGCGAAAAACGAAAAAAATCAATTTTTGAGGGAAGAGGGGCGCTGGGCGCCAGGCGCGCCAGGCGGTGTGCAGCGTGCGCGCTACGCGCGCGCTGCGCGCTCGCCAAGCGCGCCGCACGCGCCGCACGCGCGCGCGCGTCCCGCGCTTGGTCGCACCAGCTCGCCCCTCTCTACGTTTTCACGACCGATCGTGGCTAAATGCCCGATCGGTCGGGCCTCCTCGGGTTTTCTTCACCCAGAAATTTCCCGACCGAGACACAGTTGCGTACCTCCCGAGTAACACTCGAGACACAGTTGCGTACCTCCCGAGTAACACTCGAGACACAGTTGCGTACCTCCCGAGTAACACTCGAGACACAGTTGCGTACCTCCCGGCAACGTTTTAACACTTTTCTACATCCCCGACACCTCCAAAAATTCTGAAAATTTAAACATACATTCCCGACACCTAAATCTCGAGTCCCTAAAATCTCGGAAAACCGACTTAAACGAATAAATACAAAAATAGCGAACACGACCCGACGTTAGTTCTTTAAAATCAAAACGGCAATAGTAACGCCCTAGATTTCTTTAAAACCAACAAACCTGCAAATCAAATCCAAAAATTGTCTATTTCAAATTCCCAATACGACAATCATTTTCCACAATACCCCGACTCAAAAACCTTAAACTAGTTACGAAAACATTACCAACATACATGCTAAATCTTCTTTCAAACCAAATTCAATACAAAACCACCACTTCCAAACCACCAAAACACTCGAGACACAGTTGCGTACCTCCCGAGTAACACTCGAGACACAGTTGCGTACCTCCCGAGTAACACTCGAGACACAGTTGCGTACCTCCCGAGTAACACTCGAGACACAGTTGCGTACCTCCCGAGTAACACTCGAGACACAGTTGCGTACCTCCCGAGTAACACTCGAGACACAGTTGCGTACCTCCCGAGTAACACTCGAGACACAGTTGCGTACCTCCCGAGTAACACTCGAGACACAGTTGCGTACCTCCCGAGTAACACTCGAGACACAGTTGCGTACCTCCCGAGTAACACTCGAGACACAGTTGCGTACCTCCCGAGTAACACTCGAGACACAGTTGCGTACCTCCCGAGTAACACTCGAGACACAGTTGCGTACCTCCCGAGTAACACTCGAGACACAGTTGCGTACCTCCCGAGTAACACTCGAGACACAGTTGCGTACCTCCCGAGTAACACTCGAGACACAGTTGCGTACCTCCCGAGTAACACTCGAGACACAGTTGCGTACCTCCCGAGTAACACTCGAGACACAGTTGCGTACCTCCCGAGTAACACTCGAGACACAGTTGCGTACCTCCCGAGTAACACTCGAGACACAGTTGCGTACCTCCCGAGTAACACTCGAGACACAGTTGCGTACCTCCCGAGTAACACTCGAGACACAGTTGCGTACCTCCCGAGTAACACTCGAGACACAGTTGCGTACCTCCCGAGTAACACTCGAGACACAGTTGCGTACCTCCCGAGTAACACTCGAGACACAGTTGCGTACCTCCCGAGTAACACTCGAGACACAGTTGCGTACCTCCCGGGTAGCACCGAGACACAGTTGCGTACCTCCCGAGTAACACTCGAGACACAGTTGCGTACCTCCCGAGTAACACTCGAGACACAGTTGCGTACCTCCCGAGTAACACTCGAGACACAGTTGCGTACCTCCCGAGTAACACTCGAGACACAGTTGCGTACCTCCCGAGTAACACTCGAGACACAGTTGCGTACCTCCCGAGTAACACTCGAGACACAGTTGCGTACCTCCCGAGTAACACTCGAGACACAGTTGCGTACCTCCCGAGTAACACTCGAGACACAGTTGCGTACCTCCCGAGTAACACTCGAGACACAGTTGCGTACCTCCCGAGTAACACTCGAGACACAGTTGCGTACCTCCCGAGTAACACTCGAGACACAGTTGCGTACCTCCCGAGTAACACTCGAGACACAGTTGCGTACCTCCCGAGTAACACTCGAGACACAGTTGCGTACCTCCCGAGTAACACTCGAGACACAGTTGCGTACCTCCCGAGTAACACTCGAGACACAGTTGCGTACCTCCCGAGTAACACTCGAGACACAGTTGCGTACCTCCCGAGTAACACTCGAGACACAGTTGCGTACCTCCCGAGTAACACTCGAGACACAGTTGCGTACCTCCCGAGTAACACTCGAGACACAGTTGCGTACCTCCCGAGTAACACTCGAGACACAGTTGCGTACCTCCCGAGTAACACCCGAGACACAGTTGCGTACCTCCCGAGTAACACTCGAGACACAGTTGCGTACCTCCCGAGTAACACTCGAGACACAGTTGCGTACCTCCCGAGTAACACCCGAGACACAGTTGCGTACCTCCGAGTAACACTCGAGACACAGTTGCGTACCTCCCGAGTAACACTCGAGACACAGTTGCGTACCTCCCGGGTAGCACCCGAGACACAGTTGCGTACCTCCCGAGTAACACTCGAGACACAGTTGCGTACCTCCCGAGTAACACCCGAGACACAGTTGCGTACCTCCCGGGTAGCACCGAGACACAGTTGCGTACCTCCCGAGTAACACCCGAGACACAGTTGCGTACCTCCCGAGTAACACTCGAGACACAGTTGCGTACCTCCCGAGTAACACTCGAGACACAGTTGCGTACCTCCCGAGTAACACCCGAGACACAGTTGCGTACCTCCCGGGTAGCACCGAGACACAGTTGCGTACCTCCCGAGTAACACTCGAGACACAGTTGCGTACCTCCCGGGTAGCACCCGAGACACAGTTGCGTACCTCCCGAGTAACACCCGAGACACAGTTGCGTACCTCCCGGGTAGCACCGAGACACAGTTGCGTACCTCCCGAGTAACACTCGAGACACAGTTGCGTACCTCCCGGGTAGCACCGAGACACAGTTGCGTACCTCCCGAGTAACACCCGAGACACAGTTGCGTACCTCCCGAGTAACACTCGAGACACAGTTGCGTACCTCCCGAGTAACACTCGAGACACAGTTGCGTACCTCCCGGGTAGCACCGAGACACAGTTGCGTACCTCCCGAGTAACACTCGAGACACAGTTGCGTACCTCCCGAGTAACACTCGAGACACAGTGCGTACCTCCCGAGTAACACTCGAGACACAGTTGCGTACCTCCCGGGTAGCACCCGAGACACAGTGCGTACCTCCCGAGTAACACCCGAGACACAGTTGCGTACCTCCGAGTAACACTCGAGACACAGTGCGTACCTCCCGAGTAACACTCGAGACACAGTGCGTACCTCCCGAGTAACACCCGAGACACAGTTGCGTACCTCCCGGGTAGCACCCGAGACACAGTTGCGTACCTCCGAGTAACACTCGAGACACAGTTGCGTACCTCCCGGGTAGCACCCGAGACACAGTGCGTACCTCCCGGGTAGCACCGAGACACAGTTGCGTACCTCCCGAGTAACACTCGAGACACAGTTGCGTACCTCCCGGGTAGCACCCGAGACACAGTTGCGTACCTCCCGAGTAACACTCGAGACACAGTTGCGTACCTCCCGAGTAACACCCGAGACACAGTTGCGTATCGCACGGTTGTATATCTTACATTTCATCCACACAATTCACACATGCATGCTAAAACCCTGTTCGTTTCGTAGTTTGAAAACAATGATCATGCACCTACAACCCATCAAACAAACAACCAAACAAAGCAATCAACCAATTCCCTACGTTCTGTGGTGTAGGCCCGAAGGCAAAAGGCACACATCCACTACTTACCTGGCTGCTCCAAAATGGGCTGTCACTTCGTCCAACCAAAGTACACGCTCGATAACCTACCATCACGAAAACTCAACTCAGTATATAGTCACGAACTCTAAGGAAATTCTTAACCTAACTAACTAAAACTACAACAAAAATTTCTTTCCAAAACACTACACTCGGTTTTTACCCCAAAAGTGATCGTCTAACTTCAAACGGTTATAACTTCCTCATTTTTCAACGGATTTCGATGCGTCACCCCAACTCAGAAACCTCTACACGTCTACTATCCATTGAAACTCCCAAATCAACCAAACAAGCACATTAGCTCAGCTGAAATCCAGAAAACAGAACTGACCCCCTTTGAGTAAAAAAACGGTTTTTCCCCAAACTTAACTCCAATCTTCAATCTAACCCTAAAATTAACCTAAACCAATCCATTAAACAACTAAATCATCAAAATAGGAAAGACATCTAACATTTAGACTCAATTTTTCGGACTTCACATTCTAGGGTTTCCTAACCCTATGCAATCCCCCACAAAACACCCTAAAAACACTCCTAATCTTCATCCAAAGTTACAAAAACAAAAACCCATAAAGTTTTACCTTAAAATCTCCTTGAGAAATTGAAGCAAAGGAGAGAGGAGAGGTGGCTATGGAGGATGAAGGAGGAGATCGATGAAGGTTGAAGAAGAAAAAGGAAAAACATCACTTTAAACCAAACTTTCTTTCCACTTTTGATTTTCCTCCTCCAAACTTTCTAAAATTGAAAAACCACCCATTCTTTTCCCCTCTCTCTTTCTTCCAACGTGAACCCTCTTTTCACCCTTACTTTTCATTCATTTTTCTCATTCAATTAATGTTTGACAAATCCTATTGGTTGTTTGACTTTTCAAACCCCTTTGGTTTGAATTGTCAAACCACTTTATTTTCTTTTTCTTCCATTTCAATGCTCACCATTAATCTTGGATAACTAAACTCTCATAACCGTATATACTAGGACATACGTGCGTTATAGGAAATTCTCGGGTGTTACACCCACAGTGAAAAGCTTGGGCGTATAAACCTTTTATCCAATAGTTCCTCCAACTGTTTCTTTAATTCCTTAAGCTCCGTAGATGCTAACCTACAGGGATTCTTAGATACAGGCTCAGCGCTTGGGTAAACATCTACAACAAAGTCAATGTCCCTATCTGGCGGCAAGCCAGGAAGGTCATCTAAAAATACTTCTGGAAAGTCTTGGACAACTAAGACATTTTGAGGACTTGCTTTTCCTACAAACTGTGTGTCTATAACGCTGGCCAGAAAGCATAAATACTCTCTGCATAAAGAGGATCTAGCGTTGATAGAAGTCATAATAGACATTCCCTTACTCTTCTTCGAGGCTTGAAAGGTATGCTTCAAACCACCAGGGGGTTGAAAACTAACTACTCCAGTCCTACAATCGATCGTGGCATAATGCTTGAACAACCAATCCATTTCTAAGATCACATCAAATCCCATTATATCTATAATAATGAGATCAGCAGGTAAATTCTTGTTTCCTACTAACACAACACTATCCAACATCACTTGGTTAGAGTGCATGCATTCACCAGAGGGTAATGCGACGTTAAATACATGCTCAGTAGGGGTAAACTGTACATTTAACTTGACAGCAAACGCAGATGCTATAAACGAGAGTGTTGCACCAGAATCTATTAAAGTAAAAGCAGATATAGAGTTGATCAAAATGGTACCTGACACTATGGCGGGTTGTTCCTCATCGCTCGACTCCAACATGGAGAATATCATCAGCTTTATCTTAGCAGGGCCACTCTTCAGAGCTGGACAATCTCTGTTAATATGGCTGACTTTGTTATAGTTGAAGCACCAGGTGATTCTGGGATTCGGGCAATCCCTGTATGTGTGTCTAACTTCCTCATAGTTGAAACACTTTCCCGTTCCAAACCTGCACTCGCCCAGGTGACCTTTCAAACACTTTGGGCACTGGGGAAACTTCCCAGTGTCTTGCACCTTCTTTCCTATATTCTGGCCTTCACTTGGCCTCTTCATTCCTCTCTCCTGGTGTGGCTGGATAAACTTTCGTGGGGCTTCCTTTGGCCCAGCACACTTCATCTCTGCTTCTTCCACCTCCAACGCCGTGGACACAACTTCACCGAAGAACAAACCCTTAATACTACAAAATTTTACTCCTCTGTAAATTTTGGGCTTCAGTCCTTGCATAAATTGGAACACCTTATCCTCATTCTTGTGGACAAGATGTCCAGCAAACCTGGACAGGGACTCAAACTGTCTACTGAACTCAGCCACAAACCCCGTTTGTTTCAAGTTCAGAAACTCTACCTTCTTTGCTGCCTGGACTATGCTGTTAAAATATTTCTCATAGAAAACCTCCTTGAACTGAGACTAGGACATAGCCAGAACATCAGTGGTAGTCTCTATTGTTTCCCACCAAAGTTGAGCGTCCCCAGCCAAATGGAACGTTGCCAGAGTGACTTTGTCTCCTTCTCCGATGTTGGCACATCTGAACATGCTCTCAATCTTCCTAAGCCACTCCTCAGCAACAATCGGATTGGACGATTTTCCATCAAGTGTGGGCGGCTGTAGCCTCCGGAATCGGTCTCCTGAATGCTCACTGCTGGAACTCGAGTTGGCACTTCCTTGTACTTTTCGGTTCAACATTATTCCCAACTGATTGGACTGTTGACGAACCAAATCTGTCTGTTGGCACACCAAGTCTGTCAGCTGCCTAATTACACCAGAGTCTTCCTCACTTCTCAAATTTGGCATCTCTCTTGGTACTCTTGGTCTTCCTGGTCGTCTAGCCATTTTGCTATATTCCTAGACAATGTTAATTACTCTCATAAATATCTAATAGCTAAGGTTAACGTAAACACTTACAGTTGTTGAAGTACTTCCATGCAACGATTGGCACTGATGAGTAATCTTTTGAACGGTTTAACTGAATGTCTCGGATACCATACTGTAACGCCCCGAATTATATATGTAACGACCACTTTGTTCCAGCAAGATATTGTCCGCTCTGGGGATTGGGCCGTAGCCCAATATCCTCCCCTCACGGCTTTATTTGGCGAGAACTTCCCAGAAGGTCACCTAACCTGGAATTGCTCTCGCCAAAGCACTTTTAACTTCGGAGTTCTTATGGGATCCGTTGCCAATCGTGCTCCAAAACGTGTCTTGCTATCTTGGGAGGGTCTCTTTACATATGTTTCATTTCCACATACTTCTCCAAGCGATGTGGGATTGTGACGACCCCCTTTTTACGACCTGTCACCTTCCGGTTCGCCCACCATCCGGGTTCCGGTTCGTGCAGCCATCGTACACATACTTACACATCTGGGTCATCACAATCACCCCCCCTCGGGGGCCCAACGTCCTCGTTGGCCATATTTCCGGTTGGGTACAGACTCTGATACCATTTGTAACGACCCATTTTTCCTAGCAAGATATTGTCCGCTCTGGGGATTGGGCCGTAGCTCAATATCCTCCCTTCACAGCTTTGTTTGCCGAGAACTTCTCAGAAGGTCACCCAACCTGGAATTGCTCTCGCCGAAGCACTTTTAACTTCGGAGTTCTTATGGGATCCGTTGCCAATCGTGCTCCAAAACTCGTCTTGCTATTTTGGGAGGGTCTCTTTACATATGTTTCATTTCCACATACTTCCCCAAGCGATGTGGGATTGTGACGACCCCCTTTTTACGACTTGTCACCTTCCGGTTCGCCCTCGCAGACGTACCGCCATCCGGGTTCCAGTTCGTGCAGCCATCATACACATACTTACACATCTGGGTCATCACACTATAAACCTGATTCGCTACTCATAATACTGAACCGAACTATGACATTTTGAGAAAATTTTAAAATTTCACTTAAAAATCAAAATTTGATCCTTAAACGTAAAAACTTGCAGCGAAAAATATTTGTAGAAAACGCATTTATTAATTAATTAAATGTTAAAGACAATTGGTTGAAAGAAAACAAAACAAAACAAAACATGTCCACCGCTGAACAGTTCCGCGATAGAAATAGAAATAGAAGACATCCATCGCTAAACAGTGTCGGCAGTAGAAGCAGAAGCAAAAAGGCTTCTTCTGCTACCAACGTCCACCGCCCACGTCAGCCGAACGACACGTCAACTTCTCACGTCTAATGCTCACAAAAAGACAAAACCTATTACTCACATCCACCGTCACAAAAAAGACAAAACCTATTACACAAAACTATTACTCACATCCACCGATCACAAAACGACAAAACTATTACTCACATCCACCGATCACAAAACGACAAAACTATTACTCACATCCACCGATCACAAAACGACAAAACTATTACTCACATCCACCGATCACAAAACGACAAAACTATTACTCACATCCACCGATCACAAAACGACAAAACTATTACTCACATCCACCGATCACAAAACGACAAAACTATTACTCACATCCACCGATCACAAAACGACAAAACTATTACTCACATCCACCGATCACAAAACGACAAAACTATTACTCACATCCACCGATCACAAAACGACAAAACTATTACTCACATCCACCGATCACAAAACGACAAAACTATTACTCACATCCACCGATCACAAAACGACAAAACTATTACTCACATCCACCGATCACAAAACGACAAAACTATTACTCACATCCACCGATCACAAAACGACAAAACTATTACTCACATCCACCGATCACAAAACGACAAAACTATTACTCACATCCACCGATCACAAAACGACAAAACTATTACTCACATCCACCGATCACAAAACGACAAAACTATTACTCACATCCACCGATCACAAAACGACAAAACTATTACTCACATCCACCGATCACAAAACGACAAAACTATTACTCACATCCACCGATCACAAAACGACAAAACTATTACTCACATCCACCGATCACAAAACGACAAAACTATTACTCACATCCACCGATCACAAAACGACAAAACTATTACTCACATCCACCGATCACAAAACGACAAAACTATTACTCACATCCACCGATCACAAAACGACAAAACTATTACTCACATCCACCGATCACAAAACGACAAAACTATTACTCACATCCACCGATCACAAAACGACAAAACTATTACTCACATCCACCGATCACAAAACGACAAAACTATTACTCACATCCACCGATCACAAAACGACAAAACTATTACTCACATCCACCGATCACAAAACGACAAAACTATTACTCACATCCACCGATCACAAAACGACAAAACTATTACTCACATCCACCGATCACAAAACGACAAAACTATTACTCACATCCACCGATCACAAAACGACAAAACTATTACTCACATCCACCGATCACAAAACGACAAAACTATTACTCACATCCACCGATCACAAAACGACAAAACTATTACTCACATCCACCGATCACAAAACGACAAAACTATTACTCACATCCACCGATCACAAAACGACAAAACTATTACTCACATCCACCGATCACAAAACGACAAAACTATTACTCACATCCACCGATCACAAAACGACAAAACTATTACTCACATCCACCGATCACAAAACGACAAAACTATTACTCACATCCACCGATCACAAAACGACAAAACTATTACTCACATCCACCGATCACAAAACGACAAAACTATTACTCACATCCACCGATCACAAAACGACAAAACTATTACTCACATCCACCGACAAAACTATTACTCACATCCACCGATCATAAAACGACAACATCCACTGATAGACTACATCCACCGATAGATTACATCCACCGATAGACTACATCCATCAATAGACTACATCCATCGGTGAACAGTAACACTCTAAACAAACAAACAACTCTGCCTACTAAAAGAACTTATAAATTTGAACAGCAGCTATTCAAAACAATATAAATCCACAACTTTATAAATCCAGAACGACAATCTACAACTAAAACCAAATCATGTTTTTTTTTCATATCGAGAACAAGAAAACCATAAAGTTGTTGAAAACATCAAAACTACTCATGTTATTAAAACTCTCTGCACACTTCCACAAAACACCTAACCACTGAAACTTCATATATAGACAATAGTTAAACTGCCTCATCAGAACACCAAACCGTGGCATTGAAGTGCTCCCCCAACCAGCCTAATCCTCAACATGCTCAGGGCACGCACCTTCTGAGGCTTCTTCACCTACATCACAAAACTCATCTATTAGCCTAATACTAAGTAAGTAAATCAACAATGAAATGATATGCTGAAACATAAATCCTAGTCATGCAGTTTCAACATTCACATCTCTGTTGCATTCACGTTCTTTCACTGATCTGATCTCTCGGTTCCATTGGGAGTTGGATCATTTTTCCCAAAGTCATACATCCTCTTCATAAATTAAGGGGCGGATTAGTTCCCTTAACAGCTGATCTGATCCTATATTCCATTGGAAAGCGGATCAATTTTCCCAAAGTTATAAATCATCTTCATAAGTTAAGGGGTGGATTAGTTTCCTTAATAGCTGGTCTATTATAATCTGTTCATGCCTTACCGTGCCTTTACACGTAAATTCATTTTCGTATTCTTTCCAAAAACATGATGCATGACATACAGAAAACATTCAAACATGTATAAACCTACTGTTTTGTGATGTAGGCCCGAAGGCACACATATACTCTACTTACCTGGTCTACTGGAAAAAATGCTTGGTTGAAGTCTACCTCAGGGGTTTGCACAAACCTAAAACCATAAACCAAACATTAATTAAATCTTCACTAAAATCCACTTTCGCCTTCCAGAAATCTAAGGAAACTTATTTGGAAGCTCTGCTCAAAGTCCATTCCCGATTTACCACAAAACTGAACTAATTCACACTTGCAACATTCTCAAAACTCACATTAATACTCTCCTCTACCCTCGATAGTTACAATGTTGCAAGGAATCGAAGTAGAACTCACCTATGTTGAAGAAGAATCGAGTAGGAGAATCACCTAGAGAGCTCTACTGCTGAGCTGAAAGCCGAAAGAGGAAAAATAGAAAATAGTGGCGGATACAGTGCATTAATCACAAAACCTCTTTCCTTAAATAGGTTATCACTATTAAATCCTCAAGTTACAGTTTTGCCCTTACCTAGTCACTTGTCAACCTAATCACTAGTTTTCACCAAATTTTCAAAAGAAAACGTATAACATTAGTTGATGAGGTAAATTGCTTCAATGGGACCAGGTGTTATATAAATTTTCGTGGTTAGCATTCATTTCCAGCAAGGTGCAAAGTGGTCCCAACAATCAACATCAACTTTACCAAATTTGTGCACACACAAAACTGTTTTTTCAAAAGTGTGTTTTGTTTTTGCCCAAAACAACATAGAATTTGAATTCAATGCCAAACACTCCCCAATGAACACTGCTTCAGCTGAAGATTAAGTTAACTCAAGCCTAGATGATTAATATGCTCGGACTTATGCAGAAAAACAGGTTACAAAAGCATAAAATAAAAACAGCAATTGATAATCACTAAAATCAATTTTGATGCATTTTAGGCCTTGATTTTGTGACAAGTTCAAAACCAATTTGCATATATATTTTACCAAACTTAATACTCATACTTAGCAAGGAATAATAGCAGTATTCAATAAAAGAAAGTTTAATTTAGCTCAATGCAAAGTTTGAATTAAGTGTCATGCTAATTGGCTAACAATAACAACAACAAACAACTTTTGTGCTTACTTTTACTCTTGGTTTTTAGCAAGCTTAATCTCCAAATTTTCATGTCATCTTAAACAGATCAAATATCAATATGTTAACATTCATTAGCAAGAGAATAACATAAATAAAGAATACTCAAAAAGCGTTACAAATAGAGGCCAAATTTTGGACAAATCGGTTGTCCAAGTAGTGCATCAATCGATCATGTCCATTAGCTACAAAATGAACACCAATCATGAGCAACCAACTCAAACAGCAAACAAATCACAATATTTAGAGTTTGTACTTTAAAACTTATGAAGGGAACATGTTTTTTTGATGGCTGGAAAAGGGATAAAACAACAGCACAAGTGACAATACAAAAAGGGAAATAAAAACAGCAAGTAATAAAAGTTGTTAGCAAATATTTAACCAAAAGAGGAAGCTATTTGCAGCACAAAAATGGTGAAGAAAATAAGCTAGAAACCCATGCTCAAATCTGCTAACTTCAATTAAAACAAGGTAGGGGTGGTCTTTAGTGAAAACAAATCAAGAAAAACTAAACAAACATACAAAACAGCAAAAGATGAATCAAGTGACCCGGTTTTGTGCAATCGATTTTGGACAATCAAATGGGTTTGGGGCACCAAACCAACTTGGTTTCCAGCACCCTAAGGGAGCTAGCCAAGCTTTGATACCACTTGATATAGCCCTAACGTGAAAGAAAATGCTTAGAGCTTAGAGGGGATCTTTAGCTCCTTGGGTTGGCAAGCAATGGCCGATAAAATGAAAGATAAACTTGAATAACCAAATGTGCTTAGATGAAAACAAAATTTTTTGTGATGTTAGTGGAGTGCGTGAGGTGTGTGATAGTGGAAGTCGTGGTCCTGATTCGTTGAGAAGAAGAAGATAAAACTTCAAGAATCGGCCAATAGGTAATATTTTGAAGCCTTTGGCACAAGTTGCTTCCAAGGAAGACAACTCGACTCTTGAACACGGTTTGGGGCCACTCCTTGCTGTTTTCCACTCCCAAGGGAATTGAGAAGAAGATGGCTATATAACCCTTGCAAGCTACTAAACTAGAAGGGAGTGGTGGGGGTGCAACCCCTCGGTTTGTGCAAACCGAGCAAACCTTGAGGTTTCTTCAAGCTTCCTTCAACTATGGAAAAGAAATCCGTGCATGCTCCTTAAAATCAATCTAAAAAACTTACCAATCACCAATTACCATGCTTTTATAGACCTAAGTATGGCTTGGATGTGATTCAAGAAGTGGTCTTCAAAGTGGTGTAGCCGTTGGATCTTGAAGATGCTTGGATGGCCGAGATGTGTTTGGTTCTCTTGATCCAATGGTTGAGTGATAACCATGTCATGAATCCTTGGCCTTGTGTTGATTGGAAAACCTCTAAGAAATCCTCAAGTGGTAGCCCATGGTTTGGCTAAAGGGTAGTGGTCCCCTCCACTCAAGGTTGGCGCCAAAATGTGTGTTTTTTCCTTAAGGCCGATTCCTCCTCTTCCATGCACTCCATGCACTTGATTTGAACCACTTCCATTCCATCATCTAACTTATCATTCATCTAACCCTAAATGCCTATTATGCATGCAACTATATGGCTAATGTTTGCCAAAATTACAGAAAGGCTAGAGTTTGCCAACAAAATACAAAGTATTAAAAAAAACATGGTTACATTAATTTGTCCTTTGGGAAGACAAATTTCCTCTTGATTTGCATCCATGCTTTCCATGCAAGATTGAGCCTTGTGCTTAAGCTTCCATTCCAATCCTTCGAAGAAATCATTACCTACAAAAGAAATAAAATTGTAAGTAATTAAATTAGGTCAAGTTTGGGCCTTACTTTTGGATTGAGTGAGTGGGCCTTGGGGCACATCACAAACTTACAACAATGATAGCACTTAATGCCTTTTTTATTTTTTGACTTTGATCTTTCTGACGTGTTGGCTTTAGAAGTCACACGTTCTTTTGATCTCCCTCTCATTACTGATAATGCCTCCACGAAATAGTGCTCCTTGTTCTTTCGCCTACTTTCTTCATCAAGAACCGCAGCTGCAATATCATTGAACATCAATGTTGTTTTTGAAGTACGTTGAGCAAATTTATAATGAAGTGTTCATATGAATCTAGTAAACTTTGAAGTAAAAGTCCAGCTCTTTCATTTTCGTCGATTTTGTACTTCATTGCTGTAAGTTGAGAAAATAATGTGTTGAGAGTATTGATGGGGTCATTCACTGTTGTCGATTCTGATATCCGAAGAGTATATAATTTTCTTTTCAAGAAAATTTTATTATACCACGACTTCTTCTCATATACTTTTATTATAGACCCCCGACGAAGAACAACAACAAATGAATAATAAAGACAATACTCAAGTTGATTCAATTGAGAATGAACAATTAATTGATTATCAGCTCACAAGAGTCAAAACAAGAGGGGTAATCATACTTGTTCAAAGACTTGGATATGCATATATAAATGCATACTCCTTAATTGTCGCTACTGACCTTGAAAACTTAGAACCAATAGCTTCAAGGAAGCTATGCTCTGTAACAAAAAATCTGAGATGATCACTTCAATAAAAAGAAAAAATGGTCCTTAATCAAGAATCAAACCTAGATATTGGTGGATATATGGTGCACAAACAAAATGAAAAGAGGTAGAAAAATGCAAATGAACAAGATATCTAACTTGATAACTTAGTTTTTACAACTTTGCAAAATAATTCACTTCAAGGACTTGAAGTGAGAAAAATACAAATAAACAAGATATCTAACATAATACAACCGATTAGCAACAAATGATTAAAATGTGAGTTTTGTAACGAAGAAGGAAAACTATTACGACTTTAACATAAGTTATATGAACATAAATACCCAACAATTTCTAATCCTTAATCAAGAATAAAACCTAGATATTGGTGGATGTATGGTGTACAAACATAATGAAAAGAGGTAGAAAAATGCAAATGAACAAGATATCTAACTTGATAACTTCTTAGTTTTTACAGCTCTGCAAAATAATTCACTTCAAGTGTAACGACCCCAACGGAATCGCCACACAATTCATTACTTAATTCTCTTAATCATTTGATTCTTACTTCCATACACCTTGTTCATTATTAGTGTTAATATTATTCCCTCTTTGTTTTTTTTATTTTCAAACATCTCTTGATCTGCATCTACCGATAGAGTTATAGACTCACATCGACCGATGATCACGTGTCCGCCACGCAACACATCTGATCTCAACCAGCAACAGACATCGACCGGTGGTCACGGGCATTGCACGTGCCTAATTAAAGACATCGTCCGGTCCCGAACATTCTCCACTAGATGTTCATATTTACCCTACATTGACCGGTGGACATGTGTGCCTCACGTGACTGATTTAAAACATTACCTGAGCATTAAACGACAAGAAAATACTCACATCATCCGGTCACTAGACGAAAAATTAACATTTACATCATTCGGTGAAGAATTACACTTCATCCACCGAATGCTAGACGACAAAATACCAATTACGTCATCTGGTGAGGAAATACACTTCATCCACCGAATGCTAGACGACAAATTACATCCTCATCATCCGGTGACTTATTACACTACATCTGTCGATCACTAGACGACAAAATAACACTCTCATCATCCGATGGCTTAAACACTCTACATCTGCCGATCGCTAGACGACAAAATAACACTCTCATCATCCGATGGCTTAGACACTCTACATCTTCCAATCGCTAGACGACAAATTAAAACTCTCATCATCCGATGGCTTAGACACTCTACATCTGCCGATGACGTCAGCCGGATGATTGCCTTATCCAGCTCTTTCACCCGGCAGAAAACACTATAATCATTAACAACTTCATCCAATGGAAATTACCACAACTCACCCGAATCATAACTTAGTAACCATAAACCTCAAGGAGTAAAAGTCATAAACTCATCTAAAATACGCATAGCGGAAGGCTTAAGCAAACAAACCGTTCAATAATCTTTAAAATCGTATTCAGACTCTAACGACAAACCCTTTAAATCCGAATCTCATTGTTATAAGAAATTTTGTTCTATTTAGTCATCTGTTCATCGTAAACTTTTTTGACTTACTATGAGCATAACCAGGGAACTTAATCGCCTATCCAGCCTTGCACTGTCACACTGAGCATCCTCCAGCAACCAGCTTTAAACGTTCTCTTGGGATTGGGAATCCTCACCTATTAACTCTTCACCTACATCATAAGGTTCATAATCATTGTTCATAATCATTGTTCATAATCATTGTTCATATTCATCATTCGTAATCATTGTTCATATTCATCATTCGTAATCATTGTTCATATTCATCATTCGTAATCATTGTTCATAATCATTGTTCATAATCATTGTTCATATTCATCATTCGTAATCATTGTTCATAATCATTGTTCATATTCATCATTCGTAATCATTGTTCATAATCATTGTTCATAATCATTGTTCATATTCATCATTCGTAATCATTGTTCATATTCATCATTCGTAATCATTGTTCATATTCATCATTCGTAATCATTGTTCATATTCATCATTCGTAATCATTGTTCATATTCATCATTCGTAATCATTGTTCATAATCATTGTTCATATTCATCATTCGTAATCATTGTTCATATTCATCATTCGTAATCATTGTTCATAATCATTGTTCATAATCATTGTTCATAATCATTGTTCATAATCATTGTTCATATTCATCATTCGTAATCATTGTTCATATTCATCATTCGTAATCATTGTTCATAATCATTGTTCATAATCATTGTTCATAATCATTGTTCATAATCATTGTTCATAATCATTGTTCATATTCATCATTCGTAATCATTGTTCATAATCATTGTTCATAATCATTGTTCATATTCATCATTCGTAATCATTGTTCATATTCATCATTCGTAATCATTGTTCATATTCATCATTCGTAATCATTGTTCATAATCATTGTTCATATTCATCATTCGTAATCATTGTTCATATTCATCATTCGTAATCATTGTTCATATTCATCATTCGTAATCATTGTTCATATTCATCATTCGTAATCATTGTTCATATTCATCATTCGTAATCATTGTTCATATTCATCATTCGTAATCATTGTTCATATTCATCATTCGTAATCATTGTTCATATTCATCATTCGTAATCATTGTTCATATTCATCATTCGTAATCATTGTTCATATTCATCATTCGTAATCATTGTTCATATTCATCATTCGTAATCATTGTTCATATTCATCATTCGTAATCATTGTTCATATTCATCATTCGTAATCATTGTTCATATTCATCATTCGTAATCATTGTTCATATTCATCATTCGTAATCATTGTTCATATTCATCATTCGTAATCATTGTTCATATTCATCATTCGTAATCATTGTTCATATTCATCATTCGTAATCATTGTTCATATTCATCATTCGTAATCATTGTTCATATTCATCATTCGTAATCATTGTTCATATTCATCATTCGTAATCATTGTTCATATTCATCATTCGTAATCATTGTTCATATTCATCATTCGTAATCATTGTTCATATTCATCATTCGTAATCATTGTTCATATTCATCATTCGTAATCATTGTTCATATTCATCATTCGTAATCATTGTTCATATTCATCATTCGTAATCATTGTTCATATTCATCATTCGTAATCATTGTTCATATTCATCATTCGTAATCATTGTTCATATCATATTCATCATTCGTAATCATTGTTCATAATCATTGTTCATATTCATCATTCGTAATCATTATTCATAATCATTGTTCATATTCATCATTTACGTTGTGTGGAATGAGAGAGGATTTGTGCCGGTAAAGGGGGTTCGACAGTGAGTTTGATCATGGTCCCTACTGCGGGTCGTATTTATATGTCCTTCTTTGGACTGTGACATACGCCGAACCGCCCCCAACCCTCACTCAACCAGGTTGCAGGGATTTTATCATCTTATCTTGTTCATGAGAAAATATGCTTTTAAAACATTTTCATGTGCATAAAACATTGATAATGCATGAACATGGAAATTCTTAACTCATTCAGGCTACAGAACAGAACATTCATCCAGTATGAAAGCTTACCATCAAACTAAACGTCAACACAAATACTAGACTGTAGCATAATAACCTCTAATCGTCATATCAGTTACTATCTAGCATCCTTGTGATGTAGGGCCCTATTGGCCGGAAATCCTATACATTCACTTACCTGGTCTCCTTAGCACTTGAGCTCCTTTCTCTTCAAACTTCTTCACCTAAAACATTTACATTGCAGTAGTTACAACAAAATCCTAATAGTTCTAATCTCAAGTTATCCTAGGATTTAATAGCTAAAGTCATTCCCGAATCCTTAGTCTAATACCCTGTGCAGTTTGAAATCCAAATCCCAGAACAGACAGATTCGATTAACGATTACTCAGGGGTGGTTGTTCTAAATGTCCAGAATCAATTTGATAAAAGCATTCCCACTCTCAGATTTCAAATGTTCTTATTATTAGTCGGCCATTGGAAAATCCAAAACCCCAATGCCGAGTAGAAAACAGGGCTAATAAACTAACAGATAGCTACATTGCCTAATGCATACCTCAGGCACAGAGTAGACGAGTAGTGGCAGAGAAAACCGATCGTCGAAGAGAGTATGCTGAAAGCAGAGAGCAAGAGTTTGGGAAAGAAGAAATCGCCGAGAGTAGAAGATGTCGGCTACAGTGGTTTAAATGAAGTTTGAACCCTTTTCCATTTTCTTTAAATACCGGTCACAAATCTCCATTATTACAACTTTACCACTCAACCTAGCTTAAATCCACATGTAATTAATTAAACTCGGCATAAAATTCTAAACCGGGAAAAATTAATTAAACACGACCGTTAAAACGGTTAAGGAAATTACCTGGTCGTTATTTTGGGTGTTACATCAAGGACTTGAAGTGAGAAAAATGCAAATGAACAAGATATCTAACATAATACAACCGATTAGCAACAAATGATTAAAATGTGAGTTTGGCAATGAAGAAGGAAAACTATTACGACTTAACATAAGTTAAATGAACATAAATACCCAATAATTTCCTTAGTCTTGAATGTATCAATAAACAATTTGATTAACTTCAAGGGCCTTCAAGTGGATTTGGCTTCAACTTTGAGTAAGAGAGATTAATCTCCCAACTGAGGACATGTTCGACATTGCATCCTTTTTTAGAATAGGTGCTCCTCTAAGCTCTCTTGTATATTCTCTCTTGCAAACTACAGAGAATTATAATAGTTGGTTAGCTTCCTTGCTTGTGACCTTGGGATAGGCCTGTCTGACACATCATCCTCATGGGGTGGAAGATGATTTGACTTCAAAACCATGAGTTCTTCCACTTCAACCTCTTCACCAAAATATGGAGAAAGATCTTGAATATTAAGGCAGATGATGCTCCAAATTCTCCTGTAAGCTCCAATTGTAATCATTATCATTGATTTTCTTAAGAGTCTTGAAAGGTCAATTGACCTTTGGATTTAGCTTAGACTTACTTTGCTCGAAAAATCTATTATTTCTCAAATGCAATCACACCAAGTCTGTCACGACCCAGAAGTGGGCCTAACAGAACATCGGGTCGGACAATCCTAAGAGAGAACCCGATTGCCTTGCCTCGAGGCTTGGTTTGCAATGAAAGACTTGAAAAGTGATGTGCTGACAACCAGACCCACCCTTTCCAAGTTTAGAAAACTCAAGAAGCGTGTTATAACTGCCCTATTACCCATTTTCGTAATGTGCAAACAAAACGTCTTCACGCAGCAGAAGATGTATGTACACATACGTAAACTACTATGTACACATACGTAAAAAATGATGTGCCGACGACCATACCCCATCAGGTTTTCATATGTGAGAACTCACAGAAATAGGTTTTGAAAACTATGCAATGCAATGCGATAACAATTTCTTTTTTGGCTAATCAGACCTATCACCTCTGATACCGGCTCGTACTCCACAAACTCGTTTGAGTCTAAAACAAAATCAACATCATGAAAATCCCACTCGACACGAGAGAAATATTGATGAGTCCTATACATAGACTATGAACCCAATCTGAAACACTATAAATGAACGTTAACTTTGCCGAGGAAAATTTTTTTTACAATCAAATACAACACTACGTGCCATCTGAACTCTGTAGTGCTCGACCCTTGTTCACCGCAGTTTGAACATGAGTCGAATGGCCTGTTGACACTTATAGATAGGTGTCGACCGTACCGATCGACATTTATAGGAAGGGGTCAACACCTTCAAGCAACGGTCGACCCTTAATCCTCTCGGGTTTCACCATGTGTCGATCGTCAACCCTAGAGATCGACACTTGTTCTTCTTGGGTTTTGGCAGGGGTCAACGCTTGCACCAATGTGTGACCCTGCATGGTGTCAACAGATCTCCCCACCTATCATGCTCTTGTTTCCAGCAGTAGGGTTCAAAGTGTCGACCAATCTTCATAGTGGTCGACACTTTGGGGATTTGCCGAAGAGTTGCAAAAATTGTCTTCTCTTGATGTTTCATATCTCCAAACGAACAACCCACTTATCTATACCTTAAATATACTCAGATAAACAAGATATAACCCATTGATTTGAGTTTTTCAAGCTCCGATCTGATTTCAATCAAAAACCCTAATCTTTACACTAAAAAACGGAGGAAAGAAACTAACCTACCCTCGAAGGTCCTTTGTTGACGCTCGTTTTCCTATGAACACACCCCAAGCCTTGAAAATCGACAGGTCTCTTTCACGTTTTCATCTCTCTCTCTCTCTCTCTCTCTAGGGTGTGCAAAATCGAACCAGAACCAAAGAACCAAACCAAATCGAGCAGTTTTGATCTAGTTCGGGTCGGTTCCTAAGTTATAAGAACCGAAATTTCGTTCAACTTTTCAAGAATAAAAAAATTTTGATTTGGTTTCGGTTCCAAAATTTAGGAATCGGATCATACCGAAAAAACTTATTAAAACAAAATTGACTTAAAAATTATTTAAATATTAAAAAATTATCCAATTAAATGTTAATTTTACTTTCAAAATTCAAATTCTATAATTATTTAAATTTAAATTATTTGACTATTACTTAAAAAAGTAATTGAATTATCAACTTATTAGCCATCAAATTGTACTAATTAGTAATAAAAATTTTCAATTGATTCAATTTACCTAATTAATAAATATATTATTGAATTATACTGACTATTGATTAAATTATTAGATTATTACCAAATTAATAATATGATTATTTGATGAAGTAATTAATGATTGAATTGTATTTTTAAAAAATGAATTAACTAATAAATTGATTGAGTTATTGAATTGAATTGTCTAACCATCATTTAAATTATTTATTTATCTAATTTGATATCTTATACAACATTTTATTTGAAGTGTGGGCCTGTCTTATTTGGGGGGTTTCCGACTTGATGTATAGACTCATAGTTTAATGATTTTTTTTTTTTTTTATGGTTTGGTTTCAGTTCCATTTTTTATGAACAGAAAAAAGTCGATTCGGTTTAGTTAGACTCTAAAATCGAACCAAACTGACTTTTGCTCACCTCTACTCTCTCTCTCTCTCCCAAAGGGAAGAGGGAGGGTTTTCCACCCTATTTAATAAAATATCATTTTTCAATTTATTTAATATAAATAAATATTATTTACATTAAACAAAATTTTTTTAAATTCACATTCGATAACACCGAACGTTCTCCAAACTCCACGCAGAATTTAAGCACACAGTAACTTTCAAATTACCGATTTCGATCAATTGATCAAAAAATTCACGTGACCACAATACGACAAAACAAGTCAAGCCATGACACGTTGGCCCTTAATAACGCAAAAAAATTTACATGTGAAATTTAATAGATTATAAAAATACCAATTTTTACAAAGTCTTCTTCTTTGAACATCATAGACTTCCTTCTTTTGTTGGCTCCCTTGGCATACATTTCATTCTTCTCTTGGATGACCTTGATCACTTGTTTTTGCATGACTTTGACTTGCTCGACCTTGTGCTTCCCCTCGACATTCACCATTCCATCTATAGGCAAAGGAATAAGATCCATGAGAGTGAAGAAGTTAAACTCGTAGAATACCTCAACTGGAGTCTTTTGAATAGTGTCATGGACTGGTTGTATGCAAACTCAATACACAAAAGTTCTAGATCTTATTCCTTTAACAGGTTTCCAACAATAATCTTCAAGAGAGTCCCCATAATTCTATTTATCACCTTGGTTTGACCATTAGTTTAGGGGTGATAGGTTGTGCTAAACATCAATTTAGTTCTTAACATCCTCCAAAGAGTCTTCCAAAAAGAGCACTTTGTGTCTCTATCCAACACAATGAACATCAGCCTATATGTAAGCTAACCACTTCCTTGAAGAATAACTAAGTAATATTACAAGAATCATTTGTCTTCGTGCAAACTATGAAATGTCTCGTCTTGGAGAATCTATGTGATATCCCACCATATGAAGGCAAGAAGGTCCGGTGGAGGCCAACCCACACTAGTGGAGGCGCACAATCTCACATTGCTTAGGAGAGTAAAAAAATATATGGTTTATAAGTAGAGTTCCTCCCTACCTAGCACAACGTGTTTTGGAGCTGACCTCAAGAAAAAATCTGTGCAGGCACCAGCCCAAAGCGAACAATATTATACTCGGAGCACCGGAGGACGTTACAACCTATCCTCCACCACCATGATAGTTTCTCTTCCTCTTAAGGTATGAGGTAGTCCCAAAACAAAATCTATACTTAACTCTACCCATGGATGACTTGGAATTATCAAGCTCATGTACAATCCATGAGGTTGTAACTAGTTTTTAGCTTTCTTGCATGTAATACATTTCTCCACAATTTTATGGACATCTTTCATGCGTGGCCAAAGGAAATGCTCATTTACAACTTCATAATTCTTCTTTTCTCCAAAATGGCTAACAATCCCTCCTTCATTAGCTTCTTTAATAAGTGATAATTGGAGACTACAATTTGGTATGCATAATTTTTCTCCCTTGAATTTAATCAAGAATATGATAACAACTTTCAACCTTGGAACCACAATTAATACAAAGAAGGAAAAGTTTTATCATCAACATGCATTTTTAATCCACGTAGCAAAGCATACTAGTGTTCGACTTGGTCACGAGTGCATACCTTCTTGAAAGTCCATTGTCCACCATATTAGATTCACTCTTTTTGTACTTGATCATATAAGGGTATCTTTCAAGAAACTCCACCCATTTTTCATGTTTTCTATTGAGATTTTCTTGACTTTTGACATACTTGAGAGCTTGATGGTTGAACTTCATTGTAAGGAAGAATTGTTGTCACACTTTAAATGCCCTCACTAAAAACATGAATTCCCAACCATTTATGCATTGGAGAGACCGTTTCTTATTTTGTGTGGAAGCACTTTATAAAGCATAAGCTAAAACAGGTGAAATCAAGGGGCATTACTTGAATGCTACTGTAGGTACATGTGAAGAAATGAATAAAAGGACTGTATTTGCCAGAGAATTGAGAGTTCCTATCATAATGCATGACTACTTAACATGGGGATTCACTGCAAATACTAGCTTGGCTCATTATTGCTGAGATAATGTTCTACTTCTTCACATTAATCGTGCAATGCAAGCAGTTATTGATAGATAGAAGAATCATGGTATACACTTTTGTGTACTAACTAAAGCGTTACGTATGTCTGGTGGAGACTATATTCACTCTGGTACCGTAACAAAGAACTCTTTGTCATATGTTGAACAATTCAAAGAAGCTCCCTTCCTGTAACACCCGGTTTTACGAGTTTTTGAATTGAGCACGCAATTGCAATTTCGTAAATAATTGAAATATGCCTGTTTTGCAAACCGAGAGTTTTAATGGAGTCCTTGTAATTAATATAAATTTTGAGAGAATTATGGGAATTTATGGAAATCAAACCGAAATATAATGCTTAAGTTTCCGGTTTTGACCCTATAGAGATTTAATTCGTAGAAATAGTAAAATAAATTCGTTTGACGAATGGAAAGTTTTATAAGAGCCCTAATAATAAGTTGGAATTATTGCAGAAATAAGAAAATTTTGGAGAAACCGAACCGATAGTCGAACAATAGGATAAACGGAGAGTTAAACCGAAGGGCAAACTTGTCATTTGACAAGCCAAATTGATTTTTAAACACAAAAGCCCCTCCCTCCCACGTATTTCATTCTGAAATTTCCAGAGCTCTCAACCCTTGGCGATTTCCTTCTCCCCTCCATGGCTCTTCACCATTTCTTCAACGATCTCTTCTTCAATCGCTCGGGTTTTTCAGGTTTTCTCTTCCCCTCGCGATTCTAGGTGAGTTTCTATGGTTTTTCGACTTTAGATCATGATATCTAGGTTGTTTAACATTTAGGGTTTTGTTAGGTTTTGTTAGAAATAATCCGGTTTTGTTATGAAACGTTAGAAATTACCTTATTAACGTTTATTGGATGAAATAATGGAGGTATTTATGGTTTTGAGGGTTTTGTTAGATTTTGTTAGAAATAATCAGGTTTTGTTAGGAAACATTAGAAATTACCTTATTAACGTTTATTGGGTGAAATAATGGAGGTATTTATGATTTTGTTTGAAAAACCGAAAATGGAACTTAGGGAAATCTCCATTAATGGAGTTTAGGAATTTGTGAGTGTAAATTGCTCAACGAAATGCCCGAGGGAAGTTTATTAGAGTTTTAGGAAATTTCCTTTAGTTAGGAGTTTCGTAAATTTCTGAAACTTTACGTTTAAGCTCGGTTTTAACAAAGGACGCTATGGATTGATTTAGGTGACCAAGTTCAAGACGAGGAGCTTGGTGTGCACGGGACGAGAGGTAAGTTCTCGTGATCTACTGTGGCCGATTGGCCTACACCATAAGTCAGAAATCGTGTTGAGGATTGTTTGGTGCATTGTTTGTTTATTTGTTTTGGTTGGGTAGTTAGGATTTAGTTATTTTATAGGTTAAGTATTGTGATACATCGATAGTATTTGTGAGGTTTTGATGGTATGCTTGTCAAGTATGCTTTATTGTTCATTGAACTGCTCATGCATCACGGTTTTTAAAACGTCATGAAAATGAATTTACGCATGGATTTCATGAAATGAAAATACATGTAAAGGCAAGTAAAGTATCATGTAAACAACCATGGCATGGGGTTATCGGGGATGAGGTTCAGACCTGGCGTTCTGTGGTGAGCGGGTTTTCCTCCCTTCAGATGGTGTGGGTTGTCTAATCGCTTGACGTGCCCTATCCATCTGTCGAGCATTTCCGATAACCATAGACTAACACGTACTGATAAATGAATTGACATGGACGGTTTTCATTGCAAACATGATCATGAATATACATTTACGTAGAACTTGCTGAGATTTTTATCTTATAGGTGTCTTTATGGTGTAGGTGACTACGAGCAAGGTGAGGACGATGTCCCTTTACCCGACTAGCCTGCAGCTTGAGGAAGGATGTTCGTGGGAGCGGCCAGCATAGTCGACGCGAGCACGACCCATGAGGAGCATAGGTTATATGTTTTGGGATTATTTGATGAAATGTATAGAAAGACATATTAGGATGTTTGGTATCTGGATAGGTTGGAAATTTATGTTTTTATGATTTTATTTTTGATAGCTTCCGCTATGTATGGATAGTTTTGATGAAAATAGACAGGATATTGATGTTGATGTGTTTTGGGTGAATATTGAGGATTGTGGAACATTTTGATGAAATGGAATAGATTTTGGATGAGTTTTGGTGATTGGAAAGTAGGTTTGTGGTATTAAGTCGAAATTGTAGTTTTGTGTCGGGAATTAATGATTTAGATCGGATGATTGGGTTTTGGGAGGTATAATTTAGTTGGATTGTTGATGGATGTTTTGATGACGGAAATTGGAGTGTGTTTTAGGTGAAAGATTGAAGAAAATGGCAAAGGGGGAGGAAAAGGGGTGAGAGGGCGCGAGTGGCGCGCGAGGCGCGCTGGCCGACTGCGTTCGCGTGAGGCGTGCTGGGCGTGCTGTGCGCGCGCCCAGAACGTGCCCTCCCGATCGATCGCGTCCAAGCGCCGATCGATCGGGGTTCATGAAAATTTTAGGGCGGAGTCCAGAAAGGGCCCGATCGATCGGGCCTATGTCCCGATCGATCGGCGCTTACGGTTATTTTAACCGAGGAAACCAGAGCAGGCCCGATCGATCGGGCCTTGGTCCCGATCGATCGGCGCCACACTTGATCCTCAACACGATTTTTTTTTTCAAAATTGACTTTTCAAAACACGTTTTAACCCGACCTTTTACGATACTTTTCAAATGTATTTTACGAACAATCCCCAATATTGTAGAGGATTTTAATAACCCAAAACCAAGCCCGCTCTCTAATGATTAAGCGAAAAATGCAATGAAAGAAAATGAAATGAAAGGAAAAAATTTAAGTGAGAACGGGTGAGGTTAATACACATGTACGTATGTATGCACGCACGACACAAGTCATGGCGGCACCGACGTGGGGTCGGGGTCGTCACACTTCCATTCCTCACTTAAATAGGCAATCGACCTTACACGCATGCATAAAGCACAACATCTATCCCTAATCCTGAAGCATCACATTCAACTTCAAAAACTTTGTTGAAATCTTATAATTGAAGTCATGATTGTACTAAAGTTGCTAATAAGATGTGATAGTAACTCCTCACTTCCAGTAAAAAGATGCTAGCTCATAGAAACTCCTCACTTCCAAAATTTTGGTTGGAATCGGTCACTCCTTGATGGTCACTACCTTAACTTCATCCATCTTCATGTCATAGTGTGATAGTACCAAATAAAGGAAATTAACATTATGTTGTACAAAATAACCCTTTTTGAGATTATCATAGAGCTTGTCCTCTTTTGGTGTCTCAATATGTTGTTGAAGATGTTCCATATGTTGACTCAAATTGGCACTATACGAACAAATGTCATCAAAGTACAAAACTATGAACTTCCCTAAATAATCTTTCAACACAGTGCTTGAGTCGCATAAAGGTATTGCATGGGTCACATAAATGTACTTGGAGCATTAGAGAGATCGAACGACATTACTAACCACTTATAGAGTACATACTTGATTTTGAATGTTGTCTTTTGCTCATAACCTTATTTCATTTGAATTTGATGGTAGCCTCTTTTGAGATCTTCTTTAGAGAAGATAGTTGCACCACTCACATCATTTAACACTTCCTCAAATCTTGGTATGGGAAACCTATACTTAATGGCTGTTTGATTGATGCATTGGTTTTCAACACACATTATCGTACAACCATCTTTTTGGACACCAACCAAGTAGGAACGACACAAGGGCTAATTGAGTCTCTAGTGTACCCTTTTTCAAGTAACTTGGTGACTTGATTATGCAATTCTTTGGCATCTTCTGACTTAAATAATGCACCATGCCACACAAAGGAGGAAGAAATTCTTTGGAAAACACATCTTGGTATTGCTCATTAATTGTCTTGACTTGCTCCGGTATCACTGCCACATCAAGTCTATCCCTAAACATTACCAGCTCAATGGGCCAAATGTAACACCCGAGTTAACGGCCAGGTGATTTTCCTAATTGTATTAACAGTCATGAATATTTAATCTTTACAGTTTAGGACTTATGCCAAGAATAATTAATTTCATGCGGATTTAAACTAGGTTGGGTGGCAAAGTTGTAATAATGGAGGGTGATGACCAATATATAAAGAAAAAGGAAATGTTTTAAACCTCACTTGAACCACTGTAGCCGACACCTTCCTTTTCGGCGATTTCTTCTCTCCCAAGCTCTTGCTCTCTGCTTCCGGCATACTCTCTTCGACGATCGATTTCTCTGCCACTACTCGACTACTCTGTGCCCGAGGTATGCAATAGTCAATGTAGCTATCTGTTAGCTTGTTAACCTTGTTTTCTACTCGGCATTGGAGTTTTGGATTTTCCAATGGCCGACTAATAATAAGAACATTTGAAATCTGAGAGTGGGAATGACTCTTAGCTATCAGACCTTAGGATGACTTGAGATTAAAACTATTAGGATTTTGTTTTAACTACTGCAATGTAAATGTTTTAGGTGAAGAAGTTTGAAGAGAAAGGAGCTCAAAGTGCTAAGGAGACCAGGTAAGTGAATGTATTAAGATTTTCGGCTAATAGAGCCCTACATCGTGGGAGTACTAGGTTGAGATGTCTAATGTTTACCTTATGATAATGAGCTTGTCTACACTTGAAGGATTTATGTATGTTGCGAGTTATACTATTTGATAACCTGCTAGTGGATGTGAAGTTGTCTGCTCTAGTATGATCCTTGTCATAGTTTGATGAGTTAAAAGTTCTCATGTTCATGCATCATGAATGTTTCTCAAGCATAAGAAAATGTTTTAACACATGTTTTCCATGAACAAGATATGTATGTATATATGTATATATATAAGATTTATGCAACGTGGGTTAAGTGAGGGTTGGGAGCGGTTCGGCGTATGTCACAGTCCAAAGAAGGACATATGAATACGACCCGCAGTAGGGAACAAGATTAAACTCACTGTCGAACCCCCTTTACCGGCACAAATCCTCTCTTGATCCACACAACCTAAACAAAGAATATGATCAAAGACTATGAATGATGAATATGATCAATGACTATGAATGATGAATATGATCAAAGACTATGAATGATGAATATGACCAATGACTATGAATGATGAATATGATCAATGACTATGAATGATGAATATGATCAATGACTATGAATTATGATTATGATCAATGACTATGAATGATGAATATGATCCATGACTATGAATGATGATTACGAGCAAAGACATGAACAAGAAAAGACTTATGAGCATGTGATTTTCCCAAATTATGCATTCATGCATCCATGTTAGTGTTGCATTCCTTACTAAGCATTAGGCTTATAGTTTAAACCTTATGATGTAGGTGACGAGTTTTCAGGTGAGGAACTCAAGGTTAATGAGGATGTCTAAGCTTGGTTGCTGGAGGATGCTCAGTGTGACAGTGCAAGGCTGGATAGGCGATTAAGTTCCCTGGTTATGCTCATAGTAAGTCAGAATAGTTTATGATGAACAAATAACTAAGTAGAACAGAATTTCTTATGACAATGAGATTCGAATTTGAATGGTTTGACTTCAGAGTCTGAATACAACTTTAAGGATTATTGAACGGTTTGTGTTGCTTAAGTCTTCCGCTATGCATATTTTGGATGAATTTATAATTCCTACTCATTGAGGTTTATAGTTACTAAGTTAAGAATCGGGTGAGTTGTGATATGTTCTATCGGATGAAGATGTTTGATGATTATAGTGTTTTACTGCCGTATGATAGAAGCTGGATGAGGCAATCATCCGGCTGACGTCATCGGCGGATGTTAATAGATGAGAGTTAAACGATTGAGTCTTCCGGGTGACGTCACCGGAAGATGTAATTTGTTTCCTCGCCTGATGATGTAAATGTTAACTTGTCGTCTAGCGTTCAGTGGATGAAGTGTATTTCTTCACCGGATGCTGGGAACGTTATTTTGTCGTCTAGCGTTCGGTGGATGAACTGTATTTCTTCACCGGATGCTGGGAATGTTATTTTGTCGTCTAGCATTCGGTGGATGAAGTGTATTTCTTCACCGGATGCTGGGAATGTTATTTTGTCGTCTAGCGTTCGGTGGATGAAATGTATTTCTTCACCGGATGCTGGGAATGTTGTTTTGTCGTCTAGCGTTCGGTGGATGAAGCGTATTTCTTCGCCGAATGATGTAAATGGTATTTTGTCGTTTAGTGTTCGGTGGATGAAGTGTAATTCTTCGCCGGATGATGTAGATGTTAAATTGTCGTCTAGTGACCGGATGATGTGAGTATTTTCTTATTGTTTAAAGTCAGGAAATATTTTAAATCGGTCACGTGAAGCACACATGTCCACCGGTCAATGTAGGGTAAATATGAACATCTAGTGGAGAATGTTTGGGACCGGGCGATGTCTTTAATTAGGCACGTGCAATGCCCGTGACCACCGGCGGATGTCTATTGCTGGTTGAGATCAGAGGTGTCGCGTGGCGGACACGTGATCATCGGATGATGTGAGTCTATAACTCTATCGGTGGATGCAGATCAAGAGATGTTTTAAAAAAAAAAGGAGAAAATAAAGAGGGAATAATATTAACAATAATAATGAATATAGTGTATGGAAGTAAGAATCAAATGATTAAGAGATCAAGTAATGTATTTGTGTGGCGATTCCGTTGGGGACGTTACACCAAAAGTCACCAATGATTTACTAAACTCAGTTTGTGACATGAACAAAAACTCTTTGTCTTTCTTTTCTTTCTTAGCTTCATGGTCCAATGCAACTTGATCCATCTGAAGATGAGCTAGTTTGATTGTCTTGTCAGCAAGCTTAAATAAATAGAAATTGGTGAAGCCATCACGCAAGCCTCTCCAATCATATTGTCAAGGTTTACCAAGCAAAATGTGTCTAGCTTTCATTGGCACTACATCACATATCACATCATCTTAATATTTACCTATGGAAAATGGAACTTTTACTTGCTTTGACACTTTGAGATCTTCCTTGTCAGCGAGCCAACTCAACTTAAGAAATTAGGTGTGAGGTTATTTTCAAGCCAAGTTTCTCGACCAAATCCATCGAGGGTACATTAACACAACTACCTCCAAAAATTACTAGTCATACACCTTATCATTTATTAAGCACCGGCTATGGAAGATATTCTCTTTTTGACGAGCTTTATCTCGATTTTGCAAAGTGAGAGCCCTCCGAATAACCATGAGAACAAGTTCCTCTTGAGCATAGAATACCTCTTCTTGAGAATCATCTCCTTTTTTGGTTGGTATTAATATCTCATCCTCACTTTCAACTTCTTTCATGCATTCCCTTATGATCATCACTCTTTGATTTGGACACTAAGAAGCAATGTGGTCAAACCTAAGGCACTTGAAACATTTGATCTTTCTAGCTCTTGGCTGAGAGGTAGGATGTCATCTAAAAAGCTATTCCATCGAACATATTCTCCTCTGGATGCAAGAATAGCGATATGGACTAAATGTTCTATCCAAGCTAAGGAACTTACTCCAAATAGCCTTGACAAATGATGATTGAGACAAGATTCGACATTTTTAAACCACAAAACACTCAGTTTCCATTTTGACTGTAGGTGTAACCAACCCGCTATTAAGGATGTGGAAAAAAGAAATAATTGAAAAATAACTTGCTTGGCTAGAAGCTTGAATGAAATTGGAGCTTTTGAGGTTAGCTGAGTGTTGGAGGCTCTCTTATGTTGGCTTTCCACTTTCAATGCCTATTGAATCACACCATCAAAATGAATATATAGTTGCAACTCCGCATCTCCAATCTCATTGTGTAGTCCCTTAATGAACCTAGAAATGACGTGTTCCTTTGGCTCTGTTATTCCACTTCTAATATTGAGAATTTTTAACTTGGTCATATCTACATTGAGCGACCTTTGCCTTAAACTTTGCATTTTGAAGAAAAAGCTCTTGTTTACAATCGCTTGGCAGCGATCTCTTCATTATCAAATTCGTCATCATATTCTAAGTGAGAATTTCACTCTCACCATCATGTCTTCTTTGAATTTTTGAACTTTCCCACAAAAAAATAGCATAATGAGTGAACTCCAAGGAAGCCACTTGGATATTTTTCCTCTCTAAGTAATATTAGCAATCAGAAATTATTTCCACCTTTTACATTCAATCAAGAAACTCATCTCCATTAGTAAAAGCCTTAAAAATAGGAATGAAAAGTTTCATATGCCTCAAATCATTAAAGGATTTATTAGTATACCTGGCACTATGCACTTCTTCAAACTCATCTTCATCTTCCTCAACTTCTTCAATCATTGCTTCCATTTCTCCCCTTCCTCTTCTAACACCACTTCATTTTCTTTGTCTAGGGTTTCTAAGAGCCCTCACATTCTGGTTCATAAGCTCTTGGATTTTTTGAGTCGTGTTGATGATTTCGGCCTTGAATTCATTGATTTTTCCTTGAGTGATTGATTTGACTTTCTTCAATAAAAGTTGGTTCATTGGTTGAGCAATAGAGTCATGATTTTTGAGAGGCCACATCCTCACTTCTAGTCATCATTCTTGGGATTAAAATGGACCAACAAAGAGGAATCAATCGGGTTGAAATCAGGTTAGGATACTAGATGGTGCATAAACACAATGAAAAGAGGGAAAATAATCCATTTAAGGAAATTTCACAGATTTGGGGCTAGCCTTTGTTCGTGATAAAATATAACAAACAAACAAATTTTGGCGTGCTTTTTGAACACAAGGATTTGCTATGAACAGAGAAAAAGCCCTCAAAATTTTGCTAGAAAACGCGAAGTGAAAACAAATATATGACTAAAAGAATGCAAGTAGGCCAGTAAGTTGCTTAATATAAATTTCTACTCCAAAGGCTACATTGAAATCAAAATAGCATTCCAACTTGATAACTTGAGTTTTTATAGTTTTGCTAAAGAACTTATTACAAGGGATTAAAGTGAGAAAGTTGCAATAGAGACCTAACTTGTTCAACTCTTACAAATGAATAAGAAATCTAACACGATACAACTGATGGCACCAAACAATTGAAATGTTGGTTTCGCAATGAAGCAAGATACAACTTAAGGTTATGAGATTTTCTTCGTTCAAAAGTGCCTTTAAACATCCCTAAAGGGAGCTGAAAATTAGGGGTATTGTTTCAAAAAAGAACTTGCAAAAATGCCCTCACAAAACAAATTACATACTGCTCTAGCTGAGTGATTCCGACACTTTATTTTCAATTATCTTTATTTTCTGTATTTTGATATTTTCTCGTACATGCTTCAACTTTGAGTAAGAGAGATTGGGCTCCTAAGTGACGATATGCTTCGACATTCTTTCATCTTTTAGACTAGGTGGCTCCTCCAAGCTCTCTTGTATCTTCTTCTCTCCAAAATAAAGAGAATTATAGTTGGTTAGCTTGTAACCTTGTGATAGGTCTATGTGGCTCATCAATAAACCTACAAATCAAAAGGTTATAGGTTGTGAATTGATATATAAATTCAAGAAAGGAGTTGAAAAAACAAGATTCAATGCTAGTTTATTAGCTAAAGGTTTCCCACAAAAGAAAGGAATTGATTTCTATGACACAAAAAATGTGACATCCTTGAAGAGTCAGAAAAAGTTCTACTAACACCCCAAGATCAATCAAAGAGAAGAATGACATGCGATAACAATTCTAGGTTTGATTAACAATCAAAAGCTCAATCATTTGTAAATAGAAGGGTTATTGGAAAAATAATCTTTAAGGAAGAGTCGTGGCACGTGGACGTAGGCAAAATCTGTTGAGCAACGTTAACAAAGTATTTGCACTCTCTTTCCATATCTCTTTATTGTTTTTATTGTTTAATTGCATATTTAGAAATAACTTGATATATAAGACAGAAAACATATTATTTAAGATAGCAAACAATTAAGTTATTAATCACAAAAAAAAAGTTTAGAAAACCTAATCCACCCCCTTCTCTTATGTTAATATCGATCCTATAGTTGATATTAGAGCACGTGTTTAGATTTTGTTGTAATTAAAAAAAATTAGAATTTTTCTTTAAAATTTTATATATAGTTCATATGTAGAGGGATAATCCATTTCTAAACCACTTTTTTTTTTATAGTAGCAATTATGTTTATTGAAATTCTAGAATGAGAATATGTGTGCAATCATATGACTATGATTTATGACACATAATAAAGAATAGACCTCATGTTACTATCAAAATTGAAAATGATAGAAATGTACCCAAATTGTCTTTTGATTTTGATAAAAAGAACATAAGAAAATTATGTTTAAACGCTAAGACAATTAACATCTTTATTTTGCTCTTAATAGAGATTAATTTAATAGAGTTTAAGAGTGTGATAATGCATGTAGAATTTGGCATTTACTTGGAATCACACACGAGAACACAAATTAAGCAAAGAGAAGGAACTCAAATGCTTCAAATTTAGGAAGTCGGGGCGCTATAAAGCCAACTTCTCTCAAGCTAAGAAGGTATCAAAGGCGTTTAAAAAAAGCTATAAAGCCACATGAGATTATAGTGATGAAGACGCATCATTCGAAAACTGAAGTAGATGCAAACATGTACCCCATAACTAAAGAGAATGATAGTGATTTTTATGAAAGATATGATAAAGATGAACTATTAAATGCTTTTTAGGAATTGTTTGAGAAATTGGATTTGTTTAAATCTAAATATAAATTGTTGAATAAGGAGAATGCAAATTTAGTAAAAAAGTAAGGAAATACAACTCTTCATTTGAAAAAGAAATTAATAAATTGAAAAATAAATGATGACTTATATTATCTTTAAGTTTACTAATGGTAGCAACTATAAGATCCACAAATAGTCACTTTTGATAAAACTGGTTTAAGATATAAACATTTTCAAGGGAAAAAGGTTAATGAAAACTTTTTTTTTTGTTGGATTATCTATTTGTTATATATGTAATCAAATACGTCTTAAAGCTTTTGTATGCACAATGAAAACTAATGGTAAGAAAATTTTTGAGAAATTAAAATGAGTTATTAAATGAACCAAAACCAACTCTAAGACCTAAAAAATTTTGGGTACCAAAAAAATGAACTTAACTTTTCATATAGGTTAGAGAATCTCCTATGAGAGACAAGCGGTATCTTGATAGCGAGTGAGCAAGGTATATGATAGGAGATTCCTCAAAGTTTGTCTTCATCACTAAAAGAAAAGAAAATATAACATTTGGAATGAATTAAAAAGGCAAATTATAGATATTAACAATAAAGGTAATGCTTAAAAGCCCTTATTGTAAATGTTTTATTGATTGATGGTTTGAAACATAATCTATCGAGTATTAGTCAATTACGAGATAAATATATAAGATGATTTTGAATCAAAAGTTTGTAAATTTGAGGATAGCTCATATAGAAAGATTTTATTTTTGAATTGTACACTTTCTATGTTTGGTTAAGTTTGAACTTCGAGATATATTTATTTTGATGATTCTTCTTGATTTGAGATACTTCATGATTTTATTGCTCTGAACTTTGTTTGTGTTTTTCTCCCTTATGTTTACTCTGATATTTGGTGACAAAAAAATATATGTCTATCTGTACAAGGTTATTATTGAATTATGCATGAATTCTTTTTTATAATGACTAAGGGTAGAGAGAAAAAATAAAGAAATCTCTATCTGATTTTTTTTAATATATAACAAAAGGGAAGAGTCCATAAAGATGAATATTTTATGGAAAGAAAAGAGGGCCTTCAGATTTTAAATCAAAATAATTGGCAAAATATTAAGGGGGATTAAATTGTTAGTTTATCTATATGATCTAATCCATTTCGCTTTAATGCATTATTTTTTTGTCATATATTTTTTTTCTCTCTAATATTAGCTAATTTTTTTTATAATGACAAAGAGAGAGAGAATTATATATGAGGGATTACAAAAATCTTAGAAGGTTTTATCATCTTTAAAAAACAAAAGATTGTTAGCTTAATAGGAATTAAGTTTAATTGTAAAGATGATACACATGATTAATTGAATAGTTAATTCTAAGTTGATTATGATTTGATGATGTAGTTACGTATTTTGATGTACACAAGTTGAGTATGAATTGTATTGAGATTGAATATGTTTGTTTAGTTATATCAAAGTTGATAATGAATATTATTGTTTTGACATTTTGATTATGAATTGCCTATTGCATATAGAATTGTATGAATTATGTACGTGGAAGAGAATAAAATATGAGAAGAACGTATTAAAAAAAATTAATTTAATCCCTAAGAAAAATATTTAAGGAGAGTATGTTAATTCTTCTCTAATGCATGAACTAAGGAAGAAATAGTAAGTTACTCTAACTTTGAATAGATGTAGTCACCATAAAAAAGGGGGAGATCGTTGGCAAATATGTATTAAGCTTAATTATTAATAATTGATGTAATTAATAAAATACTAATTCTAAGTTTATGGTAATTATGCTCCAGTAAATATGAGTATATATATTTATATTCTTATTGAAAATACCTTTGTAAATGAGTATTTAGAGTTTTTAATGTGTTATCTTAAGTGGGTGCCCTGAGATGAATTGTAGAAGTCCGCTCCTGAGTCATGTGCAAAATAAAAGATTTCACAGATGCCTAGACACGAAAAGTGAACGTTTGCAGCGGATGCCCAGCGCGAGCTGTAGGCAGACCCAAAATAATATTTTAGAAGTTCAAGTTATAGATGCCATATATGAATGTGGGCGCCCGCAATGGACACCCAGAGAATCTCGCGAAAATCTTGTTCAAAGAAAAAAAATTCAGATTAATAGTTCTGTGGATGCCCGGTGGAGGCATTGCCCACAACTTGACTTGCAGAAGTCCATCGCCCCATTAATATATCTAATGACTATCACAGACACCCCGATGAATAGAAGAGGTCGATCGCTGCTCAAGAATTTTGAAGGTCACTATATACAGGAGCCCACTCTGCTGTTCAACTAAAGAAGAGCCAAGTATATCGAAGTGCTACCTATTTCATTTTTTTATTTTTAGCTTTCATTCCTAAGCTCAAAATCTTACCTCTCCTCTTCCTAAATTTGAGATTGTATCTCTTGTGTAGCACCCGGTTCTATCGAACCAGCTCTTTTATTATTAATAAAATACACTTGATTAGTCAATAATTTAAGTAGGGTTATTAAATGACTTGGCAAGGGCATTAGAGTAAATTGCAATTTTCAAAGAGTGGATAACGTATTTAAGGGAAGAGGGTTGGGTTTAATGCACTGTAGCCACCACCATTTCATACCATTTCCTCTTCGGGTTTCAGCTCAGGCAAACGAGCTCTCTAGGCGATCTTCCTCGCCCGATTCACCTTCGACCTAGGTAAGTTTTCCATTCATCTTCTCGATATTATAGTGAGTAGATAGCGGGGAGAGTGCAATGCGTGTGTAACTTGGTGAATGCTGTGAGTGAGCTGAGTTCGAGTTTAGTGCTGAACCAAGAATGTGCGATGGCCCGAAGTTCTAAGCTAGCTCCTTAGATTTGTGAATGGTGTGGGATGAGATTTAGTGAAATTCTGATTAGTGTTCTGTTTATGACACTAGGTGAACAGGGCTTTCAAGTAGTTGAAACCGAGCGATTTCCAGGAGACCAGGTAAGTAGAGTTTGTTTGTGCCTTCGGGCCTACATCACAAAACAGTAGGATTTATGTATGTTTGTATGTTTATTTCCGGTTGTCATGCATCATATTTTGAAATGTACGAAAATGAATTTACATGATTTTGAATCGGCAAGGAATGAACAGATTGAAACAGTACGTGAAACAGATACACTGTTAAGGGAACTAATCCAACCCTTAATGAGACAGAGGATATTTATACTTTGGGAGAGTTGATCCAACTTCCAATTTCACAGGGGGATCGGAGGATGTGAATCAGAATTTACTGTTAAGGGAATTAATCCGCCCCTTAATGAGTCAGTGGATGAGTATACTTTGGGAGAGTTGATCCAACTCCCAATTTCACAGGGGGATCAGAACAGAAACGTTGAATGAGCAACTGAGTTGAGAAAGTAGAAATTGCATGTTTAGGAAATTCATATTTCAGTATTTCATTTCAGTATTGCTTTACTTACTTAGCATTAGGCTAATAGATGAGTTTTGTAATGTAGGTGAAGAAGCTTTAGCAGGTGTGTTTACTGAGTTCACAGAGGGCTAGTTGGGTTGGAGGAGTGCATCTACACAATGTTCTGGCAGCTGATGGGGCAGTTTAACTGATGTCTGTTAGGATAAAGGTTTAGTGGTAAATGTTTCGAATTAAATAGATTGAATTTTTATAACAGTAGAGACTTCAATGTTTTGAATGCATATTGAGTTTTCTTTTCTGATAGTGGTATTCTGTTGGTTTTAATACCGGATTTTTACTGGAGTTGAGTAACATGAAGATTTAAATTGTTTTTCTGAATGGTTTCAATAGAATAGACAAGTCTTTACTGCAGTTGTATTGTTCTGGTATAGATTGTGAGAAGTTGAAATATTGTTCTGTTTTCTATCAGTTGGAACCGTGAGTTTTGTCTACCGGAAGATGTAGTTTTATTTTCATCGGTAGATGTATCCATATTTCTATCGGAAGATGTCTTCAGTAAAGGCATCGGAAGATGTAGCCTTATTTCTATCGATAGATATAGACTTATTTCTATCGGCAGATGAAGTTGTGTGTGCAGTCGCGTTGACTTTATCGGCAGATGAAGTCATGTTGACTTCATCGGCAGATGAAGTTGTATGTGCAGTCGTGTTGACTTCATCGGCAGATGAAGTCATGTTCACTTCATCGGCAGATGAAGTTGTGTTGACGTCATCGGTAGGTGCAGCCCGCCGAGAAATGTCTTTCAGTTCCAAGTCTTCAGGTCCACGTCATCGGCAGGAGTCTTATATTTGCTGTGTCTGCTTCTTCCGTTGATTTTTCCACCGGCAGATGTGGTTGACTTTAGAGATTTAACAGTGTTTTGTGATTTAAACCTTTATTTTTTTTGGTCGATTATCTCGAACATTTTATCCGATTATCCAAACATTTTATGGTTTTGTTTAACTCTAAGTTATTTAAATTAATTCCGCTGCAAAATTTTAAATTATGAATGAAGTTTTTAGTTCGTGTACGGGTTTTGTGTGACGAACCGGGTTCAGAGAATTCGGGGTGTTACATCTTGAGAGGTTAAGTTCAATTGAGACTCGCAAGATCAATCAAGTAGAAGAATAATGTCATGTAATAGTTGTAAGGTTTGATTGATACCAGGAAGCCCAATCATTTATAACCAAAAAGACTATTGAAAAAAGAATCTTCAAGGAAGAACTATAGAGTGTAGACGTAGGCAAGATTGACAAAACACGTTAACAAACCGTTTGCACTCTCTTTTCCTATCTCTTTATTGTTGTTATTGTTTGATTCCTATTTAAAAATAACTTGATATATAAGAGAAAAAAGATATAGTTAAAGATAGCAAACGATATCACATGTAAAAGTTTAGAAAACTTAATTCACCCCTAGGGAAATAACTACACTCAATGCATGAAGTGCAACCATGGATTTACTTTCAAATTTTTTTTTTATCATTTTAAAATAGACTTCAAGAGTCATGGGTGGGGCGAGTTTCAAAAATCATTACTACAATCCTAGCTATATAGAAAATAATGCCACCAACATTTTTTGATAAAAATAGTTCTAGTGAAAAGGTCACTCATGGATTTTTCCACAAAGAATGTTAGAGGAGCGCAGGAGAAAGAAAAATGATTGTCCATAAACTAGTTAACATGTAATGAAAAGTATAAAAAACACTAATGAGCTTAGGAATTTACACTCAGAGACATATCCCGACTATTTTATCGCGTGTACATTAAAAACACATTCACAAAGCAAAAAATATGTATCAAACAAATGGCCTAGATCACAAGCGTAAAACAATTAGAAGCTTCATCTAAAATATAATATGAAATATTATGCATGTACAAAAAGACATGAAAAGATAGTGTACATGTAGTTTAAGAACTGACAAGCCAGACAAAACATGTTGCGTGATATATCACAAAATAATAGTTTTGAAAACTATAATGTATGTGTGAATATAATAAAAAAAAAAAAAAAAAAAAAAAAAAACTCATATTAAGGAAAATTTACTTCCTACTAATGAAATGACACTCTTGGATACCAGTTCAAAATCTAAATTGCCAGAACCTATAAAAAACTGATGTCAAAATCTCTTGCAAAACACTAGGAATACGAACCCAAATTGGAAACAAAATTACAAGCTTGAGTAATACCCCGATAAAACAGACCAAAATATAGCTTAAAAAAGGCCCTCCGAATGGCCCAAAACAAGGCTAGAGAAACGAGAAAAAAGAGTAGCCTAAACAAGGCCATGAAATGGCCAAAAGTAGGCCTAGAGAAATCGGTCGAAAACTGCCAAAACAGGCCTTGTTCTGCATTGCTCAACATGGACCCAACACTGTGGAGCTAGCAAGATGGTGTTGCACCTCCTAAGGAATGATGTGGTGGCGTGTCGCTCATGACAATCATTGTGGCATTCGGCTTCACTTGAAGGAATTGAGGATTTCACTTATTATTTCTTTACTTGCGCCGAAGTAGAGCGAATGTCTTGAAGAAGAAGTTTGGAGCCACACAGAGAATTTGGTGGTGAAGTTTGTGCTTTTCTTTTAATCTTTATTTGTAGATGGTGATAGCTTGCTTTACATTAGGCATAACAATCCATTGCTTTACATTAGGCATAACAATCCATTATATTCTTATGTTTTTCTTGTTATACGAGCTATTAAAAACTCCTTCTGATCACTCCGATCTAGACAAAATTAGCTTATCTTATACTTGAAGAATAAATGCGTTAAATAACTCACGATTGTGAAGATTCATCTCAGATGTCGATACTTAATGAAATGCATGTCTCAATCGATACTTTTCATCAATTTCTCACATGTACTTGAGCACCACGTCATCCAGTGTGGTCAACTTCTTCATTTCTTTCTCAAAAGCAATTTATATTGTAGGGATTGATGCATTCATTACACATTGCATTTTTTTTATATAAATGTTGCAAAAATTTGCTTACAAATGGTGCAAGTAAAATCATTCCTTAAATTTATGGTACAAAGTCTAGACCAAACCTTTCACTGAGTGATATAAAATTGGACAAGAAAAATAGGAAATAATGTCGAGCATAAACAACATGAATGATTAGAAGTGGTAGATAATTAGGCAAGACATCTTTTGTTGTTATGAAATGAATGTTCATCCACAGCTACGATCATTTCTCATATCAGCCAATAACGATTACAAAAACCAAGTCCCCAAATCTTTGGATTCGGCCTCAACAACCGCTATTATGATGGCCTTAAAAATGACATTCATTTAAATGACTGATGGGTCAATGGAAGCATAGTAGTTCGCCTTTCATGCATGTAAGCATGTATAAAGTCTCTTGAACAAGGAAAACACGATAGAGCCAAAGCTATCTACAATAACAATGAAGATGCTCGTAGGTTTGAACTTTTGAATTTCTTTTGCTCATGGCCATTTCTTTGTTAATTTGAACTTTCTTCATTAACTTTTTGTGCTTTCCTATTTTATCTTAAGGTTAGACTAGGTGTGGCATTTACTAATATGTCTCTCAAACTGTTTACATAATGGATGAAATTTTTCATCGATGCTGACTTTTAAACTTGTGGAGATATTGAACTGCTACCCACTTTGTTGTTGCATGATTACTCTGTATAGTATGTCCACATACATGTGTGAATACTATTCAAAATCTTTATTTGGCAAATGTCCTCATTTTGCATGTTTAATGCATGCATTTTCTACTTACATTTATGTTGACATACAACTGTTAATTTAGTTTTTTTCATTTTTAAAAAATATGACGTCATACACGTTGTTCACTCTGTAGTCAGTTACGTTCCCCTTGTAGCCGATGAAGTATAAGTCATGCCAAACAAACATTTGAAGAGTTGGTGCTCGATTGCTATATTTTCTTTCATAACATTCTCATACAAATTATCCAAAGAACACAGCTCACCCTCAAGAAATTAGGAAACTGAATGAATCTCCATATAAGCTGTTTCTCCAACTAAAGGCTCATTATTAGAAGAACCACCATAGTTAGCATTGAAATCATCTATGAGATCTCTATTTTTTTAAATTAGATTCCTTCAAATGCTTATAACTCACAATTTCATAGCTATAATTGGTTATACTCCATCCATAATTTAGACTTTTACCACTTATGATTGACACTTTTCACCAAGATGAGTATGTTCTTATAATACCTTAGTCTCATCAATCCTTTCACTAGTCCATGAGTAGGATCCACATAACACAAGTTCTTTTCATCGACTCCAATTTAATTTAACATTTCAATGATCTCAATTATAAATATTTCATCCACAACATAATTATTCATCACTTGTTTTTGCCCACCAACATAAAAGTACCCTCTTTTGCCTCACAATCTTGCCTCTATATATTCCATATAAAATTTAACCATGTTTGCACTTGCAAGGATGACATTAGTAAACAAATTTGCAAAACTTACAGTAAAATTCAAGAAAAAAATGAAGCATATATGTGTGTTACTCTTTCATTCCTATAATATGGCCAAAAATAAATTTGTATTGACGACTTTTCTTTGTCCATTTTGCAGGTAAAAACATGGAATGTTTATATTTATATAGTGATACAAATGGGATGGAAAAGACAAATACAGAAGGACGATGTATTTGCACAACCGTGTAACAAGACTAAAGAAGAAAGCAGGAGTAATATTTTTGAATTATTTTAATTCTCTAATCAATTTTTTTTTATATTTGTTTTAATAATTTTTTTATTTTCATCATATTCCTAAAAGGGCTATCTGCTCATTTTCTTCTAACTTTTATTACGGATTTTATTTTATTTTAACTTGTTAAATAATTTTAATTGTCTAATTAATTTTTTTTATATTTGTTTTAATAATTTTTATATTTTCATCTTATTCTTGAAGAGAGGCTCATTTTCTTCTAACATTAAAAAATTTCAAAAAGAAAAAATAAAATCGGACGTATCTATTTCCTGTCTTTTCCAAACTTTTTCTTCCGTGCATTTTCATCATTTGTTCATGGGGAAAGACGATTGAAGAGTGGTCTCATCGTAAATCGATTTTCCTTCCTTCTCCTCTCCTTTGGTGTTGTGTTTCTTCTTTCTCTGGTATTTTCCGTCTTCTTCCTCTCTTCGTGTCCACTGGGTATGCGATTCCTTGTTTCCGTTGTTCTTGACTTCTTCTGGTTGGCGTCTTCTTTTTTTATGTTTTGTTTTCTTCTTCTCTGGTATTTTCTTTATTTTTTCTCTGTTCGCATACGCTGGAAGATCTTCCCTATTTTGTTGAAAGGATTTTTGAACAGCGTAGATTATAATTTCTCCACTCTTTTTTTTTTTTGTGTTTTGTTTTAATAAAATTTGTCTTTTCTTCTCATTGCAGACTGGTATCATCATTTCTTCTTCTCCCTTCAATGAAGCTCATCTCAGGTTGTTTTTTTTTTTTTTTTTTTTTTCTCTCTTCTGGATGTGTTCTGGCATTTCTTCTCCAATTTCAGGTACGATTTTCTTCACCCTCTATTATTTTTTCTCTCTTCTCAGTATGGTGTTTATATTTCTTGTCTCTATGCCTCTAAACTCTTTTCTCTGTGCGGTGCTTCTTCTTGCTCTCTCTCTCTCTCGGTGTCGCTCTTATTAGATCGCTGGTGTGCCGTTTCTTGTTTCGTTTCAGGTTCCATTTCTTCTCCTTCTGTTTGTTTTTTCTCTCTTCTCGCTGGGTGTGGTTTGCTGCTTCCGAGTGACTTCGTTTTTTTTTTTTTTTTGTTTCTTTTTTCTCTTCCAGTGTGGTCTTTACACATTTAAATTCATGTGTATAAATATTTACACAATATACATATACATACATGTGAATTGTATTATTTATTATGTGGAACAACTTGATAAATTTTTTACCTTGTGCTGAAAGTTGTTATTGTTGATTTAAAATCGTGTTAATTGAGATTTTGGGGGCGAGTAGATTGTGTTCAGTTTATTTTACCGTCCCACATATGGTCATTTGTTTATCTCAGTTTATTCCTATTTGCACTAGCAACAATCAATCAATTGTCTTAATCTTACCATGTTCTGCTTTTGAAAGATTTGTATGTTTATTTTATTCTGTGTTTGCTCTCTCTGTTTGCCTGTTACTTAACACTCTTCTGCTGTATATGCTTGGGGCGTACACTTATTTTGTATTAGCTTGGTAACAAGAATGGTTTGAAATGTGAGATAAATATAGGCTCACTGTATTCTTGATGACTGCTATTTCTTGATAAGTTATGATCAACCTAAAGAAGTCGTCAAGAAAACGGGTTGAGTTTTAGTCTTAATCTCAGACATGAAATGCCAAATTTTAAGGCTTTTAAATGTCAACAGAGAGCATTATATCCCAAAATACATGATTTTGAGGTTACTAAGCAATTAACTTGTTCTTCCAGTTCTTTCTCACAGTTAATTAAGAGCACATGACATTCATTTATAATTTTAAGCAGGAGTAAAGCCTTAGGCTATTGAATCTTACAACGCCATTTATAAATTTGTGAGTATTTCATCTTGACGTGTGCATCTTATAAATCTAACATACTGTAGATTATCGCTTATTGCCTTTGTTTTCAAAATAACAATGACTCTGTGTTTATTATTATTAGTTTTACCTATAATTCCTTTTATTTTCAAAATATTGTTTATCCAATATTCTGAAAATAAAAGCCAATAAGCCTATCAAATCACTTGGTTTAGTAGATAAACAAAAATCTGTTTAGTCCAGTTAACAAGGAAAATTTTGTAAACATTGGAAAACCTTACAGTAACCATGCGTCGTATGTTCAGAGCTAAGAGACCCATGGCCACAGGGCTTATTGCCCCCCAGTTCCATTGCTTTTTACATTTTTTCATCCCATTTTGTTCCTTGTTTGAATGACGAGTATGTGATAAATAACATACGGGTATGAATATGCTACTTGTCTTTCATGGATAGTGTCATACTCCTCTCTTTTGAGGCATATAATATATCCTGGTTCTTTTTGTGCGCTTGTTATTGTGTCTGCGGCAGTCTAACTCTCTGTCTATGTCATTTGCCTTTGGTAGCTTTGTTATTTGTATTATAGTATATTTCCTAACATTTAACTTTGTGAATTGTTTTCAATATGATTCCAACTGTCTCTATATAGGTCTCACAATCATTAAATATTATTCGGCATGGAGTATCACGAAAGGAAATTTAACGGATTATGTTACTCATTGTGTGTGTATAACTCCGTTATTCCTTTAGTTCCCGAAGGCAAATCAATTTTCTCAGTATTGAGTTTTTTTTTTCTCTCTTCTCGCTGGGTTGTGGATTTGCGGATTCCGAGTGACTTGTTTTTTTTTTTTTTTTGTTTCTTTTTCTCTTCCAGTGTGGTCTTTACACAGTTAATGCGTTGATAACTATTTACACACTATACATATCATACATGTGAATTGTTATTAGTATGTGGAACAACTTGAGAAATTTTTCCTGCGCAAGTTGTTATGTGATTAAATCGTGTTAATTGATATTTTGGGGGCGAGTAGATTGTGTTCAGTTTATTTTACCGTCCACATATGGTCATTTGTTTATCTCAGTTATTCCTATTTGCACTAGCAACAATCAATCAATTGTCTTAATCTTACCATGTTCTGCTTTTGAAAGATTTGTATGTTTATTTTATTCTGTGTTTGCTCTCTCTGTTTGCCTGTTACTTAACACTCTTCTGCTGTATATGCTTGGGGCGTACACTTATTTTGTATTAGCTTGGTAACAAGAATGGTTTGAAATGTGAGATAAATATAGGCTCACTGTATTCTTGATGACTGCTATTTCTTGATAAGTTATGATCAACCTAAAGAAGTCGTCAAGAAAACGGGTTGAGTTTTAGTCTTAATCTCAGACATGAAATGCCAAATTTTAAGGCTTTTAAATGTCAACAGAGAGCATTATATCCCAAAATACATGATTTTGAGGTTACTAAGCAATTAACTTGTTCTTCCAGTTCTTTTCTCACAGTTAAATTAAGAGCACATGACATTCATTTATAATTTTAAGCAGGAGTAAAGCCTTAGGCTATTGAAATCTTACAACGCCATTTATAAATTTTGTGAGTATTTCATCTTGACGTGTGCATCTTATAAATCTAACATACTGTAGATTATCGCTTATTGCCTTTTGTTTTCAAAATAACAAATGACTCTGTGTTTATTATTATTAGTTTTACCTATAATTGCCTTTTATTTTCAAAATATTGTTTATCCAATATTCTGAAAATAAAAGCCAATAAAGCCTATCAAATCACTTGGTTTAGTAGATAACAAAAATCTGTTTAGTCCAGTTAACAAGGGAAAATTTTTGTAAACATTGGAAAACCTTACAGTAACCATGCGTCGTATGTTCAGAGCTAAGAGACCCATGGCCACAGGGCTTATTGCCCCCCAGTTCCATTGCTTTTTACATTTTTTTCATCCCATTTTGTTCCTTGTTTGAATGACGAGTATGTGATAAAATAACATACGGGTAATGAATATGCTACTTGTCTTTCATGGATAGTGTCATACTCCTCTCTTTTGAGGCATTATAATATTCCTGGTTCTTTTTGTGCGCTTGTTATTGTGTCTGCGGCAGTCTAACTCTCTGTCTATGTATATGTTTTGCCTTTTGTAGCTTTTGTTATTTGTATTTTATTATATTTCCTAACATTTTAACTTTGTGAATTGTTTTCAATATGATTCCAACTGTCTCTATATATGTTCTACAATCATAAATATTATTGTCATGGAGTATTCACGATAAGGAAATTTTACACGTGATTATTTTACTTCATTGTTTTTTATACTCTCGTTATTCCTTTTAAGTTCCCGAATGCAAATCAATTTTCTCAGTATTGAGTTTTTTTTTTTCTCTCCCTTTCTTTCTCACTCTTTTTTATTTTTTTTTATTTTTAATATTAATCATTTTTATGTTAAGCCACTTCATCAAAATAGAAGAAAATAGAAATATTTACAGTTGACCATCAAGCGCATCAACTCATTAGAAATTAATAAGGATTCATAAATCATCCGCATTAGGCAATGTGTTAGTGTATTTGAAAGTTTGTTGTGATTGAATGTTTAAATCAAGTAGAGTTTCATTTAAGACTATTTTTCAAGAGACTTGATTTTATGTAAATCTTCTACCCTTCATACGAGTTTTGATGTCAAAAGAGAATTTAAAATAACTTCATTTTTTCCTTCTTTGTTCGTAGTTTACACATTACTGTGTAAGTGCAAGTACACTGTGAAAGTGGCCTAGAATGTATTTGTGTTAATATTGATACTGAATATACAATTGCACATTTTGTTGTGTTTTTTATTGGCTGCAACTTTTGTTATATGAGAAAAGTAAGTTATTATGATAAAATCATATTAACTTTTATTCATACTTCTATCCTTAACTATTCAAGTCTTTTTATAGTTTTGACGGGATACTGTGGAGAGGGGAAGGGACATCATCTCTGTTTTTGAACATGTGATTTTTGCTTGATTACTTGTATTATGAATTCATTTCAGACCTTAGATTACCATTAGATTTAAAATTTACTACTTATAACTACCATGATGGTAGATATGGTGTGGGATCACAAACATTATTCATATTTCTATCTTTAACTATTTAAGTGTTTTTATTGGATTGACGTGATATTGTGGAGAAGGGAGGGACATCAACTCTGTTCTTGAACAGGTTATGCTTTGTGCTTGAATACTTTTATTGTGAATTCATTTCAAACCTTAAATCCCATCATTTGAAATGGTGTGAGAGCACAAACAAAAGATAAGCATTTCTGGTTGTTTAACTGTTTTGCCGTTTTTGTATTTTATTTATGTTTGTTGTTGCACTGCTCTTGTTGATGTTGTTTCTGCTTTGTTGTCGAGCAAATGTTGCAAATTGTATGGAATTTTCATTATTTCAATTGTTTCATTTGTTGTTGTCTTTGATTTTCTTTCTCTTCTTTTTTGTTCACAGTTTTGTCGCATATGATCGGTTCAATCCATACTCGTGGTAGACTTTATGTATTTATATTGTTAAGATCAGCTGGGTAAGTGATGCGAACCCTTTGGGTGCAAACCCTTAGAACTCTCACAAGATGGAAAGGAACCTCAGAAACTAAGAAATAGAGTAGGTGATCGAAGAGAAACCCGTAGGAAACTATGTCCTAAAAACCTCAACTCCTAAATGAAACAACAAGTTGATCAATTCTTGCTGAGTTTGGTTTGGTTCATTCAAGAACAAAGAGGAGAATACTCTCACAATGCATTCACCAAAAAGAATAGTTTCCTTTACAAAGATAAACTTGCCCCCTTTTATAGTAGGCATAAAAGAAACCCTAAAATAACCCAAAAATAGCCCAAATTCGTTTGGCCCATTAACACAAGTCTTTGGGCATGGAAAAACACCAAAAATAATAAACTTGAACTAAGAAAGCCAAATATCAAATCGGCCCATAAAGTAATATATCTTCTCAAGCTGAATTCTCTTCATTTAAGGCTTTGATAAGTGTGTAATAACGTTGAAAACTTCCTTCTTCATTTTGAGCAATCTTTTCAACATAAAGTAAGTTTTGAATAGCCTTTTGAAATGCTTTAGCTCGAGCTCTTGTCAATAGACCTTGTGGTAGTTGTATTGAATCCTCTTTAGTCATTGATGTATCCTCTTGATTTGCTTCTATAGAATCCATCTCTTCAAGCCTATCAGTAAGCCAATTGAGATAATTGATTGATCTGTTGTTAACAAATAAGTAACTCGTTTTTGATCTAAGGGGGCCCATGATGAGCTTAATTTACCCAGATAAATGATGATTTTCTTAATATACAAACCGTATCACATTCATAGCAGTGCTGGGATTTTGGTTTGTCCTCCTGCTAAACTGGTCAGGGATGTCTAAAATCTCAACTTTCGTGTTTCATTTTTCATACTTTTATTTAATGAGACCATAACTTTAGACTGAAAAAGGCTGCCTATTTATTTCCAGGAGCACAAGTTTCTCATCGGTCTAATTTTGACAGTTGCAGTAGAATCGGTGAGAGGCATACTACTTCATATTCTTTATTTTGCAATGTGTAGAGAGCTGGTCCTCGTTGTGATCTTTGAAAAAGAACACTAATAATGTAGTCCTTTGCTAAAAAGACTTCCATGATCTTATGTTATTCCTGGTACGTAGTTGAAGACTTCCACATCTTCTAAAGCTTTTTATGCTTCAGCCTTTATGCCGAAGTTTTTTTGTTTTAGTTTGGTTTGACTACACTGCAATTACCTGTTTGAATATGAATCTGACTGATTGAACCATATTATCAACATTCTGCCTATCAACGTGAAATTGAATTGAAACTTACATTTTTATGATCAAACATTTATAGATAAGAGCTCAAATAACTTTACAGCCTGTCTCTGATTTAATTTAATCAATAATCACAGTGAGTTGATACATTTACATGTTCATTTAGCCCAAAGAATTTTATTGTTTTTTTATTTTTATTTTCCTTGATGATTCTAAGGCTTGAAGTCTTTCTACAAGGAAGAAGATGAATATGTTCCTGTTAATGTTTATGGGAAATCAAGGATGGCTGCAGACCAATTCATTTTTCAAAGTTCAAACTTTGCAATATTATATATGGGCTTCATCCTCTCCCTTTTGTTTCCAAATCTCTTCCAATTTAGGTATATTACTAATTAAATTTCTCAATGTTTTTCTTATAAACTAGCCGAATGTTTTGATACTGGTAGGTGACACTTGAATTTTCTAAATCATAAACAAGACAAAACGAATTGAATTGAATTGATTGGTAGAAAGATATTTTTTGTGAATTAAATTCTTAGAAAAATATTAGTATTTATTTGGATAGTCAATGCAGTGGATCGATGATGTCCTCTCGAAAAGAAACTTCATCATGTTCTTCGATAATGAGTTATGATGCCCTGTATATGTTAAAGTTGTAGTTATTGCCATCATAAAGTTAGCATAGACATGGATAGGTATGTAAAATTTCTTGTCACGTCACATGGATGCTTGAATCTTAGTAAAGAATAAGCTTGATAACACTCTGATTGGATGAGGTTTGGTTCTTTTTTTAAGATTGCAGAAATTTATAGTTCAAGGTTCAATTTTACTTTCCTACTACATTTATGTTTCAATGGTCGAAGGTTTATAGCTTATGAATCGTGTTAAAAAAAGTATGTAAATTTGATGCGTACGGCAGTGCCTTACACGTATCGAAAACTAGTATGACTAAATGACACGTAAAAAATGGGAAAATGAAGTGTAAAAATAGGACAAGTGACTAGAAGCTGGTTTACTTGCAGTCTAAGAGGTAAGAAGAAGTGGAATTGACTTAGCATTGCTCAAAGAAGTATGAAGTCTTGGCTTTGTTTCAGTCTTATTGTTGTCCTTCAGGGGACGGAGGAGTAGAGGGGCAATAATTATATTTATTCTGAGAATCGGAATGCAATTGTTTTTGTTAAGATAGTCTGAGCAAGTGACTAGAAGCTGGTTTACTTGCAGTCTAAGAGGTAAGAAGAAGTGGAAATTGACTTAGCATTGCTCAAAGAAGTATGAAGTCTTGGCTTTGTTTCAGTCTTATTGTTGTCCTTCAGGGGACGGAGGAGTAGAGGGGCAATAATTATATTTATTCTGAGAATCGGAATGCAATTGTTTTTGTTAAGATAGTCTGAGCAAGTGACTAGAAGCTGGTTTACTTGCAGTCTAAGAGGTAAGAAGAAGTGGAAATTGACTTAGCATTGCTCAAAGAAGTATGAAGTCTTGGCTTTGTTTCAGTCTTATTGTTGTCCTTCAGGGGGACGGAGGAGTAGAGGGGCAATAATTATATTTATTTCTGAGAATCGGAATGCAATTGTTTTTGTTAAGATAGTCTGAGCAAGTGACTAGAAGCTGGTTTACTTGCAGTCTAAGAGGTAAGAAGAAGTGGAAATTGACTTAGCATTGCTCAAAGAAGTATGAAGTCTTGGCTTTGTTTCAGTCTTATTGTTGTCCTTCAGGGGGACGGAGGAGTAGAGGGGCAATAATTATATTTATTTCTGAGAATCGGAATGCAATTGTTTTTGTTAAGATAGTCTGAGCAAGTGACTAGAAGCTGGTTTACTTGCAGTCTAAGAGGTAAGAAGAAGTGGAAATTACGTAGCATGCTCAAAGAAGTATGAAGTCTTGGCTTTGTTTCAGTCTTATTGTTGTCCTTCAGGGGACGGAGGAGTAGAGGGGCAATAATTATATTTATTTCTGAGAATCGGAATGCAATTGTTTTTGTTAAGATAGTCTGAGCAAGTTGCTCAAAGAAGTATGAAGTCTTGGCTTTGTTTCAGTCTTATTGTTGTCCTTCAGGGGGACGGAGTAGAGGGGCAATAATTATATTTATTTCTGAGAATCGGAATGCAATTGTTTTTGTTAAGATAGTCTGAGCAAGTGACTAGAAGCTGGTTTACTTGCAGTCTAAGAGGTAAGAAGAAGTGGAAATTGACTTTTGAAGTTGACAATTTACTGGGAGCTTGTTGTACATATAGATTATGAACTCTGGTTACTGGAAATTATTCTGATTTCCTTGATCTCACTCACTTGCCCATCTCCTTATATAATTTTGGGTGTAGTTTTGGTAGTTGGTTCTAAGTTTCTATTCACTATGAAAGGCTTAATGACATTGGTCTTGAAGGTGGCCCTGTTTAATACAGCTGAATGAACCAGTCCTGCCATGGGAAGTGTTGTTGTTGTTTAACCCGTGCTTCATTTTGAGAACTTAGAAATCTCATTTAGCAATATTTAGACCCATTCATTGTAGTCAAGACGTATTAAACTAAGCATTTTCATTTAGCTACTTGATTTCAGAGTGGAAATGCAACGGATAGTAGAGTACAACAGATCACAACTACTAATTTCAACCGAAAACACTTAAATTAGTTCAACTATAAATCTCGAAGTATGTTAATTTTAACATTTTTATCATAATTTAAAACATGAAAATATCCATCTTGACACTTGCTAAAACTTAAATACTTCTGGGAGGGAAGTCTTAAGCTCAAGGGTGTATGCCTTCAGATATGACATACGCAGTTAGAATGTATTTTTTTGGTTGGCTAAAGGAGCTGTTTACTGGAAAAGTGCTAAACAATCGCTTATGGTTTATTCTAAGCTGCAGAATACATTGCATGTTATGAGGCATCAAATTAGTCACTATGGTTAAATAAATTTGTAACAAGACTTTGGATCGTAAAGCCATCAAGAGACCATTTCGTATTGTGCAACAAAATGTTAGTCGGTTTTCCAATAACAATAGGAGGGCATTGAAGTGAAAGCACATCGATTAAATTTATTGTTGTTAAGATGGTTTAGAGCGATCAAATATTAAGAAATCTAAGGTCTTCCATGAGCATGTGTGCTCATATGGGTGTTATTTCTTTAGATGATATTGTGGTTTCGTGGGATCTTGTAATATTTTTTTTTGAGTGATTTCTTTTAGATATTGATAACTTATGTTGATTGCAGTAATAAAGTTGAAGTACTTTTCATGTTTGGTTAAACTCTAAAATTAAAGTTAAGAAATGACGACTTAGATCAGTTGGTAATAGACATGTTATAACATGAGTTGACTCTATCGATATATATGACCATTGATGGGGAATAGTTGCTATTAATATTGGTCTAGTTAATGAACTAAATTGGTAATACATAATCACGTTAGCAATAATGCTTTATCAGATATCCTAAGATTTTAGTTAAAACTATGTTGTTTGGTTCCTATGTGGCCAGAAAGCTATTATTATGTGTTCTTTTTTAAAGTGATTAATTTTAATTAAGTATTAGTCTTAAAGTATATATTATAATACGAGTACACTAATCGGAGTCCGATTGCTATGTGATAATGCAAATGTTGAGCTTTTTTCTCCTAGTTGGATGGGCTAATTTTAATTAAGTATTGGTCTTAAAGTATATATAATAATATGGATATAGTAACTACAGGCCGATTGCTTTATTATGTGATAACGCAAATGTTGGGTTTTTTCTTCTTGGCTCAACTTGATGATACTTTAATTTTATGTTCATGTCTTGAATGATATGTTTAGAAGATCTAGTCTCATTTAGTGTCTGTATTCATTTACAAAAATAGCAAGAGAAGAGAGAATAGAGAAAACAACATCATTTTCAGAGTTCATTGCAGCAGTCGAAGGAGAACTGAAGTAGCCGGAGTATGAACCGTTGGATCGGCTTGAAATTTTGATAGTTTGTTTGTGATAATTAGGACTACATTCGGAACGGTAGAGATTGATTTTTGAAGTTTTTAAGTCTGCCCGGCGAAGGAAAAATAGAACTGCATTGATTTGGTTACCCATTTGTTAATTTCTTTTTTGTTTGCTCTTTGATGTGCTTTGTTGTTTGTCAAGATTGTTATTTAATTTTGATGAAAGTGTTGTATGCTTCTAGTTTAATGATATAAAGAGAATCTTTGATTGTACTTATATTGATTATAGTGGATTGTTAAGCGGCCTATACGGGTCTTGTAGTTTTTACTCTCGTCTTGAGAGGTTTTTCACGCTAAAAATTATCTTGCATTGCAAGTGTGATTTTATTATTAGTTGTTTAATTTTCTTATACTCGGATCATTGAAAAGTTTGTTTTTGAATCGAAATTTCATTACAACGAAAACTTTTCAATCAGCAAAGCCCCAAATCTCATTAAGTTCGTAATAGCATAATCTAAAAAAAAAAAAAAAAAACCGCATCGAAGAGAGTGAGGGAAATAAGGCCATTTCTTTTAATCACCGAAATTGTAGGACTTGTTCCTGGCTCCGACAGATTAGAAAATAGAAGCTACACTGTGACGAATGAAAAAGTTTCTCTTTCCCTGATTCTGTTGTAGGGGTCTGTGACATGGACACTAGCTCAACTTGATCTGTCAGTTGGCCCACCTACAGATGATAAGATTCTTGATCGATTTGATCCGATTAAAAAAGTCTCTCCCTATTTAGAACAATTGAGGTGTTAAAATGACAAAAATGACTTTTGAACCGAACCAATAATAACCCAACTGTTCAATGATTTTCAATTTTCTTTCTAACCTGGCATTTGGCTTTCGCAGTAACAAAGTCAGACTCTCATCGGCGACCCACGACTCTACAAGTTGTATTGGCGTGTCGCGTTTCTTCCTCGCAACCTCACCTGATATCTCTCAGTCTCTCAACGAATCTGTGACCAAAGACTGAAAAAAATTTATTTCATAAATGCATTTTATGTGTATATTGTTAAAAATCAACGATAAACAAAAAAGTATGCATATTCTCTTAGAGAATGTTACAACATCAATTTTTTATAAAATAATTATTATTCTTTCTCTTTAAAATTTTTTTATTTATAATTGATATTTCTTGTAAATTGATGCTGATACGAAGGATGCTAAATATCAAGAGTAAAATAAAAGTTCTGATTGTTTGAACCATAAAGTATTTTTATTAACAAAGTCGCTATTAAATTATGGTTTTCTTAACAAAATAACCTCCGGCGGTCTCCCGATCTCTAAGAATGGGGGCCCGGTCTTGGAGAACGACCTCTCGTTCTCCACTTTATAAATTAAATTAAAAAAAAAATCAGAGTGGTACATCAAAAAACATACAATACAATATCAAATTTGTTTAAAAATTTGACTACATGTTTAGCATATCATGGAAAAATAGTTTAGAAAGTTTCGTGATTTGTTAACTCTTTTACGATTGCTTGTTTTATAAAATAATTAATTAAAAGTACGTATGTCATCTAAAAATTATAAAATTTTCACAATAGACTCTCCTTATACTACTAGTTAGAGCGGCAAAATAGCTAGAAAAAAAAAAGAAGTTACCATACATTTATCTATAGTTTTAGAGTTAAGACTATCTATTCAATTATTTATGAAAATTTAAAGATAATGACATGGTAGTTTCTTTTTGCTAAAAATTTTGCAACTATAACTAGAAGTACAATGAGAGCTAGGTAATTTTAATGAATTATTTTATAAAACAAGCGTAAAACATTATAATAAATCCTAGAAGTGTTAAAAAATCACGAAACTTTACAGATTATCTTCCCATGATATGATGAACATGTGGTAAAAATTTCAAAGTAGTATTTTATCATTTGATATGTTGTTTGAGATAGTCACTTTGAATTTTTTCAATTTAATTTATAACATGGAGAATAGAGGGCCGTTCTCCAAGACCAGGTCCCGATTATGTGCTTCAAGTCTAGTAATTTTTAAGCGGACCGAGAACGGGAGGTCGTTCTTCAAAAAATTGTGCCCCGTTTTTAGAGACCGGGGGATCGGTAAGAGTTATTTATTAAATAAATCATACTTTACAGATGACTTTGTTAACGAAAATATTTTAAGATCTAATTTGTTAATTATCTAATACTTTGAGGGTAAATTTGAATATTATCCTTAAATAAAAGTCCAGAAGAGGAAAGAGAAAAATGAGTTACTGTAACGCCCAAATTTTTAAATTCATAATTTAATTTCGTCAATTTGAAACTCTAATTTTAAAATCTTAAAAAATTTACAAAATTAATTTATGTTTAAATTCGAGCGTCAAAAACTTAATTTCAGAATATTGAAAATCTCTTTAAATAATAACTTAAACATTAAATGCACGGAAGTTTAATCAAAATTTAACTTTAAATAATCTTATCAGAAATTGAAAATAAATCCATAATTAAAATTGTAACGCCTCGAGTTTTCTGAACCTGGTTTGTTACTCATAAGCCGTACATAACTAAGAAACCTTGGACTAAATTTAAAACTCTCTCGAAAGTCTAAATTTAACATTTTTTTTTTTAAAAGAAACTTCAAAACATTTAAATGCTTACAGCGGAAATCATTTGAACCACAATGAAGTTATACAAAACTACGAAATGCTGTTGAATTGTTAAGAAACAATCGGCAATTTGAAAATTCTAGTTTAAACAGCGAAATACTAGAGAAGTCGTAGAAGTCAAACACATCTGCCGATTGATAAAGTCAACGGAAGAAGCAGAAAACAACCAAAATAGAAGACTCCTGCCGATGACGTCAGACGAATGAAAAACAAAGGACATCTTTCGGTAGACTGTATCTACCGGTGACTAAACGACAAAATGCACTCTACATCTTCCGATGACGTCAGCACGCATCTGCCGATGAGTTTATTGAGACATCATCCGATGGACTTAGACCTACATCTTTCGATGACGTCAGCTCGCATCTGCCGATCACTAAACGTCAAACGTAGTACCCACTCATACCGGTAGGGAAAATCCTACATCTTCCGATGGAACAAACCTACATCATCCGATGACTTTTCTTAAGGCATCTTCCGATAGAATCAACCTACATCATCCGATGACTTTTCTTAAGGCATCTTCCGATAGACAACAACACAACTTTCTCCGATAGGAAACAATAAACTTCTACACACATCCACCGATAGCTTTTACCAAAACATCATCCGATAGACAAATTACTCGACTCCTACTGATGGACCAAACAACATGGCAGTAGACTTTACTATAAATCAAGAAAGTCCCGACTATCAAAAGGACTTAAACATTTTACCAAAAACCATTCAGAGGCAGTTTAAATCATTGTATTGCTCAAATTCAGTAAAAACAACATTATAAAATCCAACGGAACACTAATGTCAGGAAATCTCCAAAACTAATTCAAAAGGTTGCTACCACTACTGTCATGAAAACTCAATGTACTCATATTGAATCATTATCAATTAGACCTTCACAACCACTGACACCAGTTAACCCGCCTCATCAGTTTACCAGACCGGAGCATGAATGTACCCCTCCAACCACATCTACTGATCTGTGCACACGGGAAATTCACCTGCAGTAATCTCTTCACCTACATCACAAAACTCATCTATTAGCCTAATGCTAAGCAAGTAAAGCAAGAAATGAAATGTGTACTAAAATGTAAATCCTAAATATGCAGTTTCTACTTTCATTCCTCAGTTATGTTGCATTCGTTCACTGGTCTGATGATCCCTGATACAATGGGAGGTGGATCAGTTTTCCCAGGGTATGAATCCATATATTCAATTAAGGGGCGGATTAATTTCCTTAACAGCTGATTTGATCCCTGATACAATAGGAGGTGGATCAATTTTCCCAGGGTATGAATCCATATACTCAATTAAGGGGCGGATTAATTCCCTTAACATCTGATTTGATCCCTGATACAATGGGAGGTGGATCAATTTTCCCAGGGTATGAATCCGTATGTTCGATTAAGGGGCAGATTAATTCCCTTAAAAGTATACTGTTACGATCTGTTCACATCTCACCATGCTACTTCATGTAAATTCATTTTCGTTTTCTTTCAAAATATGATGCATGGCAACTGAAAAGAAACATTCATTCATGCACACACAAATCCTACTGTTTTGTGATGTAGGCCCGAAGGCACATACAAACTTTACTTACCTGGTCTCCTGGAAAAACTTGGTTGCAAGCTACTTCGGGTATTACTCAAACCTAAAACCATAGACAGAGCATACATTAAATTTTCTCTAATCTTCATTCTAAACCACTAGAAATCTAAGGGAAACTGTTTTGGAAACTCTAGTCATTGCATTCCTGATTTCAACTTAAACCGAAACCACCACTCGCTTACCGCCTTCTTAAAACCTCATATATCATCCCTCCTATCAACGATAGATACAATGTAACAAGAAATAGAAGCAAAACTCACCGAGTTCGGAGGAAATCGCTGGAGGAAGTCGAAGGAGGTCTCCTATCGCGCTCTGCTAAGCTGAGGAGCTGAGAATGGAGGGGAAATGAAATAAACAGTGGCGGCTACTTCATTAATAGTTTCCTTAAATACGTTAACCTTTATTACCATCAGATTACCATACTGCCCTCCCTTAGTCATACATTAACCTAGTCATTAATCCTCCATAACAATATTGTCTCACGATTTGATTAAATAATTAGATTGTGATTAAACCGGGTGCTACAAAAATAATTAATAAAACTTTAAATAAAATTTAATAAATCTATAATTAAAATAATTCATAAAACTTTAAATAAAATTTAACATAATTTATTCAAAGTTAAAAATACAAAATCTCTTAGAAAACAGAAAATACTCATATAAACTCTTTCCTTCAATCCGAAAATATATTTTTCTTCTTCTGTATGCTCGTTTGCCTCTGTAAGATTCTCGATTACAATCATTTCTTCTTCAGATAAAAACTCACCTACATTACAAAATTACAACTATGAGAATAACTCAATAAGAAAAAATTCGTGCAGATGAAAAATTAACATTAACTTTTACCGAATCCTGACTTAACAGTTACATACTGGTTGGTACTCATTTACCAACATTCGTTCAGACTTAGCCATTTTATTATCGTTCAGGTTTTGTCATCTTTCTTTTTGTTCAGGTATAGCAATCTCATTGTCATTCAGGTGTAATCATCAGTCATCTCATTGTTGTTTAGGTATAGTCATCTCATTTTCGTTCAATCTTAGTCATGTCATTGTCGTTCAGGCTTTGCTATCACATATTTTCTGTGAATTCCATCATATTCATACACATACAAAATATCCTATTAATTTTATCTTTATAAAATTTTATGTCTATGCCTAAACATGCGTGCTCAAATATAAAAATATGTAATAAAATAATAAAAAAATAATATAGATTTTGTGATGTAGGGTCATAGCCAGAACGTTGAAAACATGGTATTTTCACTAACTTGGATTCTGAGAGAGTAGGGTTATCGAGATTTTTTTGGTATTTCAAATAATTTTCGACCTAAATAAAATATTGGTATTAAAATTCCACTTAATTAAATCTTATTTTAAAAGAATTTAGGCAAAAATTCTTTAATGCTCTTAGGTCGGATAGAGTCGAATTGTATTAATTAGGATGACTTTTGGAATCTTCCTGTAAAACAAAATATTCGATATTAATTTTCTACTTTAATTACTCCATTTCACAAGGATTTAGGTAGAAATTCCTTACTGGTTTATTATTGGATTGATTGGGATCAATCAAGTTGAAATTTGGGTCGGGTTAGTTCAATTGGACTGGATCTGGTTCAGTTGGACCGGACTTGGCTTGGTTGGGCCAGTTTTGGATCGCTGGACCAGTTCGGTTGGACCACCCCTAAGTGAATGGGGTCTGATCTTTAAAAAAAAAAAACTCAGCCCTTTCTTCTTTCTCTTCTTCTTCGAGATTCCTTCGTACTCTTCGTCGTGCACACTAGAGCACCAATAGAGGGACGGTGCAGCGTCTGCTTCGATCGAGGAAAATTTCCTTCAAAGTTCGGCCGATCGAGTGGAGCTACTGCTTCGTTGAAGCTCTGGCTCCATCTGGAAGCCGACGGTGGTCGGAGATCGAGGGAGAGAGGAAAAACTCTTCTCTGAAAAAGAACTAGAGAGAGAGAGCTCAGGTGTGTTCTTACATGAGGGACACGTAGACATATTAGAAATCACTGGAGGCTCATTTTTAACATACTTGAAAGGTCCTTCAACAGTGTAACGTCCCGAATATTCTGAACCCGGTTCGCTACATAAAGCTCGATCATGACTAAGAAATCTCTTTTTTTTTTAAAAAAAAAAACTTCGCTCGACAGTCAAATTTGACATTTTCTAAAAGCTCAAAATATTTAAAACTTGCAGCGGAAATTCGTTTAAACAAAAATAAAATTAACAAAAACCATATTAAAAAAAAACGTTGGAAATGTTGAGAAACAATCGATTAAGAAGCAGAGGTTTAACCCGTGAAAATACTTTAAAGGTTGGAAAAGTCAAACTCGTCGTCCGCTTAACAAAGTCAACAAAAGGGGAAGACTATTTGAAGACTTCATCCGGTCACTAAACGACAAAACATAAAATTTGGTCATCCGGTCAGTCTAACAGGGACATCCACCAGTCACTAAACGACAAAATATAAATTTGGTCATCCGGTCGGTCTAACAGGGACATCCACCGGTCACTAAACGACAAAATATAAATTTTGTCATCCGGTCGGTCTAACAGGGACATCCACCGGTCACTAAACGGCAAAATATAAATTTTGTCATCCGGTCAGTCTAACAAATACATCCACCGGTGACGTCAGCCGGATGATCTCCTCATCCGAACGACTTTTCTCTATATCTACCGGTGACGTCAGCCGGATGATCTCCTCATCCGAATGACTTAACCCTTATCATCTGACGAGCAAAAGCTCGACATCACCGGACGACTAAAACACTCGACATCATCCGATAGCTTTATTAAAATCACCTTCCGATAGAAGACAGACACAACTCTAACTACAGAAAGAAATTTTCTTGCCTCTCCAAGACCTTTCAAAAACGATTCAAACTATTTCATTAATCAAATCCAGTAAAACCAACACTTAAAACTCAACAGGTTACTAGAATCAATAATATTCAAAATGTATTCGATATGCTAAAATCTCTACTGTCATGAAAACTCGACCTACTCAGACTAGATCATTATCAACTAAACCTCAACATCTGCTGACATCAGTTAGCCCGCCTCATCAGTTTACCAAGCCGAGACATGGATGTACTCCTCCAACCACATCAATCATCTGTGCACTCAGGAAATTCACCTGCAGTGTCCTCAACACCTACATCACAAAACTCATCTATTAGCCTAATGCTAAGTAAGTAAAGCAGTAATGAAAAGACTCACTGAAATATAAATTCCTAAACATGCAATTTCTACTTTCTCAACTCAGTTGTTCATGTTTCGTTTCTGTTCAGATCCCCCTGTGAAATTGGGAGCTGGATCAACTCTCCCAAAGTATATGCATCCACTGGCTCATTAAGGGGCGGATAAATTCCCTTAACAGCATATCTGATTCACATGTTCAGATCCCCTTGTGAAATTGGAAGTTGGATCAACTCTTCCAAAGTATATACATCCACTGGCTCATTAAGGGGCGGATAAATTCCCTTAACAGCAAATCTGTTTCACATGGCTGTTTCAATATGTTCAATCCTCACTATGCCAACATGCATTAAAATTACATTTTCGTATACTTCCAAAAAAAATATGATGCATGACATACCAAAACACTCCATCTTACAAACCCTAATATTTTGTGATGTAGGCCCGAAGGCACAAGCAAACTTTACTTACCTGGATTTCTCTGGGATTAACTGGGTTGCTAACCACTTCGGGTATTGCTCAACTTAAAACCGTAGACAGTGTATTAGTTAAACTTCATTCTAAACTACTCAAGAGTCTAAGGAAAGTAGTTTGAAAGCTCAGGCCCTCATGCATTCCTCTTTACCATCAAGAACCCGAACCCACCCTCAATCACAGCAACCTCAACACTTCCACATTGTGTTCTCTCAGTAAACTTATCACTAAAATGCAGGAAAACAAGACTTACCTAGGTTGTAGGGGAATCGAGCGAGAGAATCGCCTAGAGAGTTCCACTGCTCGAGCTGAACACCGAAAGAGGGAAAAAGGAATTAGTGGCGGCTCCCCTCACTGGACTTTTCCTTAAATACATTATCCACTAGGTAAAATGCTAATTACCATCATACCCTCGCCTGATCATTTATTAACCTAATCAATAACTCCCCCTCCCAGCCCTTCTATAAAAGTACTTCATAAATAATAAATTAGATTTGATTTAATAGAACCGGGTGTTACAAACAGGTCCACTGATCATTGGTCGCCTAGATTAATCTCATTGTGGTTGTGGAGTTTTACTCCTTGCGGTTTGAGTTGCATGAATATACCTCCTTCTAAACTTCTGAGCTTTGTTGACTTCCTTCTTTCCTTTCTCTGCTCGCAATATTTTCTCCACGAAAGCAAACGAGGTGTCTTTAGAAGTAATCAAATGGATATCCTTGAATATCTCCGCTCTTAGTCCTTGAATGAATCATTTTACTTTTATAACCTCATTACCAGTTATATGAGGGGCATAACGAAAAAGTTGCTCAAACTTGTGTAAATAATCAATTACACCCTGTCTGCTTTAAGGCCATGAATTTCTCTGTCTTTGCATCCATCATAGAATCTGTAAAATATTTCTCATAGAAAAATTCTTAAAATTTCTCTCAGGTCATGATGGTGACTGGATGCATCACTTTCATAGAGTCCCACCAATAACGTGCCTCTATTCGGAACATGGAGGACGCGCCATCTACCTTCTTTTCCTCTGAAATCTTGGCATGCTCGAAAATCTCATTGATGGTCCTAATCCAATTATCTGCCGTTGCCATGTCTAATTGGAGGATACATTCTTCGAAATCCAAATCAGCAAATCGAGCCCTATTAAGAATTTGGACCTGCATATTAACTGTTTGGGTCGTAGCAGTAGCTGCCTGAGCCGCTGCATTAACAGCCTGCGATAACTGTTCGATTTGCCTTGCTTGTATCTCGATCATGTTCATCATTCGATCGAGTACAATATCCCGTTCATTTCTAATTCCTCTACAATTTACTATAGTCTACATCACAAAGACTTATTTTAAGGAAATTTACCTTGATACACTTATTTTAAAGGGTACTACAAAATTATTAAACATACTTTTATAAAAAAAAATTTAATTTTTAATACTCACTTACTTGTTGATCGACAATCTTCCAGGTGCACGTGAATATACAAATAAGTCTACAAAACCATTTTATAAACCTGGTTGCTCTGATACTAAACTGTAACGCCCCAATTTTTATATTCCCAATTTAATTTTTTCAATTTGAAACCTTAATTTTAAAATCTTACAAAAAATTTCAAATTGATTTAGGTTTAAATTCGAGTGTTAAAAACCTAATTTCAGAAAATTGAAAAATCTCTTTAAATAATAACTTAAACATTATAAGCTTGTCGAAAATTGGAAATAAATCCAGAATTAAAATAATTCATAAAACTTTAAATAAAATTCAACATAATTTATTCAAAGTTAAAAATACGAAATATCTTAGAAAATAGAAAATACTTATTTAAACTCTTTCTTTAAACTCGAAAATATTTTCTTCTTCTTCTGTATGCTCGCTTGTCTCTGGAAGGTTCTCAATCATAGTAATTTCTTTCTTAGATAAAAACTCACATACATCACAAAATTATAACTATGAGAATAACTCAGTAAGCAAAAATTCGTACTGGTGCAAAATTAAAATTAACTTTTATTGAATCCTGACTTAATAGTTACATACTGATTGGTACTCATTTCCTAACCTTCATTCAGACTTAGTCATCTCATTATCGTTCAGGATTTGTCATCTTACTTTCGTTCAGGTATAGTCATCTCATTATCATTCAGATGTAACCATCTCATTTTTTTTCAGGCATAGTCATCTCATTGTTGTTCTGGCATAGCCATCTCATTTTCGTTCAAGCTTACCATTTCATTGTCGTTCAGGCTTTGCTATCATATATTTTTCGTCAATTCCATCATATTCATACACATACAAAATGTCCAACCAGTTTTATCTTTAAAATTCTATGTCAATACCTAAACATGCGTGCTCAAATATCGAAAATATGTAATAAAATTATAAGAAAACAACATAGATTTTTTGATGTACGGTCGTAACCAAAACGTTAAAAACGTCAAATTTTCACTTAGATTCCGAGAGGGTAGGATTATCAGGATTTTTATGCTATTTCAAATAATTTTCTGCCTAAATAAAATATTGGTAATAAAATCTTACTTAATTAAATCCTATTTTAGAAGAATTTAGGCAAAAATTCCTTACGTGTGCTCTTAGGTCGGATAAGGTCGAATTGGATCGATTAAAATGACTTTCAGAATCTTCTTGCCTAAACAAAATATTCGATATTAATTTTTCACTTTAATAAATCTATTTCACAAGAATTTAGACAGAAATTCCTTATAGAATTATTCTTGGATTGATTCGGGTCAATCGAGTCAAAATTTGGGTTGGGTCAGTTCAGTTGATTCGGATCTAGTTTGGTTGGACCAGATCTGGCTTGGATGGGCCGGTTCTGGATTGCTGGACCGTTTCGATTGGACCACCCCTAAGTGAACCAGGTTTGGTCTTTAAAAAAAAAACTTAGTCCTTTCTTCTTTCTCTTCTTCTTCGCGATTCCTATGCGCTCTTCGTCGTGAACACCAGAGCACCAGTAGATAGACCGTGCGGCGACTGCTTCGGCCGAGGGAAATTTCCTTCAAAGTTCGGCCGCTCGAGTGGAGCTGCTGCCTCATTGGAGCTTTGGCTGCGTTTGGAAGCTGAGTGGTGGTCGGAGACCAAAGAAGAGAGGTAAGACTCTTCTCTGAAAAAGAACTATAGAGAGAGCTCAAGTGTGTTCTTCCCCTTCACCGAGTCTCTCTATTTATAGGAGGATTTCTTAACAAACCTCCCCACAAAATCTGAGTTCCACTCGGATTTTTTGTTCTGGACATCTACTCCTAAACGAATTTTCTATCCAAAAAAACTACAATATGATTTTCCCAATCGTATTTGCAGAGGACCTTGTGAGAGTATTGAATCAGATTTCACTCCGATTTTGAGAGATTTATGGGTGAAATCTTAGATTAGGTTTTGATTGAGTGAATTTGAGAATTGTAACACCCGAAAAATTCCAATAACGTGCGTAGCCCTAGTTTAGGTTAAGTATGAGATTTTAAGGTCATTGAAGGATTATGTTATGTATAGAAGTTAGAATGTGATTTTGGAAGAGAAATTAGTAAGATGAAAACCTAGACTTAGGTAGTTAGAGATTTATGAGTTTGAAGTACATTAAATGTGAATAACTTGATAAAATAAAGAAAATGTAATTGAATAAATAAAGTGGAAAATTGTGGTTTAAAGTGGGAGTTCACGTTGGAATAAGAAGAAACCTTTTGAAAAGTCAACATGTAATGAAAATTTAAATAAAGAGAAAGGAGAGAGATGATTTTATAAAATAGAAAGTTAAGAAGCTAAATGAAAGCAAGTGTAGAAAGGTGATAGCTGTTGAAAAGTCAAAAGAACATAACAACCAATAAAAAGCTAGGAATTAAAGGTATGAAAAAGGGTGAAAAAGTGGGGTTTTGAAGATGCCACTCACGTTGCTATTCATGCATCAAAAGGGGATGAGGTTTGAATTACAAATAAGGAAATTTAAGTGGAAAGATTTAAAAGTAAAAGGGTTATTTTATAAATTAGAAACAAAAAGAAGGAAATAAACACCAAAATAACTTTTCTTCCTCTTTATTCTCCACGCCATTTTCAGTCCTTAGAAGCTTTTATCTCCTCCATTTTCATCATCTTTCTCAAGGTTTAAGGTGAGCTTTTACTTGGGTTTTTAGTTTGACATGATTTACTGTTGATTGTGAGTGTTTTTGAGGTGTTTTGATTTATTTTAGTTAGGGTTTGAAAATCCTAGGTGGAGGATTCCGGAAATTACTTTTCTTTGGATGGTTTTCTTCCTCTGTTGATCATTTAAACCTTAATTATGTTAGTTTAGGTTGTTTGGTTGGTTAGATTAAGGATTGGATGAGAGTTACACAAAAACCGGGTATGAACACTTGGGGGCCGATTCTGTTTTTTGAGATTCGGGTTGGCCAATGTGTTTGGTTGGTTAATTTAAGTATTTCAATGGATAGTAGACGTGTAGAGGTTTACGGATTAGGGTGGCACGTCGAAATCCGTTGAGAAACGAGTGAGTTATAGCCGTTTGAAGTTGGATACTAGAAATGATGCATAAAATCAGGATTTTGGTTTAAGATTTTAGTGTTGGCCTTGTTTGTTGTTAAGAAACTTAAGTTTAGTTATATGCTTACTAAGTTATTTTTCTTCCTTGAAATGCTAGGTTAAGGAGCGAGTAATTGGATTAAGTGGGGTAAGCGAGCACGTGCCAAGAAACCAGGTAAGTAGTGGATTGTGTGTTTTGGTCGCCTTCGGGCCTACACCATGGAACGGTAGGGAATTGTTTGTTTGTTTTGTTTGGTTGTTTATTTCATTTGGTGTTTGAGTATTGCTTGGATATGCATCATTGTTTTCAAACTACGAAACGAACGAGTTTTGAGCATGGTTTTGAATGGTGAGCTTGAAACGTAAGGGGTGGTGTGAGTTGAAACGTAATGTGGTTTGTGTTGGAGTCGCCCAGTCGCGTTAGGGTAGTACCTGCGAGGAACTCTAGTGGGTTGCCAAGTCGCGTTAAGGTGGTACCTGCGAGGGACTATAGTTGGAGTCGCCTAGTCACGTTAGGGTAGCACTTGCGAGGAACTCTAGTGGAGTTGCCAAGTCGCGTTAAGGTGGTACCTGCGAGGGACTATAGTTGAGTCACCCAGTCGCGTTGGAGTGGCACCTGCGAGGGACTCTAAGGGAGTTACCCAGTCGCGTTAGGGTGGCACTTGCGAGGGACTTTGTTGGAATAAGACACCTGCGAGGGACTCCATGGGTGACATGCCTCGAGATGCGTATTAAAAGAAAATTAGTAGAATCCCGTGCCTTACCTAAATTCTCTATTTATTACGTGTTTTTATTTTTGTAGGAAAATTTATGAAGAAGGATTACATATGGATCGCTTGGAGGAGTCATTACTTAGCCCTATGAGAATTTGTCTTCCCGGGCCTTGAAATTGTAATTTTTGTTTTTCAAACTCATTGGCATACATTAGCCTTTTGTAAGGATTTTATAATTGGTTTTCATGCATTAGATTGTGTGGTTAGGGTTAGATGAATGGTGGTGGATTAATGGTTGAAGGAAATTCAACAAATTCAAGGAAACAAAGGCCTCCACAAATCGAGTCCAAAGAATACCCGGCCCAAAGAAGAGCCCACATTCAAAGGCATGGTTTTGCAGCTAGGAGAGTTGGGGAGGGCATGGATTGGTGACTTGGACAAAAATCAGCCGTTGATCAAGTTTTGGCACGGAGGAAATCGAAACTGGACAGCTGGAGGCGCGCGGGCAGAGGGGCGCGGGGCGCTGAGGTGGCGCGCCCGGGTTGGCTGCACTACGCGCGCGGATTGTTGACTGGCGCGCGCTGCGAGCTGATTGGCGCGCCCTGCGTGCACCAGATCGTGCCATCTCAACCATTCTTCATTTTTCTTCAAATCCAACGGCCCAAATTCATCCTTTCCAACCCTAATCCACCCTAGGACTTCTATAAATGCATGGCATTAGTGTTTGTATGGAACTTTTTGCCAAAATCAATAAAATACCCTATTTTCCTGAGCTTTTTGCATGGTTTTTCCTTGGTTCTTTGAACCAAGAGGAGTTAGCCTCCATTGCTAGCCTAGCTTGGGTTTCTAGGTTAGTTCTTATTCATTCCCTCACCTTCTCCATTGGGAGTTGGACCGAGGACGAAAAATCCCGACCTACGGTGGTCGTTTTCCTCCCGAAAAACGTTTATCCTAGAGCTTAAACCGTAAGATCGCTCTAAGGAACCTCCAAGGGTATTTTCTTTTATTTTATTGCTATCACATTCACACAAAAGCACTTTTATTTTCAGCTCCATCATTCACACACCTTCACCTTTATTTTATGTCATTTTCTTTCTCTTTTAGCATTGCATTATCATCTCTTGCATAACATCTCTTTTTCATCTCTTTCTTCTTATTTTTCTTTACATTTCACACCCTCATAATACTCATCATATTCGGCCACCTTGCACTCATTTCACACTCATGCATTTTAGTTATATTTCTTGCCACTTTTTCTCTTTATTTTAGATCTTTGCATACACTTGCACCCGAGCACATTTCCTAACAATTTGTGGGTTGTAGAGGGGCCCCTTTTCTAAGGGACCCCGTGTCAATGGGAGTTGCCCAGTCGCGTTAGGGTGGCACCTGCGAGGGACGCTATGGGAGTCGTCCAGTTGCGTTAAGGTGCGAGGTTAGTATGCGTGATGGGTTCTATGAAAGATAGAAGGAATGGAAACAAAACCTGAGCAACTGAGCGAGTAGAAACTTCATGTATTAGGGGTTGTGTTGCATTATGTTTTTGGTATGCATTATTCCCTACTTACTAAGCATTAGGCTTACATTTTGTGTTATGTGGTGTAGGTGTCGACATGAGTACAAGTTAGAGCTATGAGGAAGGCTAGGGTTGGGACGTAGTCGTTGATGTACGCTGTATGCTGGTGCGGGCAGTTGTCGGGGCGTCTCGACTATGATCTTCGGAGAGATGGGGTAGAACGGTATTTGGCATTGTATAGTTTTTACCTATCTGGAGTTTGTAAAACTAATGTGGTTGTTTTGTGGGATTTGTCTGTATAAAAGATGGTTTTATAAATGTGCATTTTCAGGTTTTGGGTTGTAGAAGTTTTAGGCGTTATACCGCTCGTTTTAGTTTTAAAACAAATTTTGTTAAAAATTCTCTTATTTCTACTATGTTTTAACCCGATCTTTTCCGATATATTTTAAACGTATTTTGGGCACGTTTTCCAACAAAAATTGAGGGTTTTAAAAACCCAAAAACCGAGTCAAAAAATTTATGAAAATTATTTTTAAATTACGTGTTAAACACTAGTTGAGTTAGCAAAGTAGCGCACCGAGCCAGGGTGGGTTCGGGAGCCTTACAAGTTGTTATTAGAGCATAAATGGTCGAGTCGTTCAAAGGATTACTCGACAATGCCGGCCGCCATGCAACGTGCTTCACTGACTGTAAGTATTTCTTTCCTTTTAGTTAGTTTATAACTAAGATTAGATTGTTTTAACCTTGTACAGGATCAGAACTAAAATACCGAAGAACCCAAGACGACCCGGACGACCTAGAAATGAACCAGAACAACCTAGAAATCAGCTGGAGGAGTCAGTAAGGCAGCTTGCAGAGATGGTCGGGAGGCAAGTTGAAATGTTTGGAGTTATGATAAATCAGGGAATAAGTTCTAGTGGAGAGAGATTTCAGTGGTTTAATCCTCCGGCATTTGAAGATCGTTTGACTGATCCGACAACTGCTGAGAGTTGGATATGCACCATTGATAATATGTTTAATGTCGCTGAGGTGGAGGAAGAAAATAAGGTGAAGTGTACAACGTTCCACTTAGCTGCCGATGCCCAAAGCTGGTGGGAAACGGTAAAGGCTACCACTAGTGTTCAGGGTATGACTTGGGAGGATTTTAGAGATTTATTCTTCGACAAATATTACAACCGGACAGTCCAAGCTACAAAGAGATTAGAATTTATGGCATTAAAGCAAACAGGATCAGTAGGAGAGTATATTCAGCAGTTTTGAATCATTGTCCCGATTTGCCAGTCACCTAGTTAGTCGGGAAGAAGACAAAATATTTCAATTTGTGCAGGGTTTGAAGCTGGAGATTGAGATGTTGGTGAAGACATTCAGAATTGAAGGAATACCATTTACTCGAGTGATGTCAAAGCCTTAAAGGTGGAGGAAGCTGCTGGTAAATTGATTATGTGACAGCCCATATCCGAACCCGATCGGAGTCCGGGATCGGAGCCATCACTCCGGGACAGTGGACAGAAAACAGTGACAAATTTTCTGTTTGAACAGATCGGTCAAAACAGTGGACATATTAGTTTAAAAATATTTACAGAGGAACAGAATCGAATGACAGGAAACATGCACTATCAATGCAAACCCTAGAAGAGCATAGCTTTACAGAGGGGAGAAACTACAGTGAGTAACAGAAAGCATTTACTGGGAGAGAGAGAGAGAGAGAGTTCTCGGGTGTAGAAATGAAGAACAGGTTTCAATAATGGATAACAGAACAGAAATTAGCATAAGGCTGGCGGAGGAGGAAACAGGAAACGTTGGCAGAAGACTTAGGCGAATAACCGACGGAAGACTTAGTTTAAAGGAGCAGCGGTGAATTCAGATACGACAAAAATGAATAGGGTTCAGCGGAAGAGGCTGAGTAAAACTGCTCTGAAGAGGTGGTGACGTTAGCCGGAAAATGCAGTTTTAAACTGAATCGGAGCAGTAATCAGTGGATGACGTCATCGAAAGAGGTAATGACGTCATCGGAAGAGGTAATGACAACAGACGAAGCCGGGTGAGATGATGACGTCTGCCGGAAGATGGATGATGTCACCGGTGGATGTAGGCAAAAACTGTAAATAGACTGGGCGGAAGATGTCGAATAAGACAAAATAGATGACGTCAGCCGGAGGATGGGTGACGTCAACCGGAAGATACAGACAGAACTGGGAATAAACTGGGCGGAAGACTTAAGATGGCGGTGGATGTCGAATAAGACAAGACAGATGACGTCACCGGAAGATGTAATTACACTGGCGGAAGACTTGGGTGACGTCAACTGGAAGACGGGGTTTTAAACTGGGCGGAAGACTTGGTTTTTAAGGCAGCAACTTGACAAATTTTAACAGAAAGACATGCCAACAGAGAACTTCGAAACAAAAAGCAATAAGGCTTCAAGCCTCCAAACCCGATTCCAAACACAGTTTTGAAGCATGACAGAAGCTAGAAAACCTAACAGAAATTCAGGAAAAACAACTGCATGGATTACTCCATAACCAGAGACAATCCATGCACAGATTTTCAGGGGATATCCCAAACGAATTCAGAATACTTCAGAACCCAATTTAACTGTCAAATACAGTACAAACAAAAGGCATGAAAGTTATAGACCTTCAATACCCGATTCTAAACAAGGTTGTGGAACATGCTTTGCAATTGACAGATTCAAAGAAACGGACTGCATGGATAGTTCCAAACTAGAAGCCATCCATGCACAAACTAATAAAAGGAAATCCCAGCAGTTTCAGAATAATTTCAATACATTCCAAGACATAAATACAACTGTCAAATACAGAGGTTTTAGAATACACCAACAAAACCTATACATAAATCAGATTTCTAACAAAAATCCAGACAGAGTTTTGAAACAAAACACCAGAGTTCAGTAAAACCTACAGACATAAACTTTACTTAAAAACTGAAACCTCAGAGCAGAAACATGTCTAACTGCAACAACCACACTGTGAGCTCGATCCACCATTTACATCAGATCATCATTTTGAGGAACAAGGTCCTCGGTTTCAGGTTCAGTACCTACATCAGAGAGTTCACCTATGAGTCTAAAACTCAGTAAGACATAATCGGTATACAGTGATGCAAAATGCTATGCATGCCGTTTTTCAGAATACAGTGACAGTACAGAGCATTTAGTTACAGTGACAGTAGAATTAAGTGGGGCTTATAGGGGAACTGGCAAACAGTGGGGAAGGGAGAGGGTGCACTATCAGGCACATTCAGGGGTACAGTACTGAAACGCCCCGAATTATCTGAACCCGGTTCGTTACACAAAACTTGCATATGACTCGGAAACTTTGGCCAAAATTTAAAACTTCGCTTACAAGTCAAAATTGACCTTACCCACAGCTTCAAAACGTTTAAAACTTGCAGCGGAAATCATTTGAACAATAATGGAGTTAAACAAAACTGTGAAGCACTTGCTAAAATAGTCGTTTGAAACGTTAAGGAATAATCGGCCAAAAAGAAATAGAGGATTTGATCATGAAATACTAGAGGGGTCGCAGAAGTCAAACGCTTCTGCCGATGAATAAAGTCAACAGAAGAAACCGAAACAGAACATAGCAGGCTTCTACCGATGACGTCAGCAAAATGAAAGATAAAAGACATCACTCGGTAGACTGTATTTGCCGATGACGTCAGCAAAATGAAAGATAAAGACATCACTCGGTAGACTGCATCTGCCGATGACGTCAGCCAGATAAATTGATTTTCCAACTTCAGTTGGTGGATTAAACTACACATACCGGTCGCTAAACGACAAACTTTCTATTTACATCTACCGATGGAAATAGAACTACATCTTCCGATGGAAGATAACACTTCATCTACCGATAGAAAAATAGACTTCATCTTCCGATGGCTTTACGGAAGACATCTTCCGATAGAAAACGGACTACATCTTCCGATGGCTTTACTGAAGACATCTTCCGATAGAAACAAACTACTCCTACCGATAGAAAACTAATATCCTCTACCGATAGCCTTACGACAGCATCTGCCGGTAGAAAATTTAACACTTCCTACCGATAGACAAAACTCACAGTTTCAACCGATAGAAAACAGAGCAACATTTCAACTTCTTATAACCTATACCAGAACAACACAACTGTTGTAAGGACTTGTCTATTTCATTAAAACATTCAGAAAACAATTCAAATCCTTGCGTTACCCAAGTCCAGTAAAATCCAGTATTGAAACCAACAGAATACTATTATCAAAAGAGTCTGAAAATGTTTTAGAAAACATCCAAGCAACTATTTTCATCAGGAGGTTTAACATACTCAAATTGAATCCATTGTCTACTAAATCTTCACAACCACCGACATCAGTTAAACCGCCTCGTCAGCTGCCAGTACATTGAATAGGTGTACTCCTCCAACCCGACTAGTCCTCAGTGAACTCAGTAAACACACCTGCTGTCACGTCTTCACCTACATCACAAAACTCATCTATTAGCCTAATGCTAAGTAAGTAATGCAGAAGTGATATGAATTACTGAAACATAAACTCCTAAACGTGCAGTTTCTACTTTCTCATCTCAGTTGTTCATTCATCGTTTCTGATTCAGATCCCCCTGTGAAATTGGGAGTTGGATCAACTCTCCCAAAGTATATATCCACTGACTCATTAAGGGGCGGATTAATTCCTTTAACATTAGATCTGATTCACATGTTCAGATCCCCCTGTGAAATTGGAAGTTGGATCAGCTCTTCCAAAGTATATTTATATCCACTGTCTCATTAAGGGGCGGATTAATTCCCTTAACAGTAAATCTGATTCACTTTGCTGTTTCATCACATTCAATCATCTCCATACCAATATGTATTCAAATTCATTTTTGTATACATTTTGAAAACATGATGCATGACATACAAACACATCCAAGTAAATACAAATCTATCGTTTTGTGATGTAGGCCCGAAGGCACAAGCAAACATTACTTACTTGGTCTCCTGGAAATCACTCGGTTTCAACTACTCTGGAAGCCTTGCCCACCTAATTTCAAAAGCAGAATACCGATTAGATTACCACTAACCGTATCCTACATCATTCAGAAACCTAAGGAGCTAGTTTGGAAGTTCTGGTCATCGCGCACTCTCAGCTCAGTACTAAACCCGAACTCCATTCACTCACAATATCGACATAATACTCACACATTGCGCTCCCTCTGCTATCTAACCACTAAAATCTCAAGAGAACGAAAGGAAAACTCACCTAGTTGAGGAATGAGGATTGGAGAGGAGAATCGCCTGGAGTTCTGCTGAGCCTGAGCTGAATACCGAGAAAGGAGAAATGAGGGAACAGTGGCGGCTAAACCTCATTAAACCCTTCCTTAAATACATTATCCACTTTTCAAAATGCTAATTACTCTTTTGCCCTTGCATAGTTATTAATTAACCTAATCATCATTTTCTCCCAAATCCTCACATTATAAATGGTTAGTTGAATTCGGTTCAATAGAACCGGGTGCTACAAGTACAGTGGGGGAGGGGGAGGGTGCACTATCAGGCACATTCAGGGAACAATATAGTAAACAGTAATCAGTAAATAGTTCTGGGGCCAGTCCCCGTCCCGCACTTAACCTGGTACATTTCAGTCGGATTTTATCTTATTAGTTTCAAACAGTGTACAGAAATCGGTTTTGCATGGATTTTCAGTAAAACGTGTATGCATGACATTCTCAGTGCCTGAACCTATAATAGCAGACATCAGAAATAACAGGGCATATTGTGAGGCAGAAAACAGACAACTCGGAACATAAACTAAACAGACAACACATAACACAGACTGAACAGAAGCTATAACATTTCTACCCAAAACTACCCGACAGAACAGGAACCTAGTACCTCCGAGATGTAGGGCCATAAGGGCCAACCTACGGTTATGAACTTACCTGTTTGCTGCGGTGTCAGATGCTCGAATGTCCCTGGAATGCTCGGACCTGTAGTATGCATGAAGAGGTATTAAATAGCTGCAAATGCTAACTAATAAGTGAATAGAATCTGTTCCAAACTCATTCAAACCTTTAGAAAACAACCCGGTGTGTTTTCATCCAAAAACAGCGAGTTTTCATCGAATAGCATAACCCTAAACCTCGGTAAAAACTCACATTAAACTCATCCAAACTTGTTAGCATTAAAGGATGCTTACCTTAGCGGAGAAACAGAAAGGAACAGAGGAGATCGAAGTAACTTCGATGGCTGTTCGTCGACTGAGAGAGAGAATGCAGAGGTGAGAAAGAGAGAGAGAGCAAGGAAGTGAAACGAAGAAGGTTTCACGTAGGGGGAAGGACTTAACTTCTTCAACAAGCTGCCACATGTCAATCATCCATTTGATTTCTCCGACCAACCTTAATTTCTTCCTAATTTGCCCTTCCATTGGTTTTAAACTTAGTGTTATGCTTAGTTAAACATTAGTTTAGTTCTCCACTAATTATTCCCACAATTCAACCAAAACACTCCTTTGTAATAATATAATATTAATCCCGTTTAAATGATCTGGGAAAACTATTACATGGCAAAAATGCCGGGTGTTACAGATTAAACCGGCAGAAGTTCTGGGTCAAATATTCACGGGAATTACAACTCAGATGGACGGTGTTGGATCTTCTTCACAGCTTCAGGGGATTAAAAGGCTGGGAGAAATTTTGAATGATCAGAGAAAAGGAAAGAAGTTGAAACAATTGAAGAAGAGAGGGTATCCGCAATGTCCTAAATGTTTGAAAGTCCATCCGGGGAAGTGTGGACAGTATGCAGGTAAGTGTTATAACTGTTTCAAAACTGGCCATATCTCCTGAGATTGTCTGAAGGCCCAAGCTACTAGATGTTTTAAGTGTAACCAACCTGGTCATATAGCCGCAGACTACCCTATCGTCAAGAAAGGATCAGCTACAGCGATAACCAGGTGATGTAACGACCCCAGCCAGGAGCCGTCATGTGTTCATAATCTTTCATTAATCGTTTGCTTGACTTTTACTTTTACATTCACTTACTACATATTATATTATATATATATATATATATATATTTTTTATTTTCTTTCCTAAACTGGAAACAGAGACGTAGAACCATCAAGGAAGACGAACCCTCTCATGTTCGACTTTCTACGCCTCGTCGGCTCAAACTTTCACAAAGTCGAGCGACTAGACTCGGTCATCGGTTTCTTGACAAATTCGGGCAAAGGAGAAATGCCCTCAACTCTCTTAACATAATTCTACTCGGGTTGCATGGGTTGCATGTGTCGGCAACCCTCAGAAATTTCATTGTCCGGTCATCACGCGCATTACGCGTGTCTCGCTTAACACCGCCTAAAAGGAGACATCTTCCGGTGGGCACGTGGGCCTCGCGTGCTCAATTAAAAGCATCATCCGGTGACATCCACCGGTCACTAGACAACAAGATAACATTTACAACTTCTACCGGTGACGTCATCCGGAAGACTAAACCATCACTCTACTAACATTCGGCATCTGCCGATGACGTCAGCCGGAAGGCTAAACCATCCAACTACAATCCTATTGTGATGACCCGGATCTGTAAGTATGGTACGATGGCTGCACGAACCGGAACCCGGATGGCGGTACGTTCGCGCGGGCGAACCGGAAGGTGACAGGTCGTAAAAAGGGGGTCGTCACAATCCCACAGCGCTTGGGGAAGTATGTGGAAATGAAACATATGTAAGAGATCCCTCCCAAGATAGCAAGACGCGTTTTGGAGCTCAATTGACAACGGATCCCATAAGAACTCCAAAGTTAAGAGAGCTTCGGCGAGAGTAATTTCAGGTTGGGTGACCTTCCGGGAAGTTCTCGCCAAACAAAGTCGTGAGGGGAGGATATTGGACTGCGGCCCAATCCCCGGAGCGGACAATATCTTGCTGGGATAATGGGTCGTTACACCTTCGGCATCTGCCGATGACGTCAGCCGGAAGACTAAACCATCCAACTACTATCCTTCGGCGTCTGCCGATGACGTCAGCCGGAAGACTAAACCATCCAACTACTATCCTTCGGCATCTGCCAATGACGTCAGCCGGAAGACTAAACCATCCAACTACTATCCTTCGGCGTCTGCCGATGACGTCAGCCGGAAGACTAAACCATCCAACTACAATCCTTCGGCATCTGCCGATGACGTCAGCCGGAAGACTAAACCATCCAACTACTATCATTCGGCACCTGCCGATGACGTCAGCCGGAAGGTTATCTTAACCAGCCCCTATCACAAGATAGAAAATACTACAACCTTTATCATCTTCACCCAATAGAACTTACCATAACTCACCCGAATCATAACCTAGTAACCATAAACCTCAAAAGGTAAGAAACATGATCTCATCCAAAATACACAAAGCGGAAGACTTAGACGACAATCTTTTAATAATCCTCAGATTCAATAATTAAACCAGACAAATCTCAAGATTCAACGTTCCAAATTAGCCTTAACCTATTTAGACTGTCATATCCATTATCTTAATAGAAATCATAAAACGTTAACCAGGGGTCATGAATCGCCTTTCCAGTCCTGCACTGTCATTTTGAGTTTCCTCCAGCAACCAGCCTTAAGCATCCTCTTTGAAAATAGTATCCTCACCTGAACCTTCTTCACCTACACCATAAGGTTCAACTATAAGCCTAATGCTTAGTAAGGAATGCATACTGACAGATATACATGAGTGCACAAATTAAGGAACACAAGTTCATAAACCTTTCTTCATTCATGTTCATTTTCATTATTTTCATGGCATGCATTAAGGCAGGAGACGAGGGAGAAAGACAGGGGTTCATAGTCATTTGCCTATCGCGGCAATCATAGTAACGACTAACTCGGCCTCCACCAGTGGGAGAATTCGCGAGCCATACACGTCATCAACTCGGCCTCCACCAGGGGGAGAATTCGCGAGCCATACATGTCATCAGCTCGGCCTCCACCAGGGGAGAATTCGCGAGCTATACTTGTCATGGTCTCTTTTCCCCGTCCTGCACTTAATCATGATTACATTTACTTTTCATGTTCTTAACTCAGTCATAAACGTGGACTCAATACATAAACATGAAGTTCACAGAGAGGAATCATACCATAAGGACAAGCAAAACATCCTGTAACTTAATATCTTATTACACAATTTCTTCATATCATGGCAATAACTAGTCATAGTCAACAGACCGACATCTCAATGATTTCCTAATACCCTTGCAGTGTAGGGCCCTAGTGGCCGGAAATCTTAATACATTCACTTACCTGGATTCCTTAGCAATCCGAGCTTCTTCCCTTTAAACTTCTTCACCTAAGACATGTACATTATAGTAGTTAAAACAAAGGTCCTAATAGCTCTAATCATAAATCGTCCTAGGACTCTAATAGCTAAAGTCATTCCTAAATACTCTGTTTGATACCCGTGTTGCCAGAAATCCAAAAATAGGTGGACAGGTTCTACCATCGATTGAAGCTGAGTTGATTACTCTAAATGATCAGAATCGATTCGGAAATGACGTTACCACACTCAGTTAACACAATGTTCTAATATCACACGACCATTGATAAAGACCGAAACTCAAATGCCGAGCTGAGAACAGGGTAACAAACTAATAGATAGCCACAATGTCAATGTATACCTCGGATATGGATTCGTAGAGGAAAGGCAAGCTGAAACCAGCCGTCGGTAAAGGAAAGTTCTGGTAGCCGAGAGCAAGAACTTGGGAGGGAAGAAATCGCCGAGAGGGAATGTCGGCTACAGTGGTAATAAATGAGGTTTAAGGTTTCCATTTCCTATATATACTCAATCCATCAATTTTAATTACAAAACTGCCACCCAACCTAGTTTTACTCAACTTGTAATAAATTTGTCTTAACATTAAATTTAAATCATACAGGTTAAATAAGAGGGGGTGACAATGAAAATGGTCAGAAAATCACCTGGCCGAAATGTCGGGTGTTACAGGTGATACTCAGGTTAGAAAAAAAAATGTTTGATTTTAAGGATTTTGGTATTGTTTTAGAAAATTACTCAATTAAGGATGATTGTGGATTAGCGAAATGGTTATGACCGGCACCGTATAGGAAAGGCTTAGTGAAATCGTTTGAGTGCGTTAGTGATAAGGGTTTCGAAGGTTTGCCTCGTATGTAATGAAGTTGAAATCAGTGATTTGGTGAAGTTGGTGAATAGCTTAGGCTGGAGTTGATACGTTTAAGAGTTGATAAGTTTAAGCATAGAATATAAGTTAGAACTCAAGTGCTATTAAATTTTGGGTAAAGAAAATTGAGAAATTTTGAGAATAATGGATAAGAAGGAAGGAAATGTCTCACACAGAGATTTTACGAGTAAACTCAGGGGAGGGTTAGAATCTGAGGTCTATACCTTAAGTATCTAGTAGTGTATGATTTGAGGAATTATAGAGTTTCAAATGAGAGGAACGAAAACAAAGCGTTTGAGTGCGTTAGGGATAATGGTAAGTTAGAAAGTTCGAAGATTTGGTTCATATGTAACGAAGTCGAAGCCTGGAATTTCATAAATAGCTTAGGCTAAAGGTTGACAAGCTTAAGAGTGAGATGTAAAGTAGAACTCAAGTGTTATTAGAGTATGAGTAAGGAAATAGAGATTGTACAATGTAAGATAGAAGAGTGGCCAGATTTTATTATGGATTTTGGTAGGACATAGGGACAAACATAGGAAAGTGGTAAGTGATGAGATCAGTTAGTAAGGACTTAGTATTCGGTGTAAAGCTGAAGAACTTAGAGGATATTGGATCGAAAAGTTAATTCAGGAGGATTATAGAAATTTCAATTTAAATTTTTGGGATCGAAGTAGAGTATGTGAACACCATTTAGGGTGTTGAGTGTTGAATGTACAATTGGGAAAGAGTTAATTTAGACCTAAGGGTTGAGAATGTTTGGTGAGGACTGCAGAAGAGGCGAGATAAATTGAGCGTAGTGAATATCAATTATGGAAATTTTAATTTGATGACTTAGAATAGAAAGTTTCTCAGTAGACTTTTAGTTTTACGTGATTGAGGATGTATGGAGAGCTTGAATGAGTTATGTACATGTTTGATAGACACGGGAGTGTAAATTGAGGAAGTAGACGAACTGAGTTCGAGGAAAAAGAATTTAGTTGGAAAGATTTAAAAGTTTAAGTGAAGAGTGCTTAAGGGTTTATAAGTGATGAATGTTCAAGCTAAAATCCAAGAATGTATAAGTAGGTGAGCTATAGAGGGCATAGTTAGAGAATTTAAAATTTTGGAGATGTAGGTATTATCCTCTCCCGAGGAGTGATTAGGGACATCTGATAGATGTATTGCCACGTCCGACAGCCCAAAGGTTAGAAGGTAGAGTTTGAGTGAATAAATTGAAAAATACGAGAGTACACAAATTTTGGGGGCAAAATTTTTTTAAGGAGGGTGTATTGTAACACCCAAAAAATTCCAATAACGTGCGTAGCCCTAGTTTAGGTTAAGTATGAGAGTTTAAGGTCATTGAAGGATTATGTTATGTATAGAAGTTAGAATGTGATTTTGGAAGAGAAATTAGTGAGATGAAAACCTAGACTTAGGTAGTTAGAGATTTATGAGTTTGAATTACATTAAAGGTGAATAACTTGATAAAATAAAGAAAATGTAATTGAATAAATAAAGTGGAAAATTGTGGTTTAAAGTTGGAGTTCACGTTGGAATAAGAGGAAACCTTTTGAAAAGTCAAAATGTAATGAAAATTTAAATAAAGAGAAAGGAGAGAGATGATTTTATAAAATAGAAAGTTAAGAAGCTAAATGAAAGCAAGTGTAGAAAGGTGATAAAAAAGCTAGGAATTAAAGGTATGAAAAAGAGTGAAAAAGTGGGGTTTTGAAGATGCCATTCACGTTGCTATTCATGCATCAAAAAGGGATGAGGTTTGAATTACAAATAAGGAAAATTAAGTGGAAAGATTTAAAAGTAAAAAGGTTGTTTTATAAATTAGAAACAAAAAGAAAGAAATAAACACCAAAATCACTTTTCTTCCTCTTTCTTCTCCACGCCATTTTTAGCCTTAGAAGCTTTTCTCTCCTCTATTTTCATCATCTTTCTCAAGGTTTAAGGTGGGCTTTTACTTGGGTTTTTAGTTTGACATGATTTATTGTTGATTGTGAGTGTTTGTGAGTGTTTTTGAGGTGTTTTGATTGATTTCGAAAATTACTTTTCCTTGGATGGTTTTCTTCCACTTTTGATCATTTAATCCTTAATTATGTTAGTTTAGATTGTTTGGTTGGTTAGATTAAGGATTGGATGAGAGTTACACAAAAATCGGGTTGTGAACACTTGGGGGCTGATTCTATTTTTGGACATTCGGGTTGGCCAATGTGTTTGGTTGGTTAATTTAAGTATTTCAATGGATAGTATACGTGTAGAGGTTTACGGATTGGGGTGGCAAGTCGAAATCCATTGAGAAACGAGTGAGTTATGGCCGTTTGAAGTTGGATGCTAGAAATGATGCATAAAATCGGGATTTTAGTTTAAGATTTTAGTGTTGGCCTTGTTTTTTGTAACGCCCCGAATTTTTCTGAACCCGGTTCGCTACATAAAGCTCGATCATGACTAAGAAATCTCTATTTTTTTTTAAAAAAAAAACTTCGCTCGACAGTTAAATTTGACATTTTCTAAAAGCTCAAAATATTTAAAACTTGCAGCGGAAATTCGTTTAAACAAAAATAAAATTAACCAAAAACCATATTAAAAAAAAACGTTGGAAATGTTGAGAAACAATCGATTAAGAAGCAAAGGTTTAACCTGTGAATATACTTTAAAGGTTGGAAAAGTCAAACTCGTCGTCCGCTGAACAAAGTCAACGAAGGGGGAAGGCTATTTGAAGACTTCATCCGGTCGCTAAACGACAAAACATAAAAATTTGGTCATCCGGTCAGTTTAACAGAGACATCCACCGGTCACTAAACTACAAAATATAAATTTTATCATTCGGTCAGTCTAACAAAGACATCCACCGGTCACTAAACGACAAAATATAAATTTTGTCATCCGGTCAGTCTAACAAAGACATCCACCGGTGACGTCAGCCGGATGATCTCCTCATCCGAACGACTTTTCTCTATATCTACCGGTGACGTCAGCTGGATGATCTCCTCATCCGAATGACTTAACCATTATCATCTGACGAGCAAAAGCTTGACATCACCGAACGACTAAAACACTCGACATCATCCGACAGCTTTATTAAAATCACCTTCTGATAGAAGACAGACAAAACTCTAACTACAGAAAGAAATTTTCTTGCCTCTCCAAGACCTTTCAAAAACGATTCAAACCATTTCATTAATCAAATCCAGTAAAACCAACACTTAAAACTCAACAGGTTACTAGAATCAATAATATTCAAAATGTATTCGAAATGCTAAAATCTCTACTGTCATGAAAACTCGACCTACTCAGACTAGATCATTATCAACTAAACCTCAACATCTGCTGACACCAGTTAGCCCGCCTCATCAGTTTACCAAGCAGAGACATGGATGTACTTCTCCAACCACATCAATCATCTGTGCACTGAGGAAATTCACCTGCAGTGTCCTCAACACCTACATCACAAAACTCATCTATTAGCCTAATGCTAAGTAAGTAAAGCAGTAATGAAAAGACTCACTGAAATATAAATTCCTAAACATGAAATTTCTACTTTCTCAACTCAGTTGTTCATGTTTCGTTTCTGTTCAGATCCCCCTGTGAAATTGGGAGCTGGATCAACTCTCCCAAAGTATATGCATCCACTGGCTCATTAAGGGACAGATAAATTCCCTTAACAGCATATCTGATTCACATGTTCAGATCCCCCTGTGAAATTGGAAGTTGGATCAACTCTTCCAAAGTATATACATCCACTGGCTCATTAAGTGGCAGATAAATTCCCTTAACAGCAAATCTGTTTCACATGGCTGTTTCAATATGTTCAATCTTCACTATGCCAACATGCTTTAAAATTACATTTTCGTATAGTTTAAAAAAATGATGCATGACATACCAAAACACTCCAGCTTACAAACCCTAATGTTTTGTGATGTAGGCCCGAAGGCACAAACAAACTTTACTTACTTGGATTTCTCTGGGATTAACTGGGTTGCTAACCACTTCGGGTATTGCTCAACCTAAAACCGTAGACAGTGTATTAGTTAAACTTCATTCTAAACTACCCAAGAGTCTAAGGAAAGTAGTTTGGAAGCTCAGGCCCTCATGCATTCCTCTTTACCATCAAGAACCCGAACCCACCCTCAATCACAGCAACCTCAACACTTCCACATTGTGTTCTCTCAGTAAACTTATCACTAAAATGCAGGAAAACAAGACTTACCTAGGTTGTAGGGGAATCGGGCGAGAGAATCGCCTAGAGAGTTCCACTGCTCGAGCTGAACACCGAAAGAGGGAAAAAGGAATTAGTGGTGGCTCCCCTCACTGGACTTTTCCTTAAATACATTATCCACTAGGTAAAATGCTAATTACCATCATACCCTCGCCTGATCATTTATTAACCTAATCAATAACTCCCCCTCCCAGCCCTTCTATAAAAGTACTTCATAAATAATAAATTAGATTTGATTTAATAGAACCGGGTGTTACAATCTACCCTCCTTAAAAGAATTTTGTCCTCAAAATTCAGTACCTGAATAGTTCTGGATATTGGTCCATCATGTCCTGCTGGCGCTCCCAAGTTGTCTCCTCAATATTCCGGTTACGCCATAAAACTTTTACCAGTGGAACTTCTTTGTTGCGCAACACCTTCACTGCATAATCTAAGATCTTTACTGGTCTGTCTTCATAGGCAAGGGTAGGGTGAATCTCAAAGTCTTTCTGTTTCATGACTTGGTTTGGATCCCTTATGCACTTTTTCAACATTGAAACGTGGAATACATCATGTATCCCTTCCATAGAAGTTGGTAGTTGCAACTGGTAGGCTGCTCTCCCAACCCTCTTCAGAATAGCGAATGGTCCAATAAATCTGGGTTTCAACTTGCCTCTCTTCCCAAATCTCACAACTCCCTTAAATGGTGATACCTTGATGAAAACTTCATCACCAACATCGAATTCTAATTCCCTTATTCTTTTGTCTGCATAGCTCTTCTGCCGACTCTGAGCTGTCAAGATTCTTTGACGGATGAGGGCAACCTTCTCCACAGTCTGCTGCACAATGTCAGGACCAAGCAATTGTGCTTCGCCAACTTCATCCAAGTACAAAGGAGATCTGCATTTTCGCCCATATAACGCTTCGTATGGAGCCATGCCTATTGTTGCCTGAAAACTGTTGTTGTAAGAGAACTCAACCAATGATAAATACTTACTCCAAGAACCTTGAAATTCTAGTACACATGCACGGAGCATATCCTCCAACGTTTGAATAGTCCTTTCGGATTGTCCATCAGTTTGAGGATGGAAAGCTGTGCTAAAACTAAGCTGTGTTCCCATGGCCTTGTGCAAACTCTTCCAAAATTTAGATGTAAATCTAGAGTCTCGGTCTGAAACTATGGTGCTTGGAACTCCATGCAGTCTAACAACTTCGTGCACATACAACTCAGCCAATTGATCCATCGAGTAGGTTATCTTTATTGGTAAGAAATGAGCTGATTTGGTTAGGCAGTCTACAATCACCCAAATTGCATCATGTCCCCTTGCTGTTCTAGGCAATCCTGTAACAAAATCCATAGTTATTTGCTCCCATTTCCATTCGGGAACTGGTAACGGTCGCAATGTTCTAGCAGGCCTCTGATGTTCAGCTTTGACTTGCTGGCAGACCAGACATGACTCTACATACTCCGCCACGCTTCTTTTCATACCTGGCCACCAATAATGTTGCTTAAGGTTTCTGTACATCTTTGTACTTCCAGGGTGAACTGAGAATCTGGAGGAATGTGCCTCAGATAGGATCTCCTTCCTAAGCTCAGTATCAGCCGGAACAAACCATCTATTTCGAAACTTGAGAATTCCATCAGCTGAGCAGTTGAAATCCGACTTATCAGTAGAACCTATGCACAACTTATACTTATTACACTCAGTGTCATTCATTTGAACCTCCTTTATTTTCTTCAAAATAGTTGGTCTCAAAGACGTGGCCGTAAGCATGGCTGACACACTTGACACAGCTTCCAGGTTAAATCTTTGGAATTCTGTCTCTAAAGCTATCGGTATGACTAGAGTCAAAGCAGAAACTAAAGGAGTCACTCTACTCAAAGCATCTGCCACTACATTCGCCTTGCCAGGGTGGTACTTAATCTCAAAATCATAGTCTTTGACAAACTCTAACCACCTACGTTGCCTCATATTCAGTTCCTTTTGTGTGAAAATGTATTTCGGGCTCTTGTGATCTAAAAATATCTCACGAGATTGTCCATACAAGTAATGCCTCCAAATCTTTAGTGCAAAGACTACAGCAGCTAATTCCAAATCATGCGTAGGGTAATTCTTCTCATGAGTTTTCAACTGTCTAGAGGCATAAGCTATTACTTTACCATCTTGCATTAACACACATCCAAGACCAATCTTGGAAGCATCACAGTAAATGCTAAACTTACCATTATCGACAGGAAGGGTCAGAATTGGAGCATTGGTCAGTTTCTGTTTCAAGGTTATGAAACTATGTTCACATTCATCAGTCCATATGTACTTCACATTTTTCCTGGTTAAGCTAGTAAGGGGTGTGACAATCTTTGAAAATCCCTCGATGAATTTCCTATAATACCCTGCTAGTCCAAGAAAACTCCTGATATCCGAAGCATTCTTCGGTTGGGGCCATTCCTTAACAGCTTGAACCTTGGCTGGGTCAACTGATATCCCGTCTCCAGAGATCACATGACCAAGAAAGTGAACTCTGTCCAACCAAAATTCACACTTGGAAAACTTAGCATAAAGCTGGTGCTGTCTAAGTACTCCTAACACCAAACTCAAGTGTCTTGCATGCTCATCCTTAGTTCTCGAGTAGATCAGATTGTCGTCTATGAATACTATGACAAACTTGTCCAAATACTCGCGAAACACCCTATTCATAAGATCCATGAAGGCTGCTGGTGCATTTGTCAAACCAAAAGACATAACCAAAAACTCATAATGTCCATACCTTGTGCGAAAGGCAGTCTTTGGGATATCTTCAGATTTTACCTTCAGCTGGTAATAACCGGACCTAAGGTCAATCTTAGAGAAAACTCTTGCACCCCTAAGCTGGTCAAATAAGTCATCGATTCTCGGCAAAGGGTATTTGTTTTTGACAGTTAACTTATTCAATTCTCTATAATTGATGCACATACGCATTGATCCATCTTTCTTTTTGACAAAAAGGACAGGTGCACCCCACGGTGAAAAGCTTGGGCGTATGAACCCTTTCTCCAATAGATCCTCCAATTGTTTCTTTAATTCATTAAGCTCAGTTGGAGCTAACCTATATGGATTTTTAGACACAGGCTCGGCTCCAGGATAAATATCTACAACAAATTCGATTTCCCTATCTGGCGGCAAGCCAGGAATGTCATCTAGAAACACATCTGGAAAATCTTGGACAACTAAAACATCCTTGGGGTTCGATTTTTCTACTAGTTGTGTGTCTAAAACACTGGCCAGAAAGCACAAATATTCTCTACATGGGGAGGGTCTACAGTTGACAGAAGTCATTACAGTCATTCTCTTACTCTTCTTCAGAGCTTGAAAGGTATGGTTTAAGCCTCCAGGGGTTGAAAACTAACAGTTCCGGTCCTACAATCTATTGTGGCATAATGCTTAAACAACCAATCCATTCCTAGGATTACGTCAAATCCCATTATATCCATAATAATGAGATCAGCAGGCAGACTCACGCTTCCTACTAGCACATCGCTGTCAAGCATCACTTGGTTAGAGTGCATGCGTTCACCAGAAGGCAATGCAACATTAAACACATGCAGGGAAGGGGTAAACGGAACATCTAACTTAACAGCAAATGCAGATGCTATAAATGAATGCGTTGCACCAGAATCTATCAAAGTAAAAGCAGGCACAGAGTTGATCAGTATAGTAACTGACACTACAGCAGGCTGTTCTTCACCCGACTCCATCATGGAAAATATTCTTGGTTTGATCATAGCAGGACCATTCTTAGGAACTGGACAGTCTCTGCTAATATGGCCGACTTTGTTACAATTATAGCACCTGGTGATTCTAGGCTTCGAGCACTCCTTGAACGTGTGTCCAACCTCTTCACAGTTGAAACACTTTCCCAAGCCCAGTCTGCATTCTCCCGGGTGGTACTTCAGACACTTAGGACATTGGGGAAATTTCCTGACGTTCTGCACCTTTCCCCCTGATCCTTGGCTATTTTGGCCTTCACTTGGCCTCTTCGTTCCCCTTTGCTGGTGTGGCTGGTTAAACCTTTGTGGGGCCTCCTTTGGTTTAGCACACTTCCCTTCAGCTTCTTCCACTTCCAGAGCAGTGGACACAACTTCACTGAACGTTAAACCTTTAATGCCACAGAATTTGACTCCTCGATAAATCTTCGGCTTCAGTCCATGCACGAATTTGAACACCTTATCCTCGTCCTTATGAGCAAAATGTCCAGCAAACCTGGACAAGGACTCAAATTGCCTACTATACTCTGCCACCGACCCTGTCTGCTTCAAATTCAGAAATTCCAACTTCTTTGCGGTTTGGACAGTGCTGTTGAAATATTTCCCATAGAAAATATCCTTGAATTGTGACCAAGGCATTGTCAAAACATCTGTGGTGGTCTCTATTGTTTCCCACCAGAGTTGAGCTTCACCAGCTAGATGAAAGGTTGCCAGCGTGACCTTGTCTTCTTCTCCTATGTTGGCACACCTAAACATACTTTCGATCTTTCTAAGCCATCCTTCAGCAACAGCAGGATCAGATGACTGACCATCAAACGTGGGTGGTTTTAGTCTCCGGAATCTATCGCCAGAATGTTCACTGCTAGAACCCGAGTTGGCACTTCCTTGTGCTTCTCGGTTCAACAACATTCCTAATTGATCAGACTGTTGACGCACTATATCAGTCTGCTGACGCATCAATTCTGTCAGCTGCCTAATCACACTAGGCTCCTCCTCGCCTCTGACATTTGGCACTTTTCTAGGCACTCTAGGTCTCCCTGGGCGTCTGGCCATTATACTAAATTCCTGTACAGGGTTAGTCACACTCTTAAGTATCTTTCAACTAAGGGTAATGTAAACACTTATAGTTGTTGAAGTACTTCCATGCAACGACCGGCACTGATGAGTAATCTTTTGAACGGTTTAACTGAATGTCTCTGATACCATACTGTAATGCCCCGAATTTTTCTGAACCCGGTTCGCTACATAAAGCTCGATCATGACTAAGAAATCTCTTTTTTTTTAAAAAAAAAAAACTTCGCTCGACAGTCAAATTTGACATTTTCTAAAAGCTCAAAATATTTAAAACTTGCAGCGGAAATTCGTTTAAACAAAAATAAAATTAACCAAAAACCATATTAAAAAAAAACGTTAGAAATGTTGAGAAACAATCGATTAAGAAGCAAAGGTTTAACCTGTGAAAATACGGTTGGAAAAGTCAAACTCGTCGTCCGCTGAACAAAGTCAACGAAGGGGGAAGGCTATTTGAAGACTTCATCCGGCCGCTAAACGACAAAACATAAAAATTTGGTCATCCGGTCAGTCTAACAGAGACATCCACCGGTCACTAAACGACAAAATATAAATTTTGTCATCCGGTCAGTCTAACAAAGACATCCACCGGTCACTAAACGACAAAATATAAATTTTGTCATCCGGTCAGTCTAACAAAGACATCCACCGGTGACGTCAGCCGGATGATCTCCTCATCCGAACGACTTTTCTCTATATCTACCGGTGACGTCAGCTGGATGATCTCCTCATCCGAATGACTTAACCCTTATCATCTGACGAGCAAAAGCTCGACATCACCGGACGACTAAAACACTCGACATCATCCGATAGCTTTATTAAAATCACCTTCCGATAGAAGACAGACACAACTCTAACTACAGAAAGAAATTTTCTTGCCTCTCCAAGACCTTTCAAAAACGATTCAAACCATTTCATTAATCAAATCCAGTAAAACCAACACTTAAAAACTCAACAGGTTACTAGAATCAATAATATTCAAAATGTATTCGAAATGCTAAAATCTCTACTGTCATGAAAACTCGACCTACTCAGACTAGATCATTATCAACTAAACCTCAACATCTGCTGACACCAGTTAGCCCGCCTCATCAGTTTACCAAGCCGAGACATGGATGTACTTCTCCAACCACATTAATCATCTGTGCACTGAGGAAATTCACCTGCAGTGTCCTCAACACCTACATCACAAAACTCATCTATTAGCCTAATGCTAAGTAAGTAAAGCAGTAATGAAAAGACTCACTGAAATATAAATTCCTAAACATGCAATTTCTACTTTCTCAACTCAGTTGTTCATGTTTCGTTTCTGTTCAGATCCCCCTGTGAAATTGGGAGCTGGATCAACTCTCCCAAAGTATATGCATCCACTGGCTCATTAAGGGGCGGATAAATTCCCTTAACAGCATATCTGATTCACATGTTCAGATCCCCCTGTGAAATTGGAAGTTGGATCAACTCTTCCAAAGTATATACATCCACTGGCTCATTAATGGGCGGATAAATTCCCTTAACAGCAAATCTGTTTCACATGGCTGTTTCAATATGTTCAATCCTCACTATGCCAACATGCTTTAAAATTACATTTTTGTATACTTTAAAAAAATGATGCATGACATACCAAAACTGTAACGCCCGGCTTTACGGGATTTAAATTTTATTCCAATATGCGGCAATTTTGTAAATATATCAAATTTAGTCCGTTTTACGAACAGAAAGTTTTAACGGCGCCATAATAATAAATTGGAATTTATGGTGAAATATGAGAAATTTGGAAAATCAGATCGTTAGCCAAATAACGAGACAATTGGATGAAGAAATTAAGTTAAATGGAAGGGCGATTTGGTAATTGCCAAATTGAATTTTACTAAATATTACACTTTTTCATTTCTTCTCCAACACTTCAACGCAAATCCATTTCTTCCTCTCCCTTCACGCGACTTTTCTCCTCTCGCGACTCCCTCCATTTCGACGACGGAACTCCCTCCAAACTCCGGCGATCCTTCGCGTTTCTCCTCCGTCTTCGCTCTCTAGGTAAGGTTCTAAGCTTTTGGAACGTTAGATGTTAATTTCTAGAGTTTAAAACGAATAGGGTTTGTTAGGGTTTGTGTTGAAAACGTAAATCGATGTTTGAAATTGGTAGGTTAAGCTTAGTTATACCTCTAATGGACGTTTTGATAGTCATCGGAGCCTAGTTCATCGATTTGTTGAGGTGTATTGAAGCATTGGTTAACTTGGAGCTTAGAAACCTCCATTAATGGAGTTTGGGTGAATCACGAGCACGAGTTGCTCGATGAAATGTCTCAATGAATCAAAATAGAGTTTAGGAAAATTTTCTTTAGTTAGGAGTTAGCAATTTTAGAGTTTGGTGATTTTAGACTCGATTTAATATGTATGTTATGAAATGCATAGGTGTACAAACGATCTTGGACGAAGCTCGGTGAACAACGGACGCGAGGTAAGTTCTCGTGACCTACTTTGGCCAATCGGCCTACACCATATGTCAAGTCGTCTCGAGGAACTTTGAGAATTGATTGTTTAAATTGCTTTGGGTTTGGGTAGTTAAGGTCATTTGTTTTTATATATGTTGTTTATTTATTGTCTTGACGGTATATATGTTGATTGTTTATTTTACAATTACCTTGAACTGTTCATGCATCATAGTCTTCAAAATGCCATGAAAAATTGAATTTACGCATTGATTTCAAGAGAAAGAATTGCATGCATGTGGCAAGTAAAGTATCATGATAAACAACGCATGGAGGTTATTCGGGTGAGGTTCAGACCTGGCGTTCCGTGGTGAGCGGGTCTTCCTCCCTTCAGATGGTGTGGGCTGTCTACCCGCTTGATGTGCCCTATCCATCTGAATGCACATAGGGCCCGTTAACCTAGACTGACACGTACTGAAATGAAATGATATGGACGGTTTTCATTGCATACATGATCATGCATTAGCATTTACGTAGGGCTTACTGAGATTTTTATCTCATAGGCGTCTTTATGGTGTAGGTGATTTTGAGACAGGTGAGGAAGACGTCCCTCCGCCTGAAGAATGAGCATGTTGAGGGAGGAGGCCCGTGGGAGTGCGCTGGCAGTCGGAGCGTGATTTTGACCCGTGGGGACGTACATAGGTATTTTGGGTTATTTTGGATAGAAATTGTTAGAATATTATAGGATGTTTGGATCTGGATAGAAAATAGAAAGTATTTTGTAAAGTTTTAAACGTTTTTCAAACAGTGGGTTGTTAAACTTTTAAACGGAACCACGCGGTTCGTTTTCATGAAATTGGTTATGTTCGATCGTGTTTTGAGTTAGTGAATAGTTTTTTTTTATATATAGCGTATGTGATGTATGTGTGTCGAAGTATGTTTGTGAAATGTATTGATGAATGATGAAGGAAGGAGAAATGGATAGAGTATTGTGATGTGTGTGTGTTGTTATGTGTGTGTTGATGAAATGGTGAAGAAAAGAGAAAGGGAGGGTGTGTGTGAGTTGTCTACAGGGCGTGAGAAAAAAGAAAAAAAAAAAAGGGGAGAAGAATGAATCCAGAGAGTTTGGCGTACGGGCGCGGGTCGAGTGGCGCCGGATCGCAGACTTCTCTGGTTTTCCAGAGAAGTTGGCACCCGGGCGCAGGAAGGGCTGCGCCCGAGCGCAGACGCCCCACAAAGGGGCGCACAGTCGGCCAAGTGATGGCTGACTGTGCGGCCATGCAGGGGGCGCTCGGGCGCCTGTTCTTAGGCGTCCGTGCGCCCCTCAAATTTGCTGGGACAATGTCCCTTTTACCCCTGGCCGATGGTTTTAATTTTTAATTAAATTTTAAATTGTTTTTAATAATTGTTTTAAGTTTAATTAAGTTGTTTTTAAGTTCTAATTAAATGGTTCAACGTTTAGACTTCAACTGTTCTGATTTAAAGTTTTATTTCCGCTCGAACGCTAAGTTAAAGTTTAGAGTATAAAAAAAAAAAAAAAAAAAAAAAAAAAAAAAAAAAAAAAAAATTAAACGGGAAATTAAGGGTAGGTTTTAGGGTCGTTACAAAAACACTCCAGCTTACAAACCCTAATGTTTTGTGATGTAGGCCCGAAGGCACAAGCAAACTTTACTTACCTGGATTTCTCTGGGATTAACTGGGTTGCTAACCACTTCGGGTATTGCTCAACCTAAAATCGTAGACAGTGTATTAGTTAAACTTCATTCTAAACTACCCAAGAGTATAAGGAAAGTAGTTTGGAAGCTCAGGCCTTCATGCATTCCTCTTTACCATCAAGAACCCGAACCCACCCTCAATCACAGCAACCTCAACACTTCCACATTGTGTTCTCTCAGTAAACTTATCACTAAAATGCAGGAAAACAAGACTTACCTAGGTTGTAGGGGAATCTGGCGAGAGAATCGCCTAGAGAGTTCCACTGCTCGAGCTGAACACCGAGAGAGGAAAAAAGGAATTAGTGGCGGCTCCCCTCACTGGACTTTTCCTTAAATACATTATCCACTAGGTAAAATGCTAATTACCATCATACCCTCGCCTGATCATTTATTAACCTAATCAATAACTCTCCCTCCCAGCCCTTCTATAAAAGTACTTCATAAATAATAAATTAGATTTGATTTAATAGAACCGGGTGTTACATTTTTTGTTAAGAAACTTAAGTTTAGTTATATGCTTACTAAGTTATTTTTCTTCCTTGAAATGCTAGGTTAAGGAGTGAGTAATTGGATTAAGTGGGGTAAGCGAGCACCTGCCGAGAAACCAGGTAAGTAGTGGATTGTGTGTTTTTGTCGCCTTCGGGCCTACACCATGGAACAGTAGGGAATTGTTTGTTTGGTTATTTATTTCATTTGGTGTTTGAGTATTGCTTGGACATGTATCATTGTTTTCAAACTATAAAACGAACGAGTTTTGAGCATAGTTTTGAATGGTGAGCTTGAAACGTAAGGGGTGGTGTGAGTTGAAACGTAATGGGGTTTGTGTTGGAGTCGCCCAGTCGTGTTAGGGTAGCACCTGCGGGAAACTCTAGTGGATTGTCAAGTCGCGTTAAGGTGGTACCTGCGAGGGACTATAGTTGGAGTCGCCTAGTCGCGTTAGGGTAGCACTTGCGAGGAACTCTAGTGGAGTTGTCAAGTCGCGTTAAGGTGGTACCTGCGAGGGACTATAGTTGAGTCGCCCAGTCGCGTTGGAGTAGCACCTGCGAGGGACTCCAAGGGAGTTGCCCAGTCACGTTAGGGTGGCACTTGCGAGGGACTTTGTTGGAATAGGACACCTGCGACGGATTCCATGGGAGTTGCCCAGTCGCGTTAGGGTGGCACCTGCGAGGGGCGCTGTGGGAGTCTCTCAGTCGCGTTAAGGTGCGAGGTTAGCATGTGTGATGAGTTCTATGAAAGATAGAAGGAATGGAAACAAAACCTGAGCAACTGAGCGAGTAGAAACTTCATGTGTTAGGAGTTGTGTTGCATTATGTTTTTGGTATGCATTATTCCCTACTTACTAAGCATTAGACTTACATTTTGTGTTATGTGGTGTAGGTGTCGACAGGAGTACAGGTTAGAGCTATGAAGAAGGCTAGGGTTGAGACGCAGTCGTTGATGTACGTTGTATGCCGGTGCGAACAATTGTCGGGGCGTCTCGACCATGATCTTCGAAGAGACGTGGGTAGAACGGTATTTGGCATTGTATAGTTTTTACCTATCTGGAGTTTGTAAAACTAATGTGGTTGTTTTGTGGGATTTGTCTGTATAAAAGATGATTTTATAAATGTGCATTTTCAGTTTTGGGCTGTGGAAGTTTTAGGCGTTATGCTGTTCGTTTTGGTTTTAAAATAAATTTTTTTAAAAAATCTCCTATTTCTACTATGTTTTAACCCGATCTTTTCCGATATATTTTAAACGTATTTTGGCCACGTTTTCGAACAAAAATTTAGGGTTTGAAAAACCCAAAAACCGAGTCGAAAAATTTATGAAAATTATTTTTAAATTACGTGTTAAACACGGGTTGAGTTAGCAAAGTAGCGCACCGAGCCAGAGTGGGTTCGGGGGCGTTACAAGAATTTCGAATTTGAATTTTCAATTTAGAAATCCTAAATTGTTACCGTTACTAAAGACATGGAAGAAAATATGGAGTTGAGAAAATGAAGGAAAGAGAGAGAAAATTGTAATGGATATTTGAAATTTAAAATGTTGGCGACAGAACATGAGAGAAGGATAAAAGCAACAAGAGAGATGAAGAAACGAGAGGATAACAACAGAGAGAGGAAGATAGAAGAAAAGAGGAAGCAGGAGAAAAATATTTATTATCTAGCAATGAATTTCATCAAAGAAGCAGCCACCTATGTGAAGAAGAACATTTGTATTTTCTTCTTATTTTATATATGGTAAATTCTGTGGTTTTTTATTCTCCTTCTTTTTCATGAACTAAATATTTAATAGCTAAGATGAGAAAATATCTCACTAAATAGTTTTTTGTGGTGTATTGCATTATCAAGTTGAATAATTTAATAGATATTTTTTATTATTTTATTCCATGTATGAATCACATGGGTAAATATTAGGATTTCTATTTTATACGCCATAAAATAGGAATTGAAACTTGTATTGAATTGCACGAATTATTAATTCATATTCAATATGTGTTAATTCTAAGTGTTTTCGTATCGATTTGTTTGATTCATGTGACTAAATAGAATGATGTTTCATTAAATTCTGAGTATTATTTATTTTTCATAAATTCGGAGGAAAATATGAAAGAAATTAATCAAATAACTATATAGAGTCTTGATTTAATCAAGTTTTCCTAAATCATTTTAACATGATGTTGTAACATTTCCTACAACTTCTGTAGTATAAATATGTATATAGTGAGGGAAATCAAATCTAGATCATACTTCTTTTATTCACATTTCGTATCCAATTTATTATTCTCTATTTCAATCATTTATTATTTATTTTCATATCCGATTAAAATTATTTTACATTGGTTTAAATTTTGATATATTTCTCTTTGTGGGATCAATAATTATTATATTATTTGATTGCGATACGTGCACTTGGGTAGTGTTCATTTTTTACTCAACAAGTTTTTTTCGGGACAAATATTATAAAAGAAATTTATCTTTGTAAAAAAGAAAGAGAAATATATTTTATTTTTTTATATTTGTTTTTATTTTCTTAATCTATTAATTGATGCAGTACGAAGAAGATCAGAATTTAATTCCCTATGATCTAGAAAATGAAAGGACCTTCAAGGGAAGACGACGAGAACAACAATCATGTTTTATTGAAGGAGGAAATATGAATCCGAAAGCAGGAAGAAGGAATGAGCAAAATAACATTGAAGATGAAATAGAAAGGTCAATTCGTGACTATGCAATGCCAGATTTTGAAGGACTGAACCCTGATGTTTTTCGACTAGGAATTCTCCATGGACAGTGCAAGTTGAGACCAATATTGTTCTAGATGTTACAGACCACTGGAAAGTTCAATGGCGTGGCTATAGAAGATCCACATCTTCACTTGAAAGTATTTCTCGAACTTTGTGATTCATTCGAGCTTGAAGGAACGTTCAGAGATGCTCTTAGACTAAAATTATTTCCATATTCATTATAGGATCGAGCCAGATTGCGGTTGAATTCTTTGCCATCAAACTCAATCACAACTTGGGCAAACTTAGCAAGGAATATATTGACTTAAGTATTTTCCACCAATAAAAAATGCTAAAATGAGGATTGACATTATAAGCTTTTAGCAGCACGAGCGTGGATCTGTCTACAAAGCATGGGATATATTCAAGGAATTAGTATGACAAACTGACAATGTCCAAAACATGGAATTTCTGCATGGGTACAACTAGAGACTTTTTATAATGGGTTAAAAGGCCAAACACAATCTATCATGGATGCATCTGCCAATGGAGAGCTATTTGACTAAGACCTACAACAAACCCTACAAGCTTTTGGAAAAAATGTGCACTAATAATTACCAGTGACCATCTGAGCATGTAAATCCAAAGAGAAGAGTTGTTGGAGTTGTTGAACTAGACACCATGACGACATTGATAACTTAAGTATCTTCTCTAACAGACGCCAACAATGCACACTCAAATTCTTACAATCATCAAATCAACAGGTGTTGAACATTTCATGTACGTATTGTGGAGAAGATCATATTTTTGAGCAATGCCCATGAATCCTGAATCTATTAATTATGTGGGTTATAACAGAGGCAACAATGCTAACAAAGGCAACAATGCATACTCAAATTCCTAAAATCCTTGGAGGAGACAGAACCTTAATTTTCAATGGAATAATCAGAATGCGAATCATGGGGTTTCGCAGAACAAAGTTGCTAGTCCTCAACCCCCTAGATTTTCTCAATCTAATCAGAATGACTCCCAACAATTCGTGTACAACAACCCTTTCCACAACAGACAAGACAACCTCAAATTGAACGACAGCCATCTTTGGAGCAGATGATGAGAGAATACATGATAAATATTGATGCTATCATTCAGAGTTTAAATACATTGATCCAAAATCAATCAGCTCCACAACGGAATTCGAAGATTCAAATGGGACAAATGACTTAATCTTTAAATAACATACTTCTAGGGCCTTTTGTCGAGTGATATTGAAGTTCCAAGGAGGTAGGGAAAATAACACTGCAAGTCAATTCTGTTGAGGAGTGGAAGAGGTTTTGCAACAGTGACGAATGAAAAGGAACCAGAAAAGAATAGTGCATAAGTGGAAGAAGAAAAACAAGGAGCAAGATAACTCACGGAAGCAGAAAAACAACAATGTAATTCCCAATGCTTAAGCATCATCACATCATCCACCTGCAAAACATCAAGTTAAGAGACCACAACTGCCATTTCCATAAAGACTGCAAAAACAGCACCAAAATAAGCAGTCTTAAAATTTTTAGATGTTTTGAAGTAGTTACATATTAACATTTCGTTGGTTTAAACTCTAGAACAAATTCCAATGTAAATAAAATTTATGAAAGATGTTTTATCCAAGAAAAGAAGACTAGACGAATATGAAAATGTAGCTATTACAGAAGAAAGTAGCTACATCTTTTCATAACAAATTACCTCCAAATTGTAAAGACCCAGACAACTTTATGATTCTGTGCACCATAGGCAGTCATTATATTGGCACGACATTGTGTGATCTTGGAGCAAGTATTAACTTGATGTCAATGTCCATCTTCAGAAAGCTAGAGATTGGAGAAGTTAGGCCAATAACAATTACGTTGCAGCTAGCTGATTGGACTTCAGCTCAACTAGAAGGAAAGATTGAAGACGTCTCGGTAAATGTTGATAAATTTATCTTCCCAGCAGACTTTATCATTCTAGATTATGAAGTAGATTGAGAGGTTTCTATTATCCGTGGATGATATTTTCTTGCTACTAGGAGAACTTTAATCGATATTCAGAAAGAAGAACTCACAATACAGGTTAATGATCAACAAGTAATCTTCATTGTTTTAAAGGCCATGAAATTTCCTGATGAACCTGAATATTGTTTCTGTTGGTGTTTACAAAAGACAAAAGTAATAAATTGGAGAAGAAAAGAGAAATTTTCTGTTGGATGAAAGAAAACAAAAGCAGAATAGTATTAAACAATACCTATATTACAGAATACAACACACAGAAGAAAAAAACATTAAAATAACCATAAAAAATAAAACCATTTGCAACCGTTATAAACTATTTCTAAAGCAGTTTCTAAAGCATTTATTTTAACACTCCTCCTTGCTTTAGAATCTGCAAACGTTGAGTTTTTCTCTCAGCAACTCAAACTTGTTCACAGGCAGTGGCTTTGTAAAAATATCTGCAACTTGATCTTCAGTTTTACAGTAGACAAGAACAATAGCTCCATCTTTTTGTACTTCACGTAAGAAAAACAACTTGATGTTGAAATGCTTAGTTTTTCCATGAAACACTGGATTGTTAGAGATTGCAATAGGAGCTTGATTATCAACAAAAATCTCAGTACTTTCTTTTTGCTCCATATTGAGATCTTTTAAAATTTTCTTCAACCACAATGTTTGATTAACAGCAGCTGTTGCAGCAATAAATTATGCTTCAGCAGTGGATTGAGCGACAGTTTCTTGTTTCTTTGAGCTCCATGAGAAAATACCAGACCCAAATGTAAAACAGTAACCTGAGGTGCTCTTCATATCATCAATCGAACCTCCCCAATCACTATCGAAAAAACCAGTCAGCTTGAACTCCTTGCTCCTTGTGAATTTAATGCCAAAATCACATGTTCCTTTCACGTATCTAAGCACCCTCTTTGCTGCCTTAAGATGTATTTCGCTTGCATAGTGCATAAATCGTGACAGAATACTTACAGCATGCATAATATCATGACGAGTTGCTGTGAGATACATTAAGCAACCAATTATGCTTCTAAAATATGTTTCATCAATCTTCTCTGTTCCATCGTCTGAGCAGAGCTTTTCCTTTTGGTTCATTGGAGTACTCATTTCCTTGCATTCTTCAAATTTGAATTTCTTCAAAATTTCTTTGGCATATTTTTTCTGACAGATGAATACTTCATGTTCCTTCTGTTTAATTTCCATTCCAGGAAAGAAAGACATTAATCCAAGATCTGTCATTTCGAAAGCTTCCATCATCTCTTGTTTAAACTTCTCAACAAGATTGGTGTTGTTTCCGGTCACAAGCAAGTCATCCACATAAAGAGAGATGATAAGAATGTTGGCACCTTCATTCTTAATGTACAATGTTGATTCAGACAAGCTTTTAGCAAATCCCAACTTCTGCAAATGTTCATCAATCCTGCTATACCAAGCTCGTGGAGCTTGCTTCAAACCATATAGTGCCTTTTTAAGACGATAGACCTTGTTTTTTTCTTCTTCTTTTATATAGCCTTCCGGTTGCTCAACATAAATTTCTTCCTGCAAAAAACCATTTAAGAAAGCTGACTTGACATCTAATTGAAATACCTTCCAATTCTTTTGTGCAGCTACAGCAAGCAACAATCTAATAGTATCAAGTCTGGCTACCGGTGCGAAGGTGTCTGAGTAATCTACTCCAAAAATCTGAGCATAGCCTTTTACCACAAGTCTAGCCTTGTGCTTGTTAATAGAGCCATCAGAGTTAAGTTTGGTTCGATACACCCACTTGACTCCAATAATTTTTCTGTCTTGAGGTCGATCCACTAACTCCCATGTATTGTTCCTTTCAATCATGAGTAGCTCCTCCTCCATTGCAGCTATCCAATTTTGATTCATCTTTGCATCTTTATAATCAGCAGGTTCACACACGGCAATATTACATCTGTCAAAAATATCAGATAGTGATCTTGTGCCTCTGATAGGAATCTGATCCAACGTGTCATCTTGCCAATCTCCAATGTTTTGCTCTTCAATCCCCAATTCAGATAACTTGAAGTTCGGCTCTTTTATGGTTGGATCTATCTTTTTTCCTTCATCCAAGTTCCACTCTTCATCTTCCATAAAATGCACATCTCTACTTACAATAATTTTTCCAGTTTGTGGCTGAAAAATTTTGTAAGCTTTCAAGCTGTAACCAATAAAGATGCCTGACACTGCTCTTTTATCAAGTTTATCTCTCTTGATTTGTGGAACATGAGTGAAACACAAACATCCAAATATTTTAAGAAAATTTAGCGATGGCTTATAACCATACCATGCCTCAAAAGGAGTTTGATACTTCACTGCTTTTGTGAGAAGCCTATTTTGCAAATACACAGCAGTATTTGCAGCTTCAGCCCAAAATTGCTTCGGTAAATTCTTCTCGTGCAACATGCAGCGAGTCATTTCCATTATGAATCTGTTTCGTCGCTCACTTACTCCATTTTGTTGCGGAGTGTATGGAGCAGTTAGTTGATGTTGAATGCCTTCCTCTTCACAAAATTTATCAAACTCTTCAGAAGTGTACTCTTTACCATTGTCAGATCTAAGAGTCTGAATTTTGAATCCACTCTCATTTTCAACTCTGGCTTTAAATTTCCAAAAAACTTGAGCCACCTCTGATTTGAATTTCAAAAAGAAAATCCAACACATGCGAGTGAAGTCATCAATAAATGCAACATAATAGCGACTACCTTTTAGAGAAGGCGTTCTTTGAGGGCCCGCGATGTTAGTATGGATCAATTGCAATTTTCTTGTTGCCCGCCATGTGACCTTAGGAAATGATTTCCTACTTTGCTTTCCAAACTGGCATGCTTTGCAATTTGAAATTTTATCATCGAGTTCAGGAAGATCATTCACCATCTTCTTGGATTTCATTTGCAACAACCCTTGATGGTGGTAGTGCCCAAGTCTCTTATGCCACACATCTGTAACATTTTCCTTCATTTGAAGAGCAGTTTGCTCCTCCTCTAGTAGATCCAAAGCAAAGCTTTTTCCTTTCATTTTTACTTTGAAAACATTTTTACCATCAGTATCCTTTATTAAGCAAAATTTGTCTTGAAACACAACTTGATAACCTTTTTCAATCAGTTGTCCGACACTTAACAAATTTTGATCAATTTTAGGAACGTACATCACATCAGCAAGGAACTTTGTACCTGAACAAGTTGAAATTGCAACGGTTCCCTTTCCTTCTACATTTATGTACTCGCCATTTCTGATTCGAACCTTTGATGTGTCTGAATTTTTTAATTCTCGAAACAGATCCTTGTCATGTGTCATGTGATTGGTGCAACCACTATCAATGAGCCAGCTATCACTTGATTCGATGCTCGAAAAACATGTAGCAACGAACAATTGATCTTCATCTTCTTGATCAGCAACTTTTGCATCTTCATCGTTTTGCTGATTTTTATTTTTACAAATAACAGTTTCATGTCCCAATTGATTGCATTTAGTGCATTTTGCATCAGGTCTTCTCCAACATCTGAATGGAGGATGACCCTTCTTTCCACAGTGTCGACAAGGTGGAAACGATTTCTTTTGAAATTCATTTCCCTTTTTTTCATTTGCTGATTTTGAAGTTGCTCCACTTCCTTCAACATCTTTCTTCTTGTTTTTGTTCACAAATTTTTTATGCTTGACAAATAAAGCTCCTTCAACAGCACCATCTTGTCTCATGGCTCTTCTTTGCTCCTGTGCTTGCAGTGCATGAAGAATTTCTATAAGCGAAATCTGAGACAAATCCTTGGTATTTTCCAAGGCTGAAATTGATGCTTCAAATTTTTCTGGCACTGTTACAAGAATTTTTTCAACAATTCTTGAATCAGTAAAAGTAAAACCGAGTAATCTAATACGATTTGCAATATTCAGCAATCGATCAGAATACTCTTTGATTGATTCTGATTCTTTCATTTTCTGCAACTCAAAGTCCCGAATTAAATTCAGAACTTTCATCCCTTTGATTCTTTCATCTCCCTCGTATTCTTTTTTGAGATAATCTTAAATCGCCTTTGCTGATTTTAGCGACATAATACGAGTAAAAATTGTAGAAGAAACTGCAGCAAATAAACATGCTTTTGCCTTTGATTTTTTTCGTCTTCTTTTCTTTCTGCGCTTTAATTTGTACCACGGTGGGATTGTTTGGAAGAACCTGAACTTCATAGTCTTCTTCCACTGCTTCCCAAAGATCCAAAGCCTCCAAATAAGTCTCCATTCGAACTGCCCAAATTTGGTAGTTCTCTCCATCAAACACTGGTGGAGCAATAGAGATTGAACTTGCTTCGGTTTCCATGAGTATCAAAAATTAACACAGGTCCCTTAAGAAGAAAGCTCTGATACCAATTGTTGGTGTTTTCAAAAGACAAAAGTAATAAATTGGAGAAGAAGAAGAGAAATTTTCTGTAGGATGAAAGAAAACAAAAGCAGAATAGTATTAAACAATACCCATATTACATAATACAACACACAGAAGAAAAAAACATTAAAATAACCATAAAAAAGAAAACCACTTGCAACCGTTATAAACTGTTTCTAAAGCAGTTTCTAAAGCATTTATTTTAACAGTTTCTTAGTAATGATTGTTCAGTCAAACCTTGAACACGTTGGAGTTGCATCATCAGAAGAAATAAAAAATTTGGGCGCAAAGAATTGAAGTCCAGATGATGTTAAAAAGGAAGAAACAAAGCAGAATTCTAGAACTTGGTACAAGCAGTTTGAGACTCTTGAAAGACCCAATAGAGATTTTAAGACACCAAAGAAATTTGTGGAGGAATCACCGCCATCATTAGAACTGAAGCAACTTCTTTCACATTTGAAATATGCTTTTTTCAAACTTGTAGAAATTTTCCCAGTAATTATGTCAGCTTCATTGAGTTCGAATCATGAATCAAATATGGTTAAAGTGCTAAAAAAAATTTTAGAAATACAATAGCATGGACCATAGCAAGGGAATCAGCCCAAGTATATGCATACGCAAAATCTTGATGGAACAAAACCACAATACTTCTATTGACCAACAAAGGCATTTGAATCAAGTTATGGAAGAGGTAGTAAAGAAAGAAGTTATCAAGTGGCTAGACGCAAGAATTATTTACCCAATATCTAATAGTTCTTGGGTTAGTTCGGTGCAATGCGTACTGAAGAAAGGTGAAATAATTGTTGTTTCGAATAAGCAAAATGAGTTGATACCCACTCTCACAAAGAAAGCTCATTTTCCTCTTTCATTTATTGATCAAATGCTTGATCGGCTAGTAGAGAATGAGTATTATTGCTTCTTGTATGGATACTCAGGGTACAACCAAATATCCATCAAACTTGAGGATCAAGAAAAGACCACTTTTACTTGCCCATAAGGTACTTTTGCTTTTAGATGCATGCCATTCGAACTCTACAATGCTCCCACAACTTTTCAGATATGCATGTTAGCTATTTTTTAAGATATGGTAGAGAAATATTTGGAAATCTTTATGTATGATTTCTCGATGATAGTAAAGTCTTTTGAATCATGTTTGAAGAATCTAGAATTAGTTTTACAGCACTATACAAAAACCAGCCATGTTCTGAATTTAAAAAAAAAGTGTCATTTTATGGTTACCGAAGATATTGTTTTAATACAACGGGTTTCTAAGAAAGGTATTGAGGTAGATAGAGAAAGAATTGAAGGGATTGATAAACTCCCTCTTGCCACAACAGTAAAAGGAATTATGAGTTTTTGGGTAATGCTAGTTTCTACCGAAGGTTCATCAAGGACTTCTCGAAGATTTTAAAAACCTCTATGCTCGTTGCTAGAAAACAATAAAGTGTTGTTTTGATGAAGCATGCATTTACAGAACTGAAAAAAAAAAACTTGTGTCTGCTCTAGTTATCATAGCTCTTGATTGGTCTTTGTAGGTTTAGTTAATGTGTGATGCATGTGATTTTAACATTTGGGTGGTTCTTGCACAATAAGTTATACAACAGAGAAGGAGTTGTTAGCTTTTGTCTTTGCTTTTGAAAAGTTTAGAACATATTTGATAGGAATGAAAGTGGTAGTGTATAACGATCATTCAGCCATAAAATATTTGATTAAAAAGAAAGATGCTAAGGTAAGGTTGATTAGATGGCCCTGTTACTGTAGGAATTCAATTTATAAATTTGAGATCGAAAGGGAAGTCAAAACTGAGTTGCTGACCATTTGTCTAGGCTGGAAAAAGGCGAAAATTTTAATGAAGCAATTCCCATAGCAGATTCTTTCCCTAATGAGAAGCTGTTGAAGATCACCGAAGTACCATGATATACATATATTATTAATTATCTTGTTAATAGTATTATTCCATTTGATTTTCAGTTTTAGCAGAAGAAATTTTTTTAAATGATGTCAAAAACCATTTTTGGAATGACCCATTTTATTCAAACAATGTGTTGATCAAGTATTTTAAGAAAATGTATTCTAAAAACAGAATTTACAACAGTGTTGCAATATTCCCATGCAACACCATACAAAGGACATTTCAGAGACAATTGCACAGCTTCAAAAGTTTTACAAGCAGGTTTGTATTGACCCTCATTGTTTCGTGATGCTAATAATTTTGTGAAATCTTGTGATAGATGTCAGCGAGTTGAAAATATTTCCATAAAACATGAGTTGTCTTTAAACAATATCTTAGAAGTAGAGCTATTTAATGTAGGAGGGATTGATTTTATGAAGCATTTCTCATCTCTCTATGGAAATCAACATACTCTGCTTGCTGTTGATTATGTTTCTAAATGAGTGGAAGTTATAGCTCTTCCAACTAATGATGCAAAGGTAGTTGTTTTGTTTTTGCAAAAAAATATCTTCACTCGGTTTGGAACACCAAGAGCTATTATAAGTGATGGTGGAGTCATTTTGTAACAAATAGTTTCAACAATTGCTCACAAGATATGGGATAAAGCATAAAGTGACTAAAATATATTATCCTCAAGCTAATGGACAAATAGAAATTTCCAATAGAGAAATAAAAAGAACTACGAAGAAAGAAGTAAATACTAGCCGAAAAGATTGGTAGCTAGGAAGATGCTCTGTGGGTATATAGAACTGCTTACAAAACACCAATAGGAACTTTTCCATATCAAGTGGTGTTCGGTAAAGCCTGTCATTTGCCTTTAGAGTTGGAGCATGAAGCTTATTAGTCTTTGCAAGATTTTTCTTTTGAATAAAAAATATTAGCTGCTTGTGCTTTTCACTTTTATTGCATTTATTTTATTTTTAACGCCTTTAATTTTACTTTTCCCTTTTTCCAGATATCTTTAAAAACACTGTCACATCTTTTGTATTGTAGATTCAAAACGGTGAGTTGTCCATACCATCCCTGAAGCTGCGGTAAAAATGAGGCCAAAGAAAAGTGCGCAACGGAGTTCTGGAAAACCACACTTCATTTTCGAGGAGGCAAAAACTCGCTATGTGCAACGAATTCAGAAAAAGAAATTTGCTGCTGAGCAAGGTTTCAACTGATGAAAGGCAAACTAAAGGGATATCGAGAATATATATTGGCAACAATTCAACAATCAGGTTGGGAAGAATTATGTGCTCAACCAGAAGAGGCCATCACTGTCAGAGTTTTATGCTAATTTTGTTGAAGAAGTGCTTGAGACTGTGACGGTGAAGCAGCGAGATGTAATAAACATCACCCTAGAAAGAATTAATCAATTTTATGAAATTTTGGAGGTGGATGAAGAATTTTATGCTCATGCTGACAGCAAATGTCATGTTTTCCTAGGGGTGGGTAGAACCGGACCGGAACCGGTGGACCGAACTGGACCGGCGGTTCGGTCCGGTTCTTAGGCAGTTTTTGGGGGTATAGGACCGGTTCCCGATTCCCATATACATGGAACCGGAACCGCGGTCCACGGTCCTGGTTTTGTTAATCACAGAACCGGAACCGCGGGAATACCGAATAAAAAAGAAAAAAAATCTGTAGTTCAGCTTCAGCAATTTTCATTTTACCCTACTTCCGACTCCCGACTGGTGAGGCGACTGGCGACTGCGATTCCCACGAGGCGCGAACCCCTCATCCTTCGGAGTCGGAAGTTCCCGACTCTCGTCTCTCGCTCGAATCTGTCTGACCTTCCCGACTCGAGTCTCTACTTCAAGTTCAGAAGCCCTAATTATTCGTCGACTTGGGTTTCACTTCTCTCGACTCTCATCTTCGCAAATCGCCCTCGCCCTCGCCCTCGCTGCTATTCTGTACTTCTGTGTTCTGTTTCTTCCTTCGCGTCTTCCTCCCTGGCTTCACTTTCTCCCCTTTCGCCTCCTGTTTAAAGGTTAGTTGTTATGGGTGTTGGTTAATCTTGGAGAAAATGGAGATTTTAGATCCATCTACGGAGTTGGGTGTTGGTTAATCTTGGATAAAATGGAGATTTTAGATCCATCTATGGAGTTTTTTGATTTTGTGTTTGTCGATGTGTGTTTATTCATCAGAATCTGGATGCAATTTTTTTGAGTTAATCATTTTTGTTTAGATTTTTGACTGTCAAAGGGATGTAAATTTTATTTATTGTTATTATCAGATTTCTTCTGATAAATGTTTCTTTTGGTTTGGTTTTATGATTGAAACTTAGATTTTTATCAATTTAAGTTTTTTGCTTGGAAGTTTGTGGTTTTATGATTGAAACTTAGATTTTTCATCAATTTAAGATTTTCTGAGTTTGGAAGTTTTTTGCAATTTTTATATAAAAAAAACAAATTAAAAAATATTCGGGATTACGGTCCGGTTCCCGGTTCGGTACCGGTTCCTAATGGGACCGGTTCTGGTTTTAATAGTTAAAATCCCGAAATGACCGGTCCGGTCCGGTTCTGATCGGGAACCAGACCGGACCGGACCGTGCCCACCCCTATGTTTTCCTTGGGAAGTCTCAAAAACTGGGACTTATTCCATCCCTCGGGTTGCACATAAGCCAAGTGCCAAAGTTCTGTACTATTTTATCAAAACCCGTCTTTTACCATTCTCTAATGGACAACATGTAACCAGAGAATGTGCATTTCTCTTATTGGAACGATCATTTAAAGATCAATGTGTGCTTGTGCTCTCTCAGACTTGGAAGCCAATTCATGTTTTTCTCTTGGATATTTGAGTTAAGCGTTCATACAAAGTTGTGCATGAGGAAGGCGACCAATGTTTAAAAGCCACAAGTGTTATGATCCATTTTACGTGGCTAGAATTGCTCAAGAGGAAACTGAAAGAGAGCATGCAAATCAACAATATTTTGATTGTCTTCTGGTTAGTAGATGAACAAAAATTATCAGCATTATCCCTTGTTTTTTCCTAAATATATATAAATAAATAAAAATCTTTTAATTATAATTCAACATTAATCATCCGAATCAAATTTGATGATGAGCTTAAAACTGCCTAAAATTTTGACATCCCTTGAAAATTTTATCAACCATTGAAGATTCAATAAACATACTTTAGGATTAATTTTATCATGACAAATCACCTCTACACATTTTGTTAGAAATTAAGAATGTTCCAAAAACCCCAAGAATTATAAGATCAATGTTTAAATTTAACATGTTATAATGCAAAACAAAAGGAAATTAGACATGAAGAATTCATAAAGATAAGAGCATAACATAGTTTGGGGGAATTTACATTTATTAAAAAAAGAAACAAATAATTGTAATTTTCTAATCCACTTTCAAACTTGAGTGATCCTTTTGGTTATTCGATGTATGGAAAATCACATTATTAAAGAGGGACTTTGGGAGGATTTCCATCGCAATTTGTTGACAGTATTCTTATTTATGAATATTTGATCTTTCTTAGTAACATTACTGAGTAACCGGAGGCTTTCATCATTAACATTGTCAATCGCGTAAAAAGATAATGTGATTAGGAGACAACTTAACAAATAAATAATAAAATTTATTTTCCTAAGTACTTATAATAAAAATTGAGTTGTGGATCATAAGTTTCTAATTTATTTGCGTTAGTAAAAAGAATTGTGGAACTAACATATAAAGTATTAAATTTAGCATGATAGAATAAAACTTACATGGTTTGACAAAGTATTAATTCTTGTCATACACACACACACTCTCTCTAATTGATACATTACTGTGAGATTAATCTGGAACTATATTGTCTTGAATATTCGATGATATGTTATAATTTTAATTGATTGAGAATTGAAGACAATCCTGAGAAGTTTGGATGATAATGTTTGAAGCATGATTAAAGTTTTTTAAGTGTTAATCAATTTTTGGTTTACATCACTTGAGAACGAGCAATGATTCAAGTTTGGGGGTGAGATAAGTCTTGAAAAATAGTTATTTCATTTTATGCGTATACTGAAAAAAAAAATTGGTGAATAAACAGATAAAAATATATATTCTGTTAGAGAATGATACAACATCAGTTTTTTATAAAATAGTTATTCTTCTTTCTGTTTAAAGAAAATTTATTCATAATTGATACTTATTGTAAATTGATGTTGATGTGGAGGAAGCTAAATGTCAAGAGTAAAGGAAAGGTTCCGATTGTTTAAATAAAAGTTCGGAAGAGGAAAGAGAAAGAGGAGTTGAGAAAATGAAGGAAAGAGAGAGAAAGTTGTTTTGGAATTTTGAAATTTGAATTGTTGCGACATAACAAGAGAGAAGGATAAGTGCAACATGAGAGATGAAGAAACGGAAGAATAACAGAGAGATGAAGTTAGAATAAAAGAGGATGCAAGAGAAAAACATCTATTCTCTAGTAGTGGATTTCATCAAGAAGCAGCAACCTATTTTACAGTGAAAAAGAACATTTATATTTTCTTCTTATTTTATATATGCTGAATATGGTGTATTATTTTCTTCTTATTTTATTCAGTGTATGAAGCACACAGAAAAATATTAAGACTTTAATTTTATACGCCCTAAAATAAAAATTGAGACTTGTATTGAATTGCATGAATTATTAAGTCATACTCAATGTGTTAATTTTGAGTATGTTCATATCGATTTGCTTGATTTATGTGAGTTGTTTAAGTGAACTCTGAGTAATATTTATTTTTTATAAGTCTAAAGGAAAATATGAAAGAGATTAATTAAATAACTATGTTGAGTCTTGATTTAAATAAGTTTTTCTAAGTCATTTAACTTGATCCTGCAACATTTTCTACAACTTTTGTAATAAAAATATTTATATAGTGAAGAAATCAAATCTAGGTCATACTTTTCTTATTCAAATTTCTTATCCAATTTATTATTCTATATTTCAATCATTTATTATTTTATTTTCATACGCAATTAAAATTATTTCACATGGATTTAAATTTTGATACATTTGTCTTCATGGGATCAATAATTATTATACTACCTGATTGCTATATGTGCACTTGCGTAGTGTTCACTTTTTGCACAACATGACTATGCATCGTGATTCTTACTCGGGACCTAGCCGCGTCATGATTCTTCTTTGTTTAAGCTCTCCGAACATGACATAGGTGCTCAAACTTTCAGATTTCTCTGTTTGAACTTTGCACACTAGCACTGATTTCTAGTCATCTAGTGGGTAAGTCGTAGTCTTCTCTATGCATATTTTTAATTGGATTATGGTCTCTATAACTGTAAGTCGTAGTCAGTTTTTCATGTTAAACATTTATGAAAAAAAGATATCACCACATTTTTGTATTGCTGAAAGTATTGTCGAATGAAAGTTGTATTGTAGAAATTATTCATGCCTAGTTCGATTGATTTTTTTAATGGTTAGTTCTTGGATATGTAGTGTTGAAGAATCATAGTTACATGTTCATAAACTAGAAAGGAAAAGCTTTTATCTATTTTCAATCTTACCTATTTCAAATTGGTAATAGGACAAGATGCAAGTTCTATTTGGTTGCTCTGAAACTAATCAATTTTTGTTTTTATATAGGATAGAAATAACTATGAGTACGAATGAAAGCAGGAAAAGAAGCAGAGCACACGAAGCTTGGAAATACTTAACTAAAACAGAACCATATAACCCAAATAACATTATGGCAACTCGCAATTACTGTGGGACTTTGTATGTCTATCAACCATTAAGGAATGAAACTTCAAGCTTGAACAAACATTTAAGTAATTAAAAGAAATTATTTGCTAGTTTAGATGAGACACAAAAGACGCCATTATTATGTAAAAAAGATATTGTAGGAGAAAGTTCAGTTGCATATATGACTGTGAAATCTTTTAGTGTAGAAAGATGTTGAGATAAACTTGTTAGAATGATTGTAATTGATGAATTACCGTTAATGTTGTTGAAGGAAAAAAGTTTTGTAGATTTGTTAAATGAGTTGGAGTTGAAATTTATTGTTCTTTGTCTCAAGACTGTTGCGACCGATATTTTCGAACTCTACACATAGGAAAAGAGTAAGTTGATGCAAGTTGGACTTTGCATAAAAAAATTAATGTGTCATTCTTGGTCATAAAGGTGAAACTATTGTTATGATTATGACAAAATATTTATTGGAATGAAAATTTGAGAGAGTTTTGATTGTAGCAGTTAATAATGGTTCTTCTAATGAAATTGCTTTTAATCATTTGGTTAAAAGTATAAGAAACTGGAAAGATTTGGTACTTGATGCAGAGTTTATACATGTAAGATGTTTTGCTCATATTGTAAATTTATTTGTTTACAATGGCCTAAAAGAGCATAAGATTCGTAAAACTGTGAAATATGTCAGGTCTCTCCTTCGAGAATGCAAAAATTTAAAACTTGTGTTGAAAGTGCAAAGATTGCATGCAAAAGTAACATGTGTCTTGATGTTCCAACTCGATGGAACTTAACATAATGTTGGACACTGTTGAAAAATTTGTAAAAGTTTATGCAAAATTGAGTAAACATGACAATCAATTCATCTATGAGTTTCTTGAAGATGAGAGTATAAGTGGTCCTCCCACAGATGAAGATTGGCATGACATTTGTGAATTTGTAGTATTGTTGAAAGTAATATGACTCGATGTTGAAAGTTTCGTAAGATTTACACATTACTGCCAATGTATATTTCTATGAAGTATGTAAACTTCATAAATTATTAACAAATATGTTGCAACTGATAATTCATCACTAAGAACCATGGGCTTTTGAGATACCATAATTATAAATCATAAATTCAATTAAATATTTGAATATCCATTTTACCGCATTCAAGTGAAATTTCTTAGGTGAACCTTGAAATCTAGCACATAAACATACACTAATGAGAATATCGGGTCTATTCGCAGTTAAATAAAGAACAGAACCTATCATTCCCCAATATTTCTTAATGTTAACACTCTTTCCATGTTCATACTTATTCAATTTTGTCGTGGTGCTCATGGAGGTACTAGATGATTTTGACGAGTCCATGTCAAATCTTTTTAAGAGCTCTTTTACATATTTCTCTTGATTCAAAATGATCCCATTATGAGATTATCTAATTTGGAGTCCCAAATAAAAATCTTAACTCCCCAATCACACTCATCTCAAATTCAGTTTGCATCAAGGAAGCAAACTCATTACAAAGAGAATCATTTGCTGCACCAAAGATAATATCATCGACATAAATTTTAAGAATAAACATATCATTTTTTTTTACTTGGTAAATAAGGTCGAACCAATTTTGCCAATTTTAAAGTCTTTTTTTAATAGGAAATTTCTCAATCTATCATGCCAAGCTCTAGGAGCTTGCTTATAGGCATGATCAAGCTTATGATTGACTTCAAAACCTTAGGTTGCTCTATATACACCTCCTCTAAAATAAATCTATTTAGAAATGTACTTAACATCCATTTGGAAGAGAGTAAAATTCTTATAACAAAAGAATATACGAATGGATTCTAACCTAACTACTAGAGCAGAGGTTTCCTCAATATCTATATTTTCTTCTTGATTATAACATTTTATGTGCCACGAAAACCTAACACAAGGCAAATACCATGGAGGCTAATCTTATATTTTAGTTCTCTTTATTTTTATAGGAAAAGTGGCTTGCAAAGAAGCAAGGGAGAGTCTCTACCAAAAATTCACAAAGAGAAGTCAAAGTTCACACCTAAGAGGAGTTCTAAGAATCCAAAAATATGTGCTAGTGTGGGAGCTAAAAAGGAGAGACCAAAAGCTCAACACTTCAACCATGAAGGTCAACTTAGGCCCCTCTCTCTCCTTGAAAGCTTGAAGAATGATGTAGTCCAAGAAGCACCAATAGGAGCCAAGAATTCGGTCCATAGAGCTCCTAGCACGGATTCCTCAAGTCCAAGCATCAAGCCATTAAATCCAACAAGTAGCAAGGAGGAAACACATGGCCAATTCTAGAAGGGCCTTTTATTTTCAACTTATGCTTGTATTTTTTTGAATCCTTTTGCTAAACCTTATTCAATTTTAGTGTGTAGTATTGATGGTGGGGACCATCTTGTGAGGAGGAAAGAGCCACATGGCAAGAGGAGACTATAAGTGAATGGTTTCCTCGTTTGGCCTATTTCTCCCCCACTTTCATTTTATCCTTTTTGTATTAGCCTTCTCTTTAAGTTGTAAATCTTAATCAATTTGTGGTATTTATACCACTTTTATGGGCTTTTATTGGATGCACATTTTGAAATTAAAAACTAAAGTTCATCTTTGAAAATCCTGCGCTCTCAAGCTTCAAGTGGGCGTATCTCCTCGGTGAGTAACATCCGATTGAGTGTATATTTGTTTTGGTGTCCATCTTTGTGAGCGTAGTGGATTCTATTGTATTGCTCCCTTTTTCTACCTCTTCACTAAAAGTAGAACATCTAATAAGGGTATCAATGATGCAGAAAATGACCTGTAAAAATCGTGGTAAACCCACAAGAACAGCAGTAGTGTTCAGTGCTCGATTTTGCCCCAAAATGAGCTTGTAGAAAAGTACTCAAATAAACTCCAAATTAAAAAAACTTGACATGACCATTACCTTATAAGTTCAAAATCCTGGAATATAATAAGAACATATGACAAGGAAAAGAAAATGTGTAGAACAACCTGTGGCTGGTCCGATAAGTAACTATGGGCACTTTCGGATAATGCTTCTTTCCAATGAAAGAAACTGTATCGATAGGGCTGGCACGTGCACAACATTAGGACAACTAAGCATTAAGAACCAGGTGTGCAGCAAGGTACTGAGCTCGAAGGATCAGGAAGCCTGTGCTTGAAGAAGGATCACCTGAGGTCGCACCTACAGATTATTGAGCTGGACGGTGCTGTGCGTCACGATCAGTGTATCCACAGATAAGCACACGCACTGATCGCTTAACTAGAAGTGCGCTGGCCGGCCGGTCGATGGCCGATAGAAGAACCCCATTCTCCTGGATCACCAGCAGTTCACATACAAGGGGGTGGCGCATCTAGAGAGTATCTGAGGGCGCACCTATGGATCGCTAAGCTAAATGGCACTGCGTGCCACGATAAGCGCATCCACAGATCAGCACACGCATGGATCGCTTAGCTGGAAAAGTGCTGGTCGGACGATGGCTGATAGAAGGACCTCGATTCGCCTTCCCTCCTGTAGGGTCCTCCAGCTAACCGTTGCGGCATGGAATGCTCCACGCAAGGCAGCCACGTCAATGCTGCATCAAGCTCACTTGCGCACACTCGCGGCAATAGTCATCCAACGGCCATTTTCCCTTTCTTCAATCCAAAACCCTAGCCACCTTAGGTATATTTAAGCATTGCTATTAGTGTTTGTATTGAGCTTTTGATTAATAGAAAAACTGAGATTTCTCTCTCAAAACCAGGTGGTTTTGTCACCGAAAGGTGAATCAAAAGTTCAATACAAACACTAATAGCAATGCTTAAATATATATCTAAGGTGGTTAGGGTTTTGGATTGAAGAAAGGAAAAATAGTCGTTGGATGCCTATTGCCGCGAGTGTGCACAGGTGAGGTTGATGCAATACTGATGTGGCTGCCTTGCGTGGCAATGGTTGGCTGGAGGACCCTACAGCAGGGATGGCGAATCGAGGTCCTTCTATTGTCCATCGTCTGGCCGGCGCTATTCCAATTAAACAATATGTGCATGTGTTAATATGTGGATGCGCTGATCGTGGCCCACAGTACCATCCAACTCAACGATCCATAGTTGCGCCCTCAGGTGCTCTCCAGATCCTCCCCACCCCCAAACTGCTGGTGATCCTTCTTCAAGCGCACCTTCCTGATCCTTTGAGCTTGGTATCTTGCTGCGCGTGTAACACCCAGAAATTTTCTATAACGTACGTAGCCCTAGTTTAAGGTATGTCATGAGAGTTTAACATAAATCCTAGTGTTCTCCTGAGTTCTTGTGTGGAAAGTGAAAGTTAGAAGAGAATTTGGTGAGAAAACATAAAGTGGAAGAGGTTTAATGTAGTATTGGTTTGAGATAAAGAAAAGTGAAGAAAATCAAGGGGAAGACAAGTGAAATGGGAGACTTCAACGTGGGATTAGAGAGGAAGAGAAATGAGTGGCTAATTTACAAAAATTAAAAGATTGGTGGGGAAAATTTAAAAGGGGAAGAAGTATGATTTGATAAAAGGTGTTAGGTTAGGGTTAAAAGACAAAAATTTGCCTTTCTTCTTCCTCCCTTCCAAGAAAATTTGCAGCACCATTTGAGGAGTTCTCCTTCTCTATTTCTTCAACTTTTGTAAGGAATAAAGGTTAGTTTTGAGTGGGTTTTATGTTGTATGCATATAAGGAGTAGTTTTTGGTGTTTTTGTTGAGTTTTGGTGAGGTTTTGTTAGGGTTTGGAAACCCTAATGGGGGAGTTATGAAATTTCCATTCTTTTGCTAGATTTCTTCCTACTTTTGATGGTTTAAATCTTAGATAGGCTAGTTTAGGTTGTGTAGGTAGTTAGATTAGAGAATTAGTGAAAGTTATGAAAAATCGAGTTTGTTGATCAATGTAGCTGGTTTTGTTTTTGTGGTTTCCAATCGGCCATGTTGTTTGGTTGCTAAATTGGTTTGATTCAATGGAAAGTAGACATGTAGAGGTTTTTGGAAAAGGGTGGAACGTTTAAATCCATTGAAAAACGAGTAAGTTATGGCCGCTTGAAGTTTGGACACTAAAAATTGTGGGAATTTCGGGTTTTAGGGTTTAAACTTTAAATGTGGCTAAATGTGTTGTTAGTTTTAGTTTAGGCATTCCTTAGAATTCTTAGAGTATTACTAAATGAATTCCCTTATTTGTTAGGTTGACGAGTGAATATTTGGACTAGCCGAGCGAGTGATTACGAGTACGTGCGAAGGAATCAGGTAAGTAGTGGAGTGTGTGCGTTTATGCCTTCGGGCCTACACCATTGAACGGTAGAGTTGTATGCTTGATTGTTTGTTTGATTTTGGTGTGGTGTGAGTGAGCATTTATATTGGCATGCATCATGTTTTTCGAACTACGAAAAATGAGTTTTGAGCATGTTATAAATTGTGAGTATGAAACGTAAAAAGATAAGAAGAAATGAATTGTGGTCTCAAGTGGAGTCACCTAGTCGCGTTAGGGTGCTATGTTAGCACTTGAGAGGGGCTCTACGAGAGATGCACTGCTAAAAATACGTAAGTTGTCGTGATTATGAACGCCTCGATGATGGGTTCTATGATCGATACGGGGGAGATCGAGTAAGGCTGTCCTAGACGGTGATAGGATGTGTGCCGCCGGTCTTACTCTACTGGGTCAAGATGTGGCCATCCTAGACGGTGATAGGATGTGTGTCTACTTGATCCATACAGCTTAGTGAAAAATTAATGAATGGAAAACGAAATGAGAACAACAGAGTGTGTAGAAACTGCATGTGATAGGTTGAGTGCGCATTATGTGTTTGACATTCATTATTTCCTACTTGCTAAGCATTAGGCTTACGTTTTATGTTATGTGGTGTAGGTGACGAAGTGTTTATAGGTGAGCTTGATGAGGGAGGCCAGGATTAGGGTGCAGTCAGCTACGCACGAGGCATGCAGGTGCGGGTAGTTGTTGGGGCGTCTCGACCATTGTTGTTGGGAGATATGGGTTCTGGTAGTTCGGTTTGGATTTTGTTTGTGAAAATGACAGGAGATTTATAACCCTTTTGGTTGATGTTTTGGGAGTTGTTGTATAGATGTTATTTTAATGTTTTGGGTTTATAAAAATTAAACGTTTTGCTGCTCAGTTTTTCGTAGAGTAAACGATGTTTTTTTTCAACCGTTTTCACGTTTTTGCTGACGCTTTAGAGTCTGGTTTCTGGGATTTTCATGTGTTGGGAAGTGAGAATTGTCGGGAAAAGTTATGGGTAAATTTTAGGTGATTTGTTTGTGTGTGATTTGAAGAAAATGGAGAAAAGGATAAGGGTGTGCGTTGGGGGCCGGAAGGGGCTCGCAGAGGGGGCGCTGGTGCTACGCTGGGCCTGCGCTACTGAGGCACGTGCAGCGCTTAGGGCCGATCGATCGGCATTTTGTGCTGTTCATCGATCGACAACTCAAGAGGTTGCCGATCGATCGGCACTTTTGTCAACAATGCCGGCCCCCATGCAACGTGCTTCACCGACTGTAAGTATTTTTTTTTTAATTTTAGCTAGTTATATCTAAGATTAGATTGTTTTAATCTTTTCAGGAATAGTAAAAAAAAATGCCGAGAAATCCTAAACAGCCAAGAGGTGAACAGCCGAGAGAGGAACCTAAGGATCCAAATAGGAAACTACGAAATTTAATTAACATACAGTCTCAATTGTTGGGAGCACTGTTGAATCAGGGAGGGCCGGTAAATCTTGGAGCAAGTTCGAGTAGGGAGAGATTCAGAAAGTTAAAGCCTCCGGCTTTTGAAGGTCAATTAACAGATCCAACAGCTGCTGAGAGATGGATACACACGATCGAGAGCATGTTTAAGTATGCTAATGTGGAATAAGGGAAAAAAGTGAAGTGTGCAACCTTCCACTTAACTAATGATGCTCAGTGTTGGTGGGAGACGGTGGAGGTTACCACGGGTGCCCAAGGTTTAACCTCGAAGGAGTTTAAGGAGCTATTCTACGATAAATATTACAACCAGATGGTCTAAGCTGCTAAACGAGTGGAATTCTTACAGTTCAAGTAGACCGGGTCCATGGGAGAGTACATTAGACAGTTTGAGTCGCTTTCACAGTTTGCTAGCCACATGTTGAGCAGGGAGGAAGACAAAGTACTTCAGTTTGTACAGGGACTGAAACCAGAGATATATAAGGGCGTAAAGATATCAGGAATTGTGGGAGTATCATATGCGAACGTTGTGGCGAAGGCGATTGAAGTGGAAGAGGCCAATGACAAGTGTGTTAAACCAGTTGAAGTCCCGAGAAGGATGTTTAAGGAGATTACAGCCCAGATGAGCAGAGGTGGATCTTCTTCGCAATCTCAAGAAACAAAAAGATCGGGAGGCAGTTTAAATGATCAAAGAGGATGAAAGAAACCACAACAGCAACCAAGGGGAAAATATCCGCAATGTCTGAAGTGTCTGAAAGTCCATCCTGGAGAGTGTGGGCAATATGCAGGCAAATGTTATAACTATTTTGAATCTGGTCATATGTCCCGAGACTGTACAAAGCCTCGAGTTACTAGGTGTTTTAAATGCAATGAGCCTGGACATATAGCTACAAATTGCCCTGCAGCAAAGAAGGGACCAGCTAAGACTACACCCAGGATCTTTGCCATGATCGAACCAGATGGTGAGGATAGACCCGCCATGATCTCAGGTACTGTACTTGTCAATTCACTGCCAGCATTTACGTTGATAGACTCAGGTGCATCACATTCCTTCGTAAACATGACTTTTGTAGTAAAAGTAAACCTGGAAGTGAAGCTGGCATGGTGTATGTATGATGTGAAGTTACCTTCTGGTGAGTGTCTGCATTCAGATCAGTTGGTACTTAATAGTTTGATATCAGTTGGGAGGAAGACGTTGCCGGCCAATTTGATTGTGATGGGGATAACCGGGTATGATGTGATACTCGGTATGGATTGGTTGTTCCGACACCATGGAACGATTGACTGCAGAGTAGGGACTGTTAATTTCTATCCTCCGAACGGTGAGAAGCTTTTACTGCAGTCTTTGAAGAACGTAAAGAAACTTTTAGTAATGGCGCCCATGGATGCTCGAGGATCTTTTATGGGTGAGTTTGTTTGTTTTCTTACAACCATTGTAGATTCCCAGTCTCTGGTATAAACTAAACCTCAAGATATATTAGTTGTTCGTGATTTTTTCGAGGTGTTCTTGGATGATTTGTCTGGTCTACCTCCGGACCGAGAAATCGAGTTCGTAATTGACACCTACCCTGGAGCAGAACCTGTGTCGAAGAATCCTTATAGGTTGGCTCCTCCAGAATTAAAAGAACTGCAGAAGCAATTAAAAGAATTGGTTGATAAAGGGTTTATACGCCCTAGCTTTTCGCCGTGGGGAGCACCAGTTCTATTTGTGAGGAAGAAGGACGGGTCGCTCCGGATGTGTATTGATTACCGAGAGTTGAACAGGCTACTTATTAAGAACAAGTATCCTTTGCCGAGGATTGGTGATTTGTTCGATCAACTTCAAGGAGCCCAAATTTTCTCTAAAATTGATTTGAGATCGGGGTATTATCAATTGAAGGTTAGATCACAGGATATCCCGAAAACAGCTTTCCGGACGAGGTACGGACATTATAAGTTTCTGGTTATTTCGTTCGGATTAACAAATGCTCTAGCTGCGTTCATGGATCTGATGAATCGGGTATTTCAAGAGTATCTTGATAAATTTGTGATTGTGTTTATCGACGATATTCTAGTATATTCCCGTGGTGAAGACGAGTGCAAGGAGCATCTGAAGATAGTTCTTGAGACTTTGAAGCGGCATCAGCTGTATGCAAAGTTCTCAAAGTGCGAGTTTTAGCTATATAAGGTGCATTTCCATGGACATGTTATTTTTAGCGGAGGGATATCAGTGGATCCAGCCAAGATTCAGTCGATTAAGGAATGGCCTCAGCCGAGAAATGTCAGTGAGATTTAAAGCTTTCTGGGGTTAGCCGGCTATTTCAAGGAGTTTATTGAAGGTTTTTCTAAGATAGCAGTACCCCTGAATCGGCTGACAAGGAAGGATGTCAAGTATGTTTGGTCTGAGAATTGTGAGCTTAGTTTCCAGATGCTGAAGCAGAAATTGACTACAGCTCTAGTGTTAACGTTGCCAGTAGCAGAGGAGAAATTCAGCATTTAATGTGATGCTTCTAGGATTGGGTTGGGTTGTGTGTTGATGCAGAAGGATAAAGTGATTGCCTATGCTTCCAGGAAATTAAAGTCTTATGAGAAGAATTATCCAAACCATGACTTAGAGTTAGCAACAGTGGTCTTTGCTCTGAAGATCTGGAGGTGTTTTTCTTTGTGTATCTAGTGTATCTTAGGACTGCAATTAGATATAGGACTGCTGCAATTGGCTCGGCTAGAGCAGAACGTATTGGCTCAGGAAGAGCGGGGGGATCGTTTGAATTATCTGTATGGTCAGCAGTGTGAGATATATTCTGATCACAAAAGTCTGAAGTATAGCTTCACTCAAAAAGAGTTGAATACGAGGCAGAGGCAGCGGAAGTGGTTGGAGTTTGTGAAGGACTACAATGTGGAGATCAAGTACCACCCCGGTAAGGCTAATGTTGTAGCAGATGCGTTGAGCTGAGTGTCGACTTTAGTTTCAGCTTTAGAAGCCGAGATGCCAAGGACGTTAAGTACTGAGATTCGAAGGTTTGATTTGGAGTTGGTTTCAGTTGTGACGGCAGTTTTATCAGCTTTATCTCTAAAGTCTACCATTTTAGAAAAAATTAGAAAAGCTCAGCAGGAGAATCCTGAGTGCAACCAGTTCATGCTGAGTATGGTGTCTGATGATAGGACCAAGTTTACCTATTTAGAAGATGGAATTCGGAAGTTCCGCAATCGGTGGTATGTTTCAAACAGTGAGCAATTGCGGAAGGAGATTTTAGCTGAAGCGCACTCTTCGAGGTTTTCTGTTCATTCTGGCAGTACTAAAATGTACAGAAATCTCAAGTAGCATTATTGGTGGCCTAGCATAAAGAAATCTGTAGCGGAGTATGTGGAAACATGCTTGATCTGTCAGCAAATTAAGGCAGAACATCAGAGACCTATCGAGAAGTTGCAGCCATTACCGGTTCTAGAGTGGAAGTGGGACCAGATCTCGATGGATTTTGGTGTCGGACTACCCCAGACGATGAAAGGGTTTGATGGTATATGGGTGATTGTGGATCATTTAACTAAGTCAGCCCATTTTCTACCGGTGAAGATGACATTCAACATGGATCAGTTCGCTAAACTGTATAATTAGGAGATTTTGAGATTGCACGGCGTAACGACTTCTATCGTATCAGACAGGGATCCGAGGTTTACATCAAAGTTTTGGAAGAGTGTGCATAAGGCAATGGCGACTCGGTTGAACTTCAGTACTATATTTCATTCTCAGACGGACGAACAATCTGAGCGGACTATTCAGATTTTGGAGGATATGCTTTGAGCATGTGTAATGGAGTTTCAAGGTTCCTGGAGCAGATATTTGCCTTTGGTGGAGTTCTCGTATAATAACAGTTATCAGGATACTATTGGAATGGTTCCATACGAGGCTTTATACGGGAGAAAATGCAGATCACCTCTTTATTGGGACGAAGTTAGGGAAGTCAGTTTGATTGACCCAAGATCGTGCAACAAACTACCGATAAGTTCAAATTTATTCGGCAGCGTATTTTGACAGCTCAGAGTCGACAGAAAAACTATGCCGATGGAAGGAGGCGAAAGTTAGAATTTGAAGTGGGAGATGATGTCTTTTTGAAGATTTCGCCATTTAAGGAAGTAATGAAGTTCGGGAAAATGGGTAAGTTGAGCCCTAGGTACGTTGTACCGTTCCTGATCACTAAGAGAGTTAGAAAAACGGCATATCAGTTGGAGCTGCCAACTTCGATGGAGGGAGTGCATAATGTTTTCCATGTCTCGATGCTGAGGAAGTGCCTAAGGGATCCATCACACGTCGTAGTGCAACAGCAAATTGAGGTGCAGCCTACACTATCTTACGAGGAGAAACCGGTGGAGATATTAGATTATGCAGTGAAGACGTTACGCAGCAAGGATGTTCCACTGGTGAAAGGTGCTGTGGCGTAACCACAATGTTGAGGAGGCGATGTGGGAACGGCAGCAGGACATGATAGAGCACTATCCTGATCTTTTAAGGTACGCAAATTTTGAGGACAAAAATTTTTTGACGATGGTGGATTGTAAAACTCAAAAATTTCCTATAACGTACGTAGTCCTAGTTTAGGGTATGTCATGAGAATTTAACATAAATCCTAGTGTTCTCCTAAGTTCTTGTGTGAAAAGTGAAAGTTGGAAGAAAATTTGGTGAGAAAACATAAAGTGGAAGAGGTTTAATGTATTCTTGGTTTGAGATAAAGAAAAGTGAAGAAAATCAAGGGGAGGACAAGTGAAATGAGAGACTTCAATGTAGGATTAGAGAGGAAGAGAAATGAGTGGCTAATTTACAAAAAATAAAAGATTAGTGGGGAAAATTTAAAAGGGGAAGAAGTATGATTTGATAGAAGGTGTTAGGTTAGGGTTAAAAGACAAAAATTTGTCTTCCTTCTTCCTCCCTTCCACGAAAATTTGCAGCACCATTTAAGGAGTTCTCCTTCTCTATTTCTTCAACATTTGCAAGGAATCAAGGTTAGTTTTGAGTAGGTTTTATGTTGTATGCATATAGGGAGTAGTTTTTGGTGTTTTTGTTGAGTTTTGGTGAGATTTTATTAGGGTTTGGAAACCCTAATGGGGAAGCTATGAAATTTTCATTCTTTTACTAGTTTTCTTCCTACTTTTGATGTTTTAAACCTTAGATAGGTTAGTTTAGGTTGTGTAGGTAGTGAGATTAGAGAATTGGTGGAAGTTATGAAAAACCAGGTTTGTTGATCAATGTAGCTGGTTCTGTTTTTGTGGTTTTCGATTAGCCATGGTGTTTGGTTGCTAAATTAGTTTGATTCAATGGAAAGTAGACATGTAGAGGTTTACGAAATGGGGTGGAACGTTTAAATATGTTGAAAAATGAGTAAGTTATGGTCGATTGAAGTTTGGACACTAAAAATTGTGGGAATTTCGGGTTTTAGGGTTTAAACTTTAAATGTGGATAAATGTGTTGTTAGTTTTAGTTTAGGCATTCCTTAGAATTCTTAGAGTATTACTAAGTGAATTTCCTTATTTGTTAGGTTAACGAGTAAATATTTGGACTAGCCGAGCGAGTGATTACGAGTACGTGCGAAGGAATCAGGTAAGTAGTGGAGTGTGTGCGTTTGCGCCTTTGGGCATACACCATTGAACGGTAGGATTGTATGCTTGATTGTCTGTTTGATTTTGTTGTGTGGTGTGAGTGAGCATTTGTATTGGCATGCATCATGTTTTTCGAACTACGAAAAATGAGTTTTTAGCATATAAATTGTGAGTATGAAACGTAAAAATATAAGAAGAAATGAAATGTGGTCTCAAGTGGAGTCGCCTAGTCGTGTTAGGGTGCTAGGTTAGCACTTGAAAGGGGCTCTACGAGAGATGCATCACTGAAAATACGTAAGTTGTCATGATTATGAAGGCCTCGATGATGGGTTCTATGATCGATATAGGAGGAGATCGAGTAAGGCTGTCCTAGACGGTGATAGGATGTGTGCCTCCGGTCTTACTCTGCTGGGTCAAGATGTGGCCATCAAAGATGGTGATAGGATGTGTGCTTACTTGATCCACACGGCTTAGTGAAAGATTAATGAATGGAAAACGAAACGAGAACAACAGAGTGTGTAGAAACTATATGTGATAGGGATTGGGTAAGTTGAGCCCTAGGTACGTTGGACCGTTCCCGATCACTAGGAGAGTTGGAAAAACGGCATATCAGTTGGAGCTGCCAACTTTGATGGAGGGAGTGCATAATGTTTTCCATGTCTCGATGCTGAGGAAGTACCTAAGGGATCCATCACACGTCGTGGTGCAATAGGATATTGAGGTGCAGCCTACACTATCTTACGAGGAGAAACCAGTGGATATCTTGAATTATGCAGTGAAGACGTTACGCAACAAGGATGTTCCACTGGTGAAGGTGTTGTGGCATAACCACAATGTTGAGGAGGTGACGTGGGAACGGCAGCAGGACATGATGGAGCGCTATCCTGATCATTTCATGTACGCAAATTTTGTTGACAAAATTTTTGTAAGGAGGGTGGATTGTAATACCTAAAAATTTCTTGTAACATACTTAGCCCTAGTTTAGGGTATGTCATGAGAGTTTAACATAAATCTTAGTGTTCTCCTAAGTTCTTGTGTGGAAAGTGAAAGTTGGAAGAGAATTTTGTGAGAAAACATAAAGTGGAAGAGATTTAATGTATGATTGGTTTGAGATAAAGAAAAGTGAAGAAAATCAAGAGGAAGACAAGTGAAATGGGAAACTTCAACGTGGGATTAAAGAGTTAGAGAAATGAGTGGCTAATTTACAAAAATTAAAAGATTGGTGGGAAAAATTTAAAAGGGGAAGAAGTATGATTTGATAAAAGGTGTTAGGTTAGGGTTAAAAGACAAAAATTTGTCTTTCTTCTTCCTCCCTTCCACGAAAATTTGCAGCACCATTTGAGGAGTTCTCCTTCTCTATTTCTTCAACATTTGCAAGGAATCAAGGTTAGTTTTGAGTAGGTTTTATGTTGTATGCATATAGGGAGTAGTTTTTGGTGTTTTTGTTGAGTTTTGGTGAGATTTTATTGAAACCCTAATGGGGGAGCTACGAAATTTTCATTCTTTTGTTAGTTTTCTTCCTACTTTTGATGTTTTAAACCTTAGATAGGTTAGTTTAGGTTGTGTAGGTAGTGAGATTAGAGAATTGGTGGAAGTTATGAAAAACTGAGTTTGTTGATCAATGTAGCCGGTTCTGTTTTTGTAGTTTTCGATTGGCCATGGTGTTTGGTTGCTAAATTAGTTTGATTCAATGGAAAGCAGACATGTAGAGGTTTACAGAATGAGGTGAAACGTTTAAATCCGTTGAAAAACGAGTAAGTTATTGTAAGGCCCCGAGTTTTCTGAACACGGTTTGTTACACCTGAACCCGAATATTTACTAAGAAACCTTGGACCGAATTTAAAACTTTCTATGGAATTCAAATTTTAACGTTTGATAAAACATGAAGACTTGCAGCGGAAAAATTCTTCGAGCAAAAAAATAGAATTGAGCAAAACTATGCAACAGTGTTTGAATGATTGAATAAAATATTAAGAAAATAATTCAGCCGGAAGGGATAAAGGTTTAAGCGTAAATTACTTAAAATTTAAGAAAGTCAAACACATCATCCGGATTACGAAGTCAACCGGAAGGAACTGGCTTAGATAGAAGGCTTTTCCTAATAACAAAACGACAAAGTTTTGGCTACATCATCCGGTCACAAAACGACAAAGTACAGCCTTTATCTACCGGTGACGTCAGCCGGATGAATTCCTCATCCGATCGACTTTACTCTACATCCACCGGTGACGTCAGCCGGATGATTTTCTCATCCGATCGACTTTACTCTACATCCACCGGTGACGTCAGCCGGATGATTTCCTCATCCGATCGACTTAACGACAAGTTCCAACCCATATCTTCCGATGGCTTCCACTGAAGACATCTTCCGATAGACAACTAAACAACAACTCAATCTCTACCGATAGAGAACAGAATCACATTTTATCCACTTCATGGCTTACAATCACGACTCTAATCACAGAAAAGAGTTTACTCACTTCACTGAAACATTCAGAAATAATTCAAATCGTTGCATTTCTCAAATCCAGTAAAAATCCAGTATTAAAACTAACGGAATACTAACATCAGAAGGGTCTCATAATATTTTTGAAAACATCCAAGCAACTTCTTTCATTAGAAAGTTTAACATACTCAATTTGAAATCAATGTTCACTAAACCTTCACAACCACAGACACCAGTTAAACCGCCCCATCAGCTGCCAGTCTGTTACAAGGATGCACTCCTCCAACCAGTCTAGTCTTCAGTAGACTCAGAAAGCACACCTGTTATCACTTCTTCACCTACATCACAAAACTCATCTATTAGCCTAATGCTAAGCAAGTAAAGCAATGATGAAATGGAAATGCTGAAACATAAAGCTTCCTAAACATGCAGTTTCTACTTTCTCATCTCAGTTGCATATTCATCGTTCTGTTCAGATCCCCCTGTGAAGTTGGGAGTTGGATCAACTCTCCCAAAGTATAAATATCCACTGTCTCATTAAGGGGCAGATTAATTCCCTTAACAGTAAGGCTGATTCAGTGTTCAGATCCCCCTGTGAAATTGGGAGTTGGATCAACTCTCTCAAAGTATAAATATCCACTGTCTCATTAAGGGTTGGATTAGTTCCCTTAACAGTAAAACTGATTCACATAACTGTTTCAATATGTTCAATCCTTACCATGCCAGCATGCATTCAAATTCATTTTCGTATTCTTTTAAAACATGATGCATACACACAGACACCTCCCAGTAAACACAATCCTAACGTTTTGTGATGTAGGCCCGAAGGCACAAGCAAAACTTTACTTACCTGGATTCCTGGTGTATACTCGGTTAGGAGTTGTCTCGGAAATACTCACCTAGAACCATAAACAGAACATTAAGCCAATCTTTACTAATCCCTATTCTAAAGCATTCTGAAACTTAAGTGGACCGTTAGGAGTTCTATTCACCAAGCATTTTCCAAATTTTCACCCCAACCCGAATCTACACTCATTCGCAGCATACACAAAATCCCCACATTGCATTCCCTCAGCTATCTAACTGCTTAAACTTAAGAGGAATGAGGAAAACTTACCTAAGTTGAAAGAGAGTCGAGGGAGGAAGAAATCGCCCGAAAGTTTTCTGCTGAAGAGCTGAAGGCCGGGAGAGAAATAAGGGAATTAGTGGCGGCTACCGAGCTCTAAACCCCAAATCACTAACCTTAAATACATTATCCTTTTTTTTAAATCTCTAATTACCTTTCTGCCCTTGCCTAGTCATTTATTAACCTAATCAATAACTCCCCCAACCCTTCTATAAAAGTACGTTATTAACAATAACTCAAATTTTGACTCAATGGAACCGGGTGCTACAGTTATGCCCGATTGAAGTTTGAACACTAAAAATTGTGGGAATTTTGGGTTTTATTGTTTAAACTTTAAATGTGGCTAAATGTGTTGTTAGTTTTAGTTTAGGCATTCCTTAGAATTCTTAGAGTATTACTAAATGAATTTCCTTATTTTTTAGGTTGACGAGTGAATATTTGGACTAGTTGAGCGAGTGATTACGAGTACGTGCGAAGGAATCAGGTAAGTAGTGGAGTGTGTGCGTTTGTGCCTTCGGGCCTACACCATTGAATGGTAGGGTTGTATGCTTGATTTTCTGTTTGATTTTGTTGTGTGGTGTGAGTGAGCATTTGTATTGGCATGCATCATGTTTTTTGAACTACGAAAAATGAGTTGTGAGCATGTTTATAAATTGTGAGTATGAAATGTAAAAAGATAAGAAGAAATGAAATGTAGTCTCAAGTGGAGTGCCTAGTCGCATTAGGGTGCTAGGTTAGCACTTGAGAGGGGCTCTACGAGAGATGCACCGCTGAAAATACATAAGTTGTCGTTGTTATGAACGCCTCGATATGGGTTCTATGATCGATACAGGAGGAGATCGAGTAAGACTGTCCTAGACGGTGATAGGATGTGTGCCTCCGGTCTTACTCTGCTGGGTCAAGTTGTGGCCGTCCTAAACAGTGAAAGGATGTGTGCCTAGTTTATCCACATGGCTTAGTGAAAGATTAATGAATGGAAAACGAAACGAGAACAACAGTGTGTAGAAACTGCATGTGATAGGGGTTGGGTGCGCATTATGTGTTTGACATTCATTATTCCCTACTTGCTAAGCATTAGATTTACGTTTTGTGTTATGTGGTGTAGGTGACGAAGTGTTTACAGATGAGCTTGATGAGGGAGGCCAGGATTAGGGCGCAGTCGGCTATGCACGAGGCATGCAGGTGCGGGCAGTTGTTGGGGCGTCTCGACCATTGTTGCTGGGAGATGTGGGTTCTGGTAGTTCGGTTTGGATTTTGTTTGTGAAAATGACAGGAGATTTATAACCCTTTTGGTTGATGTTTTGGGAGTTGTTGTATAGATGTTGTTTTAATGTTTTGGGTTTACAAAAATTAAACGTTATGCTGCTCGGTTTTTCGTAGAGTAAACGATATTTGTTTTCAACCGTTTTCACGTTTTCGCTGACGCTTTAGAGTTTGGTTTCCGGGATTTTCACGTGCCAGCAAGTGGGAAATGTTGGGAAAAGTTTTGGGTAAATTTTAGGTGATTTGTTTGTGTGTGATTTGAAGAAAAGGAGATAAGGAGAAGGGTGTACGCTGGGGGCCGGAAGGGGCGCGCAGAGGGGGCGCTGGTGCCAGGCTCAGCGCCGATCGATCGGCATTTTGTGTTGTTCATCGATCGACAACCCGAGAGGTTGCTGATCGATCGGCAAAAGTGCCGATCGATGGACTCCTCGCGCGCGGGGTCATACGCCTAGTGTGCGCAGTGGCAGCGCGCAATGCGCTCACTGCCTAGGAGACGCGCGCGCGGCACTTATGGTATGCCAACTCATTTTTTTTTAAAAAAACTTCCTACTTCTAATATGTTTAAATCCGACCTTTTCCAACACATTTTTCACGTATTTTACGCACATTTTTCAACCGAAACCTAAAAATCGAGTCAAAATTTTATCGGATTTTATTTTAAAGTTCGTTTTAAACGTTGTAAGGTTGAGCAAAGTAGCACACTGAGCCGAAGCGGGTTTGGGGGCGTTACGGCGCGCTTGTTTCTTAATGCTTATGTTGTACACGTGCCAGCCACGCCCAAGCGTACATTAAACCTCAGCCACCATCTAGCCTAACCACTAATGCATGTATGCTAAAATGAGAGCTAAATGTTTGTCAAAATTACAAAAAGGTCATTGTTTGCCAAATTAAAAGAAGATAAAGTAAAGTGCTCAGTTACATGAATTTTTCATTTGGGAAGACAAATTCCCTCTTGTGCATGAGGTGATCTGGCACTTGACTTCCACTCAAAGCAATATAATAGTCTTCTCCTCCAAAAATAATAAACGTGTTAGTTCAAAGGCTAATTAGTAATCGGGCCATGATTTGGATCAGGCTTTGGGCCTCTGAGGCATATTAATCAAGTTCTCTTCACAGCAAGTTAGAGTGCTCATCTTCAAGGAGAGCCAAAGAATCGAGAAAGTGCAGCCATATCATTTTTCAGACCAATGTACACCTCTTCAGCTGTAACACCCGGTTTCTATTAATTGATTTACCTTTTTCCATTTATAGAGGATGTTTTATAATTGAAATTGAGTGATTTAGTGATTAGGTTAATAAGTGAATGAGTAAGGACAAAATGGTAAATTGTAATTTTATTGTGGATAAAGTATTTAAAGGAGGGTTTAATGAGGTTTAGCCGTCGCTATTCCCTCGTTTTTCCTTTCTCGGTTTCAGCTCAAGCTCAACAGAGTTCCAGGCAATTTTTCCCCTCCGATCTCCATTTCCTCAAACTAGGTAAGTTTTCCCTTCGTTTTCTCGAGGTTTAGTGGCTAGATAGCAAAGAGAGTGCGATGAGTGTATTTTTTTAGAATGCTGTGAGTGAGTTGAGTTCGGGTTAGTGATGAATCATGAATGTGCGATGATCCAAACTTCCAAACTAGCTCCTTAGATTTGTGAATGGTGTAGGATGAGGTTTAGTGAAGATCTGAGTGGTATTTTGTTTATGACATTAGGTAAACAGGGCTTCCAAAGTAGTTGAACCGAGCGATTTCCAGGAGACCAGGTAAGTGAAGTTTGCTTGCGCCTTCGGGCCTACATCACAAAACATTAGGAACATGTTTATTTGAATGTGTCTGTATGCTATGCATCATGTTTTAAAAGTATACGAAAATGAATTTGAATGCATGTTGGCATGGTAAGGAATGAACATAATGAAACAGCTATGCGAAACAGATTTACTGTTAAGGGAAATAATCCGCCCCTTAATGAGACAGTGGATAATTATACTTTGGGAGAGTTGATCCAACTCCCAATTTCATAGGGGGATCGGAAACAGCTATGTGAATCAGATTACTGTTAAGGGAAGTAATCTGCCCCTTAATGAGTAAGTGGATATTTATACTTTGGGAGAGTTGATCCAACTCCCAATTTCACAGGGGGATCTGAACAGAAACGATGAATGACAACTGAGATGAGAAAGTAGAAATTGCATGTTTAAGATTCAGATATCAGCATTTCATTTCATTACTGCTTTACTTACTTAGCATTAGGCTAATAGATGAGTTTTGTGATGTAGGTGAAGAAGTTACAGCAGGTGTGTTTACCGAGTTTGCCGAGGACTAGTCTGGTTGGAGGAGTGCATCTATGCAACATTCTAGCAGTTGATAGGGCGGTTTAACTGGTGTTAGTTGGTGTGAAGGTTTAGTTGACAATGTTTCTATTTAAGTATGCTGAGTTTTCATGACAGTAGTGGTTTTTAATATTTTGAATACGTTTTGAGATTTCCTGATAAAGATATTCTGTTGAGTTTTTAAATGTTGGTTTTTACTGGATTTAGGTAATGCAATGATTCGAATCATTTCTGAATGCTTTCAGTGGAGTAGTAAATTCTTTTCTGTACTTAGAGTTGTGTTTGCATAGCAAGAAATAGTTGAAATGTCGCTCTGTCCTCTATCGGTAGATGATGTTTATCGGTAGATGTTGAGTTATAGTTATGTTGCCTATCAGAAGATGTCTTCAGTAAAGCCATCGGATGATGTCTCAGTAAAGTCATCGGTACATGAAATTTATTCAATCGGATGATATAGATTAAATTCTATCAAAAGATATAGATTTTACACTATCGGTATGAGTGGGTATTATGCTTTGTCGTTTAGTGATCGGTGTATGCAGTTTATTCTATCGGAAGAAGGGAATGAGAGATTTTTGTCGTTTTGCCGTCGGTAGATGTGAGTCGTAAAACTTGTCGTTTTGCGATCGGTTGATGTTGGATAATTGATTTATCCGGCCGACGTCATCGGTAGATGCAGTCCACCGAGAGATGTCTTTTGTTTCCAACTCTTCTGGTTGACGTCATCGGTAGAAGCCTTTTGTTTTCTGTTTCTGCTTCTTCCGATTGACTTATTTCATCGGCAGATGCGTTTGACTTCTGCAACTTCTCAAGTATTCAACGGTTTAAACCTTTATTTCCTAATTGACGATTGTTTCTTAGCATTTCAAACAATGTTTCGCAGTTTTGTTTAAACCCTATTGTCGCTCAAATGACTTCCGCTGCAAATTTTTAATTGTATTGAGATTTAACAAATGTCAAATCTTGAATGTTGAAAGAAGTTTTAAAATATGGTTGAAATTTCTTAGTCGTGTACGGACTTTTGTGTGACGAACTGGGTTCAGATAACTCGGGGCGTTACATCAGCCATATCTTTTCATCCCCATCAAGTTAACCTTTGATTTTTGGAGTGTATTTCCACATATCTAGGGTAACATTATGTTAAAATTTCAGCTTCATTGGAGCTATTTTGATAGAGTTGTTTAATCTGGAAATTCATTCATTTATCGGTCAAAACTGTTTTCAATCGATAGTGTTTTTGTGTTTCAACCTTTAGTAACCAATCTAGTCTTATTTCTTATAACCACTCCATTTTCATCTAATTTTTCTTAAATACCCATTTAGTTCTTATAATAGAGTGATTTTTAGACCTTGGAACAAGTTCTCAAATATTGTTCCTCTCAAATCAATTTAACTCTTCTTACATAGCCATAATCTAATTCGGCTTCATCAAACTTTTTAGATTCAATTTGAGTGTTGAAAACTATATTAGCACAAAAAAATCTAAGGGAGGATCTAGTTTTGACTCCTAAGATAAGATCACCTAAAATATCATCCATGGCATGAATTTTAGCATATCTCCAATCCTTAGGCAAGTTGTCATTAATATTATTGATTGGAGTGATTTCTAATACATTAAAAGGAAGTTCTAGAAAGGTGCTCTCATGATTTAAATGGTCCTTTTCACCTATAACAAGAGAGTCCATATCTTTTTCTAAATCATCATTTAACTCCACATTGTTTGGCGGTTGTGATATTTCATCAAAAGTAACATGCATGAATTCTTCCACAACTAGAGTTCTTTTATTAAAAACTCTATAAGCTTTACTTGTAGGGACCCTAACACTGTACCCTTATTTTCCCGTACTATTTTTTTTATATATTTTTTTTATCCTGAGATACACTTTATTACGATCAAGCGGAAAATCATTTTTTTAAAACATTCTAGCGGAATCTGAATTGAAATCGAAATTGTTATAGTCGTTTAGGAAACCATTCAAAAAAACTCTTAAAATCAATAAACTTAAAACAATATATAAGGAAAACAATTAAAACCATTTAAGAAACAATTCACAAAGAAAACAAAGCAGGGGGGTAAAAATGACATTCGGCCAAAGAAGGGAAGGGGCGATCGATCGCCCAAAACAGGAGATCGATCGCCCTTCGGCGATCGATCATTTTGCCTAGCGATCGCCTGGCATACCACGACCAAGGAAGGGCAATCGATTCCCCCAAACAGGCGATCGATCGCCAAGCTCTCTGGAATCTTTTTGTAACGACCCCAACCCCGTAGGGCCGTCACAAGACTTGACTTTACATTGACATAAACTTTCACCTAAGCCCTCGTGTCTTCACATAAAATTTTTCTTTTTCACTCGACACTATAAAATAAACCGAACCTAGACAATTGACTTACCTCTAACAACCTTTAAGGTTTAATTTTGACTTAAACATTTTGAGCGTAAAACATTTCGACTTTTAAAACATTTAAAACTAGACTAAAACCATTAATAACTTAAAACAAATAAAACATTTAAAACAATTAAAGTAAGATCAATTAAAACAAAACACTAATATAACCTATACTTTCAAGAAAACAAACTGCGTGGATCGCTCTAAAAATCGAGCGTATCCTTACCTGTTTTAAAATAACCAAACAGTTTAAAATACCCAAACAGTTCCAGTATATTCTCCAAAAATAAAGACTTCACATCTTAGACATTCTACTACCACATCATACACATCAAAGACTCTACTTTCATACGTTTTTCTATCAAATCATCCGATCTACATACGTAACATTTTCATACTTTCATCCATCATGATTCTATACACATACATAGACGCTTCCATTTACTTTCTTAATCAAAATACTTTCTTAATCAAAATGACACTTAAACATTTTCAAAACAACACATCCACATATTAACCATAGACACCTACTAACCACGGTCGGAATCGCCCTAACAATGTTGCCGGGTTGCCACCATAGTCGTACTCCTCCAACTGCGTCCATGATCCTAGCATGCTCATGAAATCTCACCGTACCTGTTCTTCAGCACCTACATCACAGAACTCAAACTATAAGCCTAATGCTTAGCAAGTAGTGACTATATGAATTTAAAACATTTTACCTAACATATGCAGTTTCTACTGTTTCGTTTCTGTCTTATTCTTTCACATTCTTTATCTTATTATTGGGTGCTTCTTTACGTGCTAGATCAAGGTGACACACCTCACGGTCCACCTCACGGGACGGCCAACCTCGACCTAGAAAAGTGACACACCTCATGGTCCACCTCTCGGGACGGCCACTCACGTAAAGCGGGGGAAAAGGAGGCACACCTCACGGTCCACCTCACGGGACGGCCAACCTCAACCCCACCTTCCGTGGTCTTTCTTACGTACTTTATCGTTTCGTCCTCAACATTTCACATCCTACTGTATCATTTTGTAAAAGCATGGAAATTCGTTTTCGTTTCGTTTTCGTATCGTAAAACCATGATGCGTGCTCTACTATACATAAAAACATAAAACACACATGCATACAAACCTACCGAACTGTGATGTAGGCCCGAAGGCAAATGCACTTACGTACACTACTTACCTGACGTCCTTAGCAATTTATTTGAATTCTGACTCTTAACCGTGGAACCTGAAAAACCTAACATATCAAAACATTGCATTAGAACTCGCTCGGCATAACTAAACTCTTATTTTCTTAAAAACATCTTAAACTACTATTTATAGCTTAATCTAACTAAACGGGCCACAATTTCGGGTTCGGTAAAAACCGACCTAAAACTTCGAACGCGCATAACTTTCGCGTCGGTTATCGGAATCGAACGATTCCAGCGGCCACGTGCTCCTCTAATAACCTATTTTCATCTGCCAAAAGGAATTTTAAAACAAATGACCGGAACTAGGTCAATTTGAGCAAAACCCGAAACTGCCCTTTACCCCAAAATTTCACTTTTTCGATTTTTCATCAAAACTATCTCAATTCTTCACTAATCTATCCTTTTAACATCCAATTAACATAAACTAACCTAAAATCAAAGTTCTAAACCACAAACCCGAATTGCCCTAAATCGGCTTCACTGTAATTTCGCCCAAATTGGGCATTCCGCGGCCAAGCGACAATAGCCAGCCCTAGGGTCGGCAAACCCGCGCCGGAGACAACACATTTTGGCCGGTGATCGGAGCTCAATCGAGCTCGACACCTACGGCCATGAACAGACCCGAAAACCGAATGAAAACAGGGAGAAACCGAGCCTTACCGGTCGGGTTGCGCGCGGAGATGGCCGGAGATCACGTGTCGCCGTCGTCTGGCCTGAAAACGGCGAGAAATCGCCGTCGCCGTCGCCGGAGGAGAGTCGCGCTTCCCTTCGTCTCCCCTGCTCTCTCTCGGTGTCGCGAGCAACACGAACGACAGAATGGTTATTCTGTCGTTCGATTATATTTATTTTTTTTATTTTTATTTTTTTATAAAACTATAATAATAATAATAATAATAATCTAATATTAATTCTATGCTTAATTCTTTAATTAGTCTATCAATTCGGTTTTTCCGTAATTTCCTTATTTCTCCAAATATTCCAATTTAATATTAGAGTTCTAACAAAACTCACCGTTTCCAAAACGGACTTATTTTGCTATTTTTACAATTTAATATACTAAAAGGTTAAAACGGGAACTCTAATATTACTTTTCTCGATTGGGTTTCTAAAATTTCACTTATTCCACTAAAAATTCCCGTAAATTTCTAGGGCTCTAAGGAAACATCCCGCTCAAGAAAATACTTTAATTTGCTATTTACGAAAATTATCTAAGAAATTAGAAAATCCTAAAATCCGAAAATCCGGGCGTTACACTTTTCATCCCCATCAAGTTAACCTTTGATTTTTGGAGTGTATTTCCACATATCTAGGGTAACATTATGTTAAAATTTCAGCTTCATTGGAGCTATTTTGATAGAGTTATTTAATCTGGAAATTCATTCTTTTATCGGTCAAAACTGTTTTCAATCGATAGTGTTTTTGTGTTTCAACCTTTAGTAACAAATCTAGTCTTATTTCTTATAACCACTCCATTTTCATCTAATTTTTCTTAAATACCCATTTAGTTCTTATAACAGAGTGATTTTTAGACCTTGGAACAAGTTCTCAAATATTGTTCCTCTCAAATCAATTTAACTCTTCTTACATAGCCATAATCTAATTCAGCTTCATCAAACTTTTTAGGTTCAATTTGAGTGTTGAAAACTATATTAGCACAAAAAATTCTAAGGGAGGATCTAGTTTTGACTCCTAAGATAAGATCACCTAAAATATCATCCATGGCATGAATTTTAGCATATCTCCAATCCTCAGGCAAGTTGTCATTAATATTATTGATTGGAGTGATTTCTAATACATTAAAAGGAAGTTCTAGAGAGGTGCTCTCATGATTTGAATGGTCCTTTTCACCTATAACAAGAGAGTACATATTTTTTTCTAAATCATCATTTAACTCCACATTGTTTGGCGGTTGTGATATTTCATCAAAAGTAACATGCATGAATTCTTCCACAACTAGAGTTCTTTTATTAAAAACTCTATAGGCTTTACTTGTAGCGACCTTAACTGTAACGACCCCATATCCCAGCAAGATATTGTCCGCTCTGGGGATTGGGCCGTAGCCCAATATCCTCCCCTCACGGCTTTGTTTGGCGAGAACTTCTTAGAAGGTAACCCAACCTGGAATTGCTCTCGCCGAAGCACTTTTAACTTCGGAGTTCTTATGGGATCCGTTGTCAATTGTGCTCCAAAACGCGTCTTGCTATCTTGGGAAGGATCTCTTACATATGTTTCATTTCCATGTACTTCCCCAAACGATGTGGGATTGTGACAACCCCCCTTTTTACGACCCGAGATTTGCCTATACTCGAGTCCGGGATTCGCCTACACTCGGCTTAGGTCCCGAGGTTTGCCCCGCAACCCGAGGTTTGCCCCGCAGTCGTTCACATTCGGGTCATCACAATCACCCCCCCTCGGGGGCCCAATGTCCTCATTGGCCACATTTCCGGTTGGGTACAGGCTCTGATACCATTTGTAATGCCCCGAGTTTTCTGAACCCAGTTTGTTACTCGTAAACTCGGATATCACAAAAAAAAAATTGGACCGAAATTTAAACTTCCTTCGAAATTCAAATTTTAACGTTTGATAAAACATGAAAACTTGCAGCGGAAATCTTTGAGCAAAATAGAGTTGAGCAAAACTATGTAACAGTGTTTGAATGATCACATAAAATATTAAGAAAATAATTCAACCGGAAGGGATGAAAGTTTAGGCGTGTAATACTCGAAATTTATGAAAGTCAAACACATCATCCGAAGGACGAAGTCAACCGAAAGGAACTGACATAGAAAACAGAAGGCTTTTTCCTAATAACAAAACGACAAAGTTTCGACTACATCATCCGGTCACAAAACGACAAAGTTTCGGCTACATCATCCGGTCACAAAACGACAAGATACATCCTACATCTACCGGTGACGTCAGCCAGATGATTTCCTCATCCGATCGACTTTACTCTATATCCACCGGTGACGTTAGCCGGATGATTTCCTCATCCGATCAACTTTACTCTATATCCACCGGTGACGTCAGCCGGATGATTTTCTCATCCGATCGACTTTACTCTATATCCACCGGTCACAAAACGACAAAAGTCCTACTTATATCTTCCGATAGACGACAGAACAACAACTCAACTACTCCATGCTACGCAAACACAACTCTAATTACAGAAATGAAATTACTCACATTACTGAAATCATTCGAATACCATTCTAACAAATGCATTACTTAAAACAATCCAGCAAGTGTCATCGTCAAATCTCAGCAGAATACCATTATCAGAAAAATTCAAAACAATTTCAAAACATTGAAACAACTACTGTCATGAGGACTCAACCTATTCAAATCAAAACGTTGTCAACTTCACCTTTACTCCAACAGACATCAGTTAAACTGTCTCATCAAATACCAGGTCCGTGGCATGAGTGTGCTCCCCCAACCAGCCTATCCTTCAATGAACTCAGAAGGCTCACCTGCTGTAACTTCTCCACCTATATCACAAAACTCATTTATTAGCCTAATGCTAAGTAAGTAAAGCAGTAATGGAATGAAATGCTGAAATATAAATTCCTAAACATGCAATTTCTACTTTCTCATCTCAGTTGCATTCACATACGTTCATAAGCTGATCTGATCCCTCGGTTCCCTTGAGAAGTGGATCAATTTTCCCAAGGTCATACATCCTCTATTCGATTAAGGGGCGGATTAGTTCCCTTAATAGCTGAACTGATCCCTCTGTTCCCTTGGGAGTGAGATCAATTCTCCCAATGTCATACATCCTCTACTCGATTAAGGGGCGGATTAGTTCCCTTAATAGTTTGTCTGTCACATACAGTTCATACTTCACTATTCTTACATGAAAATTCATTTTCGTAATCTTTCAAAAACATGATGCGTGACATACAAAATCATTCACAATATGCATAACCCTACTGTTTTGTGATGTAGGCCCGAAGGCACATGCATACTTTACTTACCTGGTCTCCGGTTTCAACTACTCTGGAAACCCTGCTCACCTAGCGTCATAAGCAAAAATACCGATTAGATCACCACTAACCTTATCCTAAGTCGTTCTGAAACCTAAGGGGCTCGTTTGGAATCTCTAATCATCATACACTCTCGGCTCAATACTAAAATCAAACTCAACTCACTCGCAGTATTATCAAAATACGCGCATTACACTATCTCTGCTATCTAGCCACTAAAATCTCGAGAAATAAAATGGAAAACTCACCTAGTTTGAGGAATGAGGATCGGAGAGGGAAACAGTGGCGGCTAAACCTCATTAAACCCTCCATTAAATACGTTATCCATTTATAAAATTGCTAATTACCCTTTTGTCCTTACATAGTTATTAACTAACCTAATCACTTTCTCCCTCAATTCTTCCATAAAATTAACACATTATAATTGGCAATTAAATTTGGTTTAATAGAGCCGGGTGCTACATTAACACTGTACCATTATTTTCCCGTACTATTTTATTTATATATTTTTTTTATCCTGCGATACACTTTATTACGATCAAGCGGAAAATCATTTTTTTAAAACATTCGAGCAGAATCTGAATTGAAATCGAAATTGTTATAGTCGTTTAGGAAACCATTCAAAACAAATCTTAAAATCAATAAACTTAAAACAATATATAAGGAAAACAATTAAAACCATTTAAGAAACAATTCACAAAGAAAACAAAGCAGGGGGGGTAAAAATGACATTCGGCCAAAGAAAGGAAGGGGCGATCGATCGCCCAAAACAGGCGATCGATCGCCCTTCGGCGATCGATCATTTTGCCTAGCGATCGCCACTCCAGGCGATCGCCTGGCATACCACGACCAAGGAAGGGCGATCGATCGCCCCAAACAGGCGATCGATCGCCAAGCTCTCTGGAATTTTTCCAGAGAGCTCGGCTATCCCCCCCCGCCCCCTCTTTTTCCTTTTCTTCTTTCTTGCATACTCCTAACTCAACTTCACAATTTATTAACACAAATTCTACATACTTCACAATCATACATTTCAACATTTAATCTCTCAGTACTCGTACATCCACCATTATCGCGCTCAAACCAACTCGAGTCACAATTCAAACAAAATACGTTTTCACGAAAACGAACCGTGTGGATCCATAAAACAACTAAACGTTTCCTCCTGTTTTAAAATCACCAAGCAGTTATAAAATAAGTTTCCAAAATGTTTAAAAACTTCGAAACATAAACCTATCAACTAATCCAGATCCAAACATCCTATAATGTTCTATTTGTACAAATATTTTCCTTAAACGTTTTCTATCCAAAATAACTCAATATACCTGCATACGTCCCCACGGATCATGAAACGCCTCGACTGCGCCAGCACACTCCCGCGATCATTCTTCTTCAACTGGACTCATGCTTCAGAAGGAGGAACGTCGTCCTCACCTATTTCGATATCACCTACACCATACAGACAATCTATGAGCTAAAGGCTCAGCAAGTTTCGTAAATGCAATGCATGCTGTGCGTATGAGTTTCAGAAATCATGCAATATTTTCTTATCATTACGTCGCAGACATATTGTCACCGTGATCTCAACCCGCTAAATGGAAAGGATTCATCCCGCGGTCGGACAACCCTTTCTATCTAGCGGAGGGGGGTACATGCTCACATATACAACAGCTATGCCTGAGCCCCACCTCGCATGACCAGATAACAGATTACGTAGATCCATTTAGTTTCAGGCGATGTGGTATTGTGACAGACCTCTTTGTGCCTAAACAATAGATCAATAGCTCCCTTTCGGGCCACATCTCTTTTTATGAAAACATCGTGCGGAAGTTCTGTAACACCCGGTTCTATCGAACCAGCTCTCTTTTATTATTAATGGTGTACACTTTATTATGCAATAATTAAAGTAGGGTTATTGAGTGACTAGATAAGGGTATAAGAGTAAATTGAAAATTTCTAAAGTGGATAACGTATTTAAGGAAAGAGGGTTGAGTTTAATGCACTGTAGCCGCCACTATCTTGCTTACCATTCCTCTTTCAGCCTTCAGCTCTGCAACGGAACCCTCTTGGTGATTCCCTCGCCGGATTCTCCTTCAACCTAGGTAAGTTTTCCTCATTTCTCTTATGATATAGCGGTTAGATACCTGAGAGAGTACAATGTAAGGATTTTTGAGGATGCTGTGAATGAAAGTAGGTTTGGGTTCTGGTGATAAATGGGAATGCACGAGCAATAGAGTTTCAAACTGGTTTCCTTGTCCTTTTGGTTAGTTTTTGGTTAAGTTTAGTAAAGGTTTGATTGATATTCTGTTATGAACCTAGGTGAGTAGATTTCCAAAGTAGCTCGCAACCAGACATTTTCCAGGAGCCAGGTAAGTGAAGTATGCTTGTGCCTTCGGGCCTACATGTAGCACCCGACTTTATTTAAATCAAATGACTGATCAATCAATTAAGTGCATTTCGTGGTTGAGTTTGAGTGAAAGATTATTAGGTTAATGAGTGAGTAAGTAAGGGTAATATGGTAATTAGAATTTATTAGTGGATAACCTATTTAATGAAGAATTTATGGAAGTAGCCGCCACTATTCACTCTCACTCTCACTCTCGGATTTTAGCTCAAGTCACCAGAGCTCTCCCAGCGATTTCTCTCCGATCCCATTCGCGGATCTAGGTGAGTTTCTACCTCGATTTCTACTGATTTAGTATCTGAAGACAATAGCGTGGAGGATTGTAGTTGTGTATTTCGTATTTTATTCTGAATGTGAGTGGTTTCGAGTTTAGCATAGAACCATGAATGCCGAGCGATTAGAACTCCCAACTATCCCTTAGGTTTCTTTGAATGCTGTAGAATGAGGTGTAGAAAGGACTGGCTTAATGTTCTGTTTATGTTCTAGGTGAGAAAGGTCCCGAAGAAGCTCCTAGCCGAGCACCCGCCAAGAATCCAGGTAAGTAAAGTTTGTTTGTGCCTTCGGGCCTACATCACAAAACAATAGGTGTCATGCATGTTTGTATGCTTATTTTCAGTTGTCATGCATCATGTTTTTGAAAGACTACGAAAATGTATTTTCATGAAACGGTATGGCATGTGTGAGCAGGATGAACAGAACAACTGTTAAGGGGGATTAATCCGCCCCTTAACTGAGAACAGAGGATTGAGGTTTTGGGAAAAATGATCCACTTCCCAATCCTACAGGGGGATCAGATCAGTTAACTGTTAAGGGAATTAATCCGCCCCTTAATTGAGATCAGAGGATGTATGCTTTGGGGGATGACTGATCCACTTTCCCATCGTACAGAGGGATCAACAGAGAACAAATTTGAATGCAACTGAGATGAGAAAGTAGAAATTGCATGTTTAGGGAAAATTATTGTGTCATCGATTCATTTCATCCATTGCTTTACTTGCTTAGCATTAGGCTAATAGATGAGTTTTGTGATGTAGGTGAAGAAGTTACCGAAGGTGTGTTTACAGAACAGTTTGAAGACTAGGCTGGTTGGGGGGAGCACATCCATGCATCGGTTGGGCAATCTGTTGAGGCGGTTTAATCAATGGTTGTATGTGTTAGGTTGAGAATACTGGTTTCAGATTAGCAATTTCTGAGTATTTTAGTGACTATGGTTTGAGTTTGGTTAAAAATGATTTTTTTTAAGATTTTACTGGAAATGACGAATTGATGGTTTAACTGTGTTTTGCTGATTTGATTAGTGTTTTCATGAAAATTTGGTTGTCTGAAGGTTTTCAGTCGTATTGTTGTTATCGGTAGATGTCGCGTGTTTGTCTATCGGAAGATGGAGACGCGTTATTTGTGTTGACCTCATCGGCAGATGAAGTTGTGTTGACTTCATCGGCAGATTGAGTCGTGTCGACGTCATCGGTAGATGCAGTCTACCGAGTGGAGTCCTTGTTTGCACACGTCATCGGTAGAAGCATGTTACTGCTCCTTCCGTTGACTTTATCCATCGGCAGAAGCGCTTGACTTCTGCGACTTCTCCAGTATCCCATGGTTTGAAACTTTATTCTCTATTTGTCGATTGCCTTTTAACCCTCCAAGCGATGATTTATAGTTTTGTTTTAACTCCATTGCTAATAAAATGATTTCCGCTGTAAGATTTAAATATTTTGAGATTTTAGTTTATGTCAAAAGTGAAGTTTTAAAATATACGAATGAGGTTTTTAGTCTTGAGTAACGGATCGGGTTCAGATAACTTGGGGCGTTACACTACATCACAAAACATTAGGATTATGTTTACTTGAATGTATTTGTATGTTATGCATCATATTTTAAAAGTATACGAAAATGAATTTGAATGCATGTTGGCATGGTGAGGATTGAACGTAACGAAACAGCTATGTGAATCAGACTTACTGTTAAGGGAATTAATCCGCCCCTTAATGAGACAGTGGATATTTTGTAACGCCCCTGAACCCGCCCTTGCTCGGAGCGTCACTTTGCTAACCAATCCCACGTTAAAACCTCATATCAAAATAAACCTAACACCCTAGGATTTAAAACTAAATCTCCTGAACCTCTTAACGTCATACCTAGCTGCCTAGACTCTTCCCTTTATTCTTAACCTTTAAGCACCACGGCATCCTTCCCGAAAATTTCGGCAAAGTAACGCCTGAAAATGGCGCCTCCCAAAATGCTGGGTACCTGCAATAATTCAATCCCCAAACAGTTCCAGAATACTCCTAACCAACCAACTATCCAGCATACGGCATGAGAAATCTCCAAATAGCAGGAAAGAGTTAAACTAAAATATTAACAACCCTAATTGAAGAAAGACCACAATATAGGGCGACATATCACCCTTAACTTAACTATATACAACAACAGACATATACAACACGCTATCAAAATACAAAGTCCACATCTCCGAAGACCATGGTGGAGTCGCCCCAACAATTGCCCGCACCGGCATACAGCGTACATCAACGGCTGCGTCCCAATCCTAGCTTTCTTCGTAGCTCTAACCTGTACTCCAGTCGTCACCTACACCACAGAACACACACACACACGTAAGCTTACGCTTAGCAAGTAGGGAGTAACAAATAATAACAATAACAATGCACACACCATCCTACCCTAACACAACAACACAACACCACCCAATGCAACTCAACAAACTGACTCAACATAACACGACAACACACAATGCAATCAACCTAATACATGCAGTTTCTATCACTCAGTTGTGCTTCTTTGCTGTTCGTTGCTTTACTCTTGCTTTAATCTCTCATAAGCCGTGTGGAACGAGTTGGCACACATCCCATAACCGTCTAGGATGGCCACACTCGAACCACCATCCTTCATAGTAGACCCCTCGGGGTGCTACATACCAACACCTCAGCCCGACAAGGCACACTATTCAGGATTATATGTTTTAGCCAACCATCTCTCATAGAGTACCCCTGGGGGTGCTACTACCAGCACCTCAGCCCGACAAGGCACCTATTTGAAATGCAATAAGTGTTTTAGCTGTCATCTCTCATAGAGTATCCTTCGGGGTGCTACTACCAGCAACCTCAGCCCGACAAGGCACCTATTTGAAATGCAATAAATGTTTTACCTGTCATCTCTCATAGAGTACCCCTCGGGGTGCTACTACCAGCAACCTCAGCCTGACAAGGCACCTATTTGAAATGCAATAAGTGTTATAGCTGTCATCTCTCATAGAGTACCCCTCGAGGTGCTACTACCAGCAACCTCAGCCCGACAAGGCACCTATTTGAAATGCAATAAGTGTTTTAGCTGTCATCTCTCATAGAGTACCCCTCGGGGTGCTACTACCAGCAACCTCAGCCCGACAAGGCACCTATTTGAAATGCAATAAGTGTTTTAGCTGTCATCTCTCATAGAGTACCCCTCGGGGTGCTACTACCAGCAACCTCAGCCCGACAAGGCACCTATTTGAAATGCAATAAGTGTTTTAGCTGTCATCTCTCATAGAGTAACCCTCGGGGTGCTACTACCAGCAACCTCAGCCCGACAAGGCACCTATTCGAGATGTATGTTTTTTTACAAGTCACTTTATCTGATTACGTTCATACTCACAATGCCAATCAGTGCCACTAATCGTACCTAACGTGCTATACCAGGATGCATGCTTAAAAATGTAACACCCGACATTTCGGCCAGGTGATTTTCTGACCATTTTCATTGTCACCCTTTTATTTAACCTTTATGATTTAAATTTAATGTTAAGACAAATTTATTACAAGTAGAGTAAAACTAGGTTGGGTGGCAGTTTTGTAATTAAGATTGATGGGTTGAGTATAAATAGAAAATGGAAACCTTAAACCTCATTTTATTACCACTGTAGCTGACATTCCCTCTCGGCGATTCCTTCTCTCCCAAGCTTTTGCTCTTGGCTACCAGAATCTTCCCTTGCTGACGGCTGGTTTCAGCCTGCTTTTCTCTGCAAATCCGCACCTGAGGTATGAAATGGACAATGTAGTCATTTATTAGTGATTAAAGTTTTGCTTTCAGCTCGGCATTCGAGTTCGGAATTTTCTTAGCAGTGGCCGAGTAGTTTAAGACCCTTTTAAGTCTGAGAGTAGAAATGTCATCCCAAATCGATTCTGAACATTTCAAAGTAACCAACTCGGATTTAATCAATGGTAAAACCTGTCCACCTAGTTTCAGATTTCAGACTGCAGTGTGTCAAACAGAGGATTCGGAGTAAACTTAGCTATTAGAGTCCTAGGACGATTTATGAATAGAACTATTAGGACCTTTGTTTTAACTACTGTAATGTACATGTTTTAGGTGAAGAAGCTTAAAGGGAAGAAGCTCGGATTGCTAAGGAATCCAGGTAAGTGAATGTATTAAGATTTCCGGCCACTAGGGCCCTACACCGCAAGGGTATTAGGAAATCATTGAGATGTTAGTTTGTTGATTATGATTAGTCATTACTATGATATGAAGAATTGGTGTAAGAAGATGTTAAGTTACGGGATGTTTTGCTTGTCCTTATGATATGACTTCTCTCTATGAACTTTATGTCTATGCACTGTGTCTACGTTATGTTTAAGTTAAGAACATGAAAAACATATGTAACTATGATTAAGTGCAGAACGGGGGAAAAGACTATGATAAGTATGACACGCGAAATCTCCCACTGGGGGAGGCCGAGTTAATGATATGTATGACTCGCGGATTCTCCCACTGGCGGAGGCCGGGTTGATGATATGTACAGCTCGCGAATTCTCCCACTGGGGGAGGCCGAGTGATGGATTATGATTGCCGCGATAGGCAAATGACTATGTACCCCTGCCTTCCTCCCTCGTCTCCTGCCTTAATACATACCATGAAAATAATGAAAATGAACATGAATGAAGAAAGGTTTATGAACTTGTGTTCCTTAATTTGTGCACTCATGTATATCTGTCAGCGTGCATTCCTTACTAAGCATTAGGCTTATAGTTGGACCTTATGGTGTAGGTGAAGAAGGTTCAGGTGAGGATACTATGTTCAAAGAGGATGCTTAAGGCTGGTTGCTGGAGGAAGCTCAAAATGACAGTGCAGGACTGGAAAGGCGATTCATGACCCCTGGTTAACGTTTTATGATTTCTATTAAGATAATGGATATGACAGTCTAAGTAGGTTAAGGCTAATTTGGAACGTTGAATCTTGAGATTTGTCTGGTTTAATTATTGAATCTGAGGATAATTTCGAGGATTATTAAAAGATTGTCGTCTAAGTCTTCCGCTTTGTGTATTTTGGATGAGATCATGTTTCTTACTCTTTGAGGTTTATGGTTACTAGGTTATGATTCGGGTGAGTTATGGTAAGTTCTATTGGGTGAAGATGAAAAAAGTTGTAGTATTTTCTGCCTTGTGATAGGAGCTGGTTAAGATAACCTTCCGGTTGACGTCATCGGCAGATGCCGAGTGATTGTAGTTGGATGGTTTAGTCTTCCGGCTGACGTCATCGGCAGATGCCGAATGATGATGGTTTAGTCTTCCGGTTGACGTCATCGGCAGATGCCGAAGGATAGTAGTTGGATGGTTTAGTCTTCCGGCTGACGTCATCGGCAGATGCCGAAGGATTGTAGTTGGATGGTTTAGTCTTCCGGCTGACGTCATCGGCAGATGCCGAATGATAGTAGATTGATGGTTTAGTCTTCCGGATGACGTCACCGGTAGAAGTTGTAAATGTTATTTTGTCGTCTAGTGACCGGTGGATGTCACCGGATGATGTTTTAATTGAGCACGCGAGGCCCACGTGCCCACCGGAAGATGCCTCCTTTTAGGCGGCGTTAAGCGAGACACGCGTAATGCACGTGATGACCGGACGATGAAATTTCTGAGGGTTGTCAACACATGCAACCCATGCAAGCCCGAGTGGAATCATGTTAAGAGAGTTGAGGGCATTTCTCCCTTGCCCGAATTTGTCAAGAAACCGATGACCGAGTCTAGTCGCTCGACTCTGTGAAAGTTTGAGCCGACGAGGCGTAGGAAGTCGAGCACGAGAGGATTCGTCTTCCTTGATGGTTCTACGTCTCTGTTTCCAGTTTATGAAAGAAAAAGAAAAAAAAGGTATAATGTAATATGCAAATTGTGAATGTAAAAGTAAAAGTCAAGCAAACGATTAATGAAAGATTATGAACACGTGACGGCTCCTGGCCGGGGTCGTTACAATTATGGTATCAAAGCAAAAACCAGGTTCTAAAACCGATTCTGTAGACTGCCTTCCAGCACTGACTGTCACTTGAGCACACCCCAGCAACTGTAAGTATTTATGATTTCATGTATGTCATTAAGTTAAGTTATGCCTGTAATGATTTGTCTAGGAATCCCGAGATGGTTAGAGGTCAACAGAGGGAGACCAATGAGGATAGCAATGCTATTGCTCAATTGACTGAGTTAGTCATGCGCCAATCTCACCAGATAGAACGACTGATGACAGCTAGAGAAGAACAAGGCAACTCCAGTAGTAACGCAACTGATGATCATGGGGGTGAACGCTTTCACCGGCTTCGACCCCCGGTGTTTAATGGGTATGTTTCCGATCCTATTCATGCTGAGGAGTGGATTCGAAAGATAGAAGACATGTTTAAGTATGCAAAGGTTGATGAAGGGGATAAGGTCACCTATGCTGTCTTTCATTTGGAGTTAAGTGCAAGGCATTGGTGGGACTCGATCCAGAACACCGCTAATGCCGAAGCTATGACCTGGGGGATGTTCAAGACTGCCTTCTTTGACAAGTACTTTAATAGGACTGTACGGGCCAACAAGAAGAAGGAGTTCATGAATCTTCGACAAACTGGCTCTGTGACGGATTACATATGCGAATTTGATGCCTTAGCACGGTTTGCTCCCCGTATGATTGAGGATGAGGAAGACAAGATTTATCAGTTTGTTCAAGGACTGAAGCCAAGTCTGTACATGAAAGTGAAGACTGCCGGCATACATAATGTACCTTATGGTGAAGTGACGGCTAAGGCCTTGGAGCTGGAAGAGGCAGAAATGACAGCATACGCACAGTGCCACGGTCCTACTTTCAAGGGGCGTATCGAGACCGTGCGGCACCCAATATCTCACTAGTACTGGGTCAGCCAACGAGCGTGCCAACGGCACCGAGTGCCCACTTCGTTAGAGCGAGCTTGTGTCTAACGAGTAAGCAACGAGCGAGCGAGATTAACCGAAAGGAGCATCATTTGAGTATAAAGTTTGCATAAAGAGTGTGTGTAAAAAGCCTTGATTGAATAGCAGCAAATTACAACGTTGGGTAGGGGGGTCTACGTGCAGTCATGCCTCTCCCCCTAAAGAGCAATCCGGGCCATCTCCATTATAGCAGGAGTGGACATGCTATGTAGGCGAGGAGTCACTTGCCCAAAATAGAAAGAAAAAGATTACAACAGAATTACTTAAAAAGGAAATAAATCTACCTAGCAGCATGGGCGGCCATAGGCAACATGCCTTGGACAAGCCCGGACCTTGACACACAGCGCGAACAGCCAAAGAAACTCATGAAGGACACTCAGCCGCCACCACGTCAGAACAAAGGTTGGCAGCCGCGACAGAACAAGGGACCACAGCAACAACAGCAGGGAATAAAGAGGCCCCTCAACCTGAATGGTGACCAGGGAAAGGGAAAGAGACCTCTGGCACCTCTATGCCCTACATGTCAGAAGAACCACCCTGGTGAGTGGAAGTTGCTTTCTGGCCGCTGTTTCAGGTGTGATAAGACCGGACACTTAGTCAGAGACTGCCCCATGCCGCCAGACCCGAATCGTGCAAGAGTTGTACCCAGAGTGTATGCGTTGATGGAAGATGAGGGAGCTGTTCAGCATACAGTCATATCAGGTACTATCATGATCTGTGGTTTTGCTGCTTATACACTTATAGATACAGGGGCCACACACTCGTTTATATCAACCTTGTTTGTATGCAATCATAACATAGGATCATTACCAACGGAGGGGTCATATAGTGTCATGTTACCATCAGGAAAGTCCCTACATTCAGAACAGATTGTTAAGGGTGACGTTGTGTCCTTAGAGGATAAGAATCTCTATGCGGAACTAATTGTTATTGACATGAAAGGGTATGAAGTGATATTAGGGATGGATTGGTTATTTAGACATCATGCCACGATAAGTTGTAGATCTGGAATAGTTGATTTTAGACCCCCAAATGGCAATCATTATTCCTTCCAAGCTATTCCTAAAATAAGTAAGATACCAATTATATCCTCACTAGAAATATACCGGATGCTGAGATGTGGTTGTGAGAGCTACCTGGCTAGTGTAATGGATGATCGGGTGAAGAATAAAATTGAGCTGCAGGACATTCCTATAGTCCGGGAGTTTCCCGAGGCATTCTTAGATGATTTACCGGGTATACCACCTGATAGAGAAATAGAGTTTGTAATTGATACATACCCCGAGGCATCACCTGTATCTAAGAATCCTTACCGTATGGTGCCTGTTGAGTTGAAAGAATTGAAGGTCCAACTGCAGGAATTGGTTGACAAGGGATTTATTCGCCCCAGCAGTTCTCCTTGGGGTGCACCAGCCTTATTTGTAAGGAAGAAAGATGGTTCTTTTAGAATGTGCATAGACTACAGGGAACTAAATAAGTTGACCATCAAGAATAGGTACCCCTTACCGAGGATTGATGATTTGTTTGACCAATTGCAAGGAGCTAAGGTATTTTCAAAGATAGACTTACGTTCGGGTTATTACCAACTGAAGGTTAAAGAAGGAGATATACCAAAGACAGCCTTCAGAACCCGCTATGGACATTACGAATTCTTAGTCATGTCGTTTGGATTGACAAACGCCCCTGCAGCCTTCATGGATTTAATGAACCATGTGTTTCGTGAGTATTTGGATAAGTTTGTGATTGTATTCATAGATGATATCTTGATATACTCCCGAACTGTGGCTGACCATGAAGAACATTTGAAGGTAGTTTTGACAACATTGAAGGAGCATCAACTTTATGCCAAGCTGTCTAAGTGTGAGTTTTGGTTAGATGAGGTTAATTTCCTTGGCCATGTAGTTTCTGCTAATGGCATATCTGTGGACCCGACCAAAATTCAGGCAGTAAGGGATTGGCCTCAACCTAAGAATGCCAGCGAAGTCCGCAGCTTCCTTGGATTGGCAGGCTATTACAGGAAGTTCATCAAGGGATTTTCTATGATAGCTAAACCCCTGACGAGTTTGACAAAGAAGGACATTAAGTATTCTTGGACTGAAGCCTGTGAAGACAGCTTCCAGACGTTAAAACTGAAGTTAACAACAGCCCCTGTATTGACCCTCCCAACCGAAGGAGGAAAATTTAGTGTTTACTGCGATGCGTCTAAAGTTGGTTTAGGTTGTGTTCTGATGCAAGAAGGTAAAGTTATAGCGTATGCTTCTAGGCAGCTAAAGAATTACGAGCAAAATTACCCCACCCATGATCTAGAGTTAGCTACTGTCGTTTTTGCCTTGAAGATTTGGAGACACTATTTATATGGACAGCAATGTGAGGTGTTTTCTGACCATAAAAGTCTAAAGTACCTCTTCACACAGAAGGAGTTGAACATGAGACAGAGACGTTGGTTGGAATTTGTCAAGGACTACGATTTTGAGATCAAGTATCACCCCGGGAAGGCTAACTCTGTAGCTGATGCATTGAGTAGGATGTCAACAACAATGCAACCCGTGGTTTCAACCATGTCTATACCCTTAAGAACAGAAGTTCAGATGTTTGACTTGGAGATAGTTCCAGAGTTATCTATCCTGCTCGCTGAGTTAACCATTCAACCAACAATTTTGGAAAAGATCAAGGATGCGCAACAGAGGGATTCGGAGGAAAATATCAGCATGATAAATAAGTTGAAAGACACCACCTCCGAGTTCAGTCTCTCCAAGGATGGAATCCTGAGGTTTAGGAATCGGTGGTGCATTCCTAATGACGTGGAATTGCGTAAGTTGATCTTGGCTGAGGCGCACTCCTCTTCCTTTTCTGTACATCCTGGCTGCACCAAGATGTACCGAGACCTGAAGTTACTGTACTTGTGGCCTAACCTAAAAAGGGATGTTGCTAAGTATGTAGAGTCCTGTTTAGTTCGCCAACAAGTCAAAGCTGAGCACCAACGTCCAGGAGGTACTCTTCAGCCTTTGCCCATTCCCGAATGGAAGTGGGAACACATAGCTATGGATTTCGTAGTAGGACTACCTAAGACGACAAAAGGACATGATTGTATTTGGGTTGTGGTGGATAGGATGACAAAATCAGCCCATTTCTTACCAGTAAGGACCACCTATACGATGGACCAATTCGCTGATCTCTATGTTCAGGAAATTATTAGGTTACATGGGATCCCTGTATCCATTGTCTCAGACCGTGACCCCAGGTTTACCTCTCGATTCTGGAAAAGTCTGCAAGGTACATTAGGTACAAAGTTATCTTTCAGCACAGCTTTTCACCCACAGACCGATGGCCAATCAGAAAGGACTATTCAAATACTCGAAGATATGTTGAGAGCATGTGTACTTGACTTTCAGACAACGTGGAGTAGACATTTACCGCTAGTTGAGTTCTCCTACAATAACAGTTATCAGTCCACCATTAGTATGGCACCATATGAAGCACTGTACGGTAGGAAATGTAGGTCACCTCTTTACTGGGACGAGGTTGGTGAAACAAAACTTCTGGGACCCGATATTCTGCAGCAAATGTCAGATAAGATTGCCACTATTCGGAAAAGAATGATGACTGCACAAAGCCGGCAGAAGTGTTATGCAGATCAAAGAAGGAGGGAACTCAAGTTTGCAGTAGGAGATGAAGTATTCTTAAAGGTGTCACCATTTAAGGGAGTTTTAAGATTTGGCAAGAAGGGAAAACTTAATCCTAGATTTATTGGACCCTTCCCTGTCTTGGCAAAAGTCGGGAGTACAGCCTACAGACTGCAACTGCCTCCATCATTGGATAAAGTTCATAATGTCTTCCATGTGTCAATGTTAAGGAAGTGCATGCGTGATCCGATGCAGGTCATCCAGCCATCGGATATTGGTTTAGAGCCGACACTGGAGTATGAGGAGAAACCGATACAGATATTGGAATATGCGGTCAAGACTCTGAGAAACAAAGAGATTCCATTGGTGAAAGTTTTATGGACAAATCACGGCATTGAAGAAGCCACATGGGAAAGACAGCAAGAGATGTTGGACAATTATCCTGAGTTATTTGCTTGAGCAATTTTCGAGGACGAAAATTTTGTTTAAGGAAGGGTGGATGTAACACCCGACATTTTGGCCAGGTGATTTTCTGACCATTTTCATTGTCACCCTTTTATTTAACCTTTATGATTTAAATTTAATGTTAAGACAAATTTATTACAAGTAGAGTAAAACTAGGTTGGGTGGCAGTTTTGTAATTAAGATTGATGGGTTGAGTATAAATAGAAAATGGAAACCTTAAACCTCATTTTATTACCACTGTAGCTGACATTCCCTCTCGGCGATTCCTTCTCTCCCAAGCTTTTGCTCTCGGCTACCAGAATCTTCCCTTGCTGACGGCTGGTTTCAGCCTACTTTTCCCTGCAAATCCGCACCCGAGGTATGAAATGGACAATGTAGTCATTTATTAGTGATTAAAGTTCTGCTTTCAGCTCGGCATTCGAGTTCGGAATTTTCTTAGCAGTGGCCGAGTAGTTTAAGACCCTTTTAAGTCTGAGAGTAGAAATGTCATCCCAAATCGATTCTGAACATTTCAAAGTAACCAACTCGGATTTAATCAATGGTAAAACCTGTCCACCTAGTTTCAGATTTCAGACTGCAGTGTGTCAAACAGAGGATTCGTAGTAACCTTAGCTATTAGAGTCCTAGGACGATTTATGAATAGAACTATTAGGACCTTTGTTTTAACTACTGTAATGTACATGTTTTAGGTGAAGAAGCTTAAAGGGAAGAAGCTCGGATTGCTAAGGAATCCAGGTAAGTGAATGTATTAAGATTTTCGGCCACTAGGGCCCTACACCGCAAGGGTATTAGGAAATCATTGAGATGTTAGTCTGTTGATTATGATTAGTCATTACTATGATATGAAGAATTGGTGTAAGAAGATGTTAAGTTACGGGATGTTTTGCTTGTCCTTATGATATGACTTCTCTCTATGAACTTTATGTCTATGCACTGTGTCTACGTTATGTTTAAGTTGAGAACATGAAAAACATATGTAACTATGATTAAGTGCAGAACGAGGGAATAGACTATGATAAGTATGACTCGCGAAATCTCACACTGGGGGAGGCCGAGTTAATGATATGTATGACTCGCGGATTCTCCCACTGGCGGAGGCCGGGTTGATGATATGTACAGCTCGCGAATTCTCCCACTGGGGGAGGCCGAGTGATGTATTATGATTGCCGTGATAGGCAAATGACTATGTACCCCTGCCTTCCTCCCTCGTCTCCTGCCTTAATACATACCATGAAAATAATGAAAATGAACATGAATGAAGAAAGGTTTATGAACTTGTGTTCCTTAATTTGTGCACTCATGTATATCTGTCAGCGTGCATTCCTTACTAAGCATTAGGCTTATAGTTGAACCTTATGGTGTAGGTGAAGAAGGTTCAGGTGAGGATACTATGTTCAAAGAGGATGCTTAAGGCTGGTTGCTGGAGGAAGCTCAAAATGACAGTGCAGGACTGGAAAGGCGATTCATGACCCCTGGTTAACGTTTTATGATTTCTATTAAGATAATGGATATGACAGTCTAAGTAGGTTAAGGCTAATTTGGAACGTTGAATCTTGAGATTTGTCTGGTTTAATTATTGAATCTGAGGATAATTTCGAGGATTATTAAAAGATTGTCGTCTAAGTCTTCCGCTTTGTGTATTTTGGATGAGATCATGTTTCTTACTCTTTGAGGTTTATGGTTACTAGGTTATGATTCGGGTGAGTTATGGTAAGTTCTATTGGGTGAAGATGAAAAAGGTGTAGTATTTTTCTGCCTTGTGATAGGAGCTGGTTAAGATAACCTTCCGGTTGACGTCATCGGCAGATGCCGAGTGATTGTAGTTGGATGGTTTAGTCTTCCGGCTGACGTCATCGGCAGATGCCGAATGATGATGGTTTAGTCTTCCGGTTGACGTCATCGGCAGATGCCGAAGGATAGTAGTTGGATGGTTTAGTCTTCCGGCTGACGTCATCGGCAGATGCCGAAGGATAGTAGTTGGATGGTTTAGTCTTCCGGCTGACGTCATCGGTAGATGCCGAAGGATAGTAGTTGGATGGTTTAGTCTTCCGGCTGACGTCATCGGCAGATGCCGAAGGATTGTAGTTGGATGGTTTAGTCTTCCGGCTGACGTCATCGGCAGATGCCGAATGATAGTAGATTGATGGTTTAGTCTTCCGGATGACGTCACCGGTAGAAGTTGTAAATGTTATTTTGTCGTCTAGTGACCGGTGGATGTCACCGGATGATGTTTTAATTGAGCACGCGAGGCCCACGTGCCCACCGGAAGATGCCTCCTTTTAGGCGGCGTTAAGCGAGACACGCGTAATGCACGTGATGACCGGACGATGAAATTTCTGAGGGTTGTCAACACATGCAACCCATGCAAGCCCGAGTGGAATCATGTTAAGAGAGTTGAGGGCATTTCTCCCTTGCCCGAATTTGTCAAGAAACTGATGACCGAGTCTAGTCGCTCGACTCCGTGAAAGTTTGAGCCGACGAGGCGTAGGAAGTCGAGCACGAGAGGATTCGTCTTCCTTGATGGTTCTACGTCTCTGTTTCCAGTTTAGGAAAGAAAAAGAAAAAAAAAAGGTATAATGTAATATGCAAATTGTGAATGTAAAAGTAAAAGTCAAGCAAACGATTAATGAAAGATTATGAACACGTGACGGCTCCTGGCCGGGGTCGTTACAAAAAATGCAATACCGAACAAAACAACCAAACAATTACCAAACAACACTGAACTAACAACACCAAACAACCACAACAAGGAATTCATTTTCACATTACTTAATATAAACAACACAACTATCCATGCAACCATCACAACGACGCCACGCAACAACTTAACGCCACACAAAGCAAAGTAATAACTAATAAACCCAAGCAAGCAAACAATCTCTCATAAGTAACCAAATCACAATTCGAACCATGCATATCCCATTAATACTTAACCCAAGACAAACAAAGCATAGCTATCAACCATCAACAACCAAACAATCACCAAAACCATACAAGGCAACTAAATCAGAATAAAGCGACCAAACCAGCAAAGAATTTCCTACCGTTCCGTGGTGTAGGCCCGAAGACAAAACAAACGTCCTCTACTTACCTGAACTCTTACACCGCACTTACTCGCTTTGGCTCTGTAAATTTCCCCACTAGGTAACCTATCACATTCACAAAATTCACTTAAGCATCAAAATTCACTTCTAAAATATTTAAACTAACTCTAACTACAAATATTCAAACCTCATTAAAATCAAGCCTACATTCTTCAATTATTCTCAAACTACTATTTCTAGCCTAATCCAACTAAAACTTAACTAAACGGGCCACTAATTTGGGTTCGGTAAAAACCGACCCGAAACTTCAAACGCGCGTAACTTTTACGTCGATTATCGGAATCGAACGATTCCAGCGGTCACGTACTCCTCTAATACCCTATTTTAACCTGCCAAAAGAAATTTTAAAACAAACGACCCTAGCTAAGTCAAAACTCAGAAAAATCGAATCTGCCCTTTACCCGGAATTTTCCCTATTTTGATTTTTCATCAATTCTCCTCCAATTTCTCACCAATCAAATCACCCACATACCTAATTCACATAATCTAACACAAATTAGGGCTTCCAAATCCAGAAACCAGAAATGCCCAATTCGGGCTTGTTGGATTTTCGCCAAATCCGAGCTCACAATTTCTCGGCACCCTCGCCAGCGTTAAGCTCGGTCAATTGACGCCAAGAACAGCCAAAAACGGCCGGTGATCGGAGCTCAATCGAGCTTATCACCCTCGGCCAGAAACAGAACAAAAACAGGGGCGAAATTAACTTACCCGACGGATTTGTGCGCGGAGAGGGGCCGGAGTCTGCTCGTCACCGTTGTCTGGTCGGAGAGCGTCGGAAACCACGGCGGTGAACGGCCGTCGATCGTCGCTCGCGTCTTCCTCCCTTCTCCGTTCTCCTCTCGGCGCTCGGGTTCGAGCTCGAACAGAATAGCTTCGGCTATTCTGTTTGTTGTTTTTTTTTTATAATAATAATAATAATAATACTACATTAAAAACTAACATAATAACAATAATACCATTTTGCCCTTCAAAATTCCGTTCTTAAATTATAATTTGCGTAAATTGACTCTCAAACTATACACGGCTTAAGTTCTCCAATTTGAATATCCGAACACAAATTAATTAACCACTTAATTTAACCAAATTTATTCACTTTATTTTTCTCTCAAATTCCTCTTCCAAAATTTCACTCTAATTTTACTACTTAACATAACCTATCTAAGGTTACGCGCATTGTAAGAATTTTCCGGGTGTTACATATTTAGACTTTGGGAAATTTGATCCGCTTCCCATCGAACAGGGGGATCAGAAACAGCTATGTGAATCAGATTTACTGTTAAGGGAATTAATCCGCCTCTTAATAGTCAGTGGATATCTATATTTTGGGAGAGTTGATCCAACTCCCAATTTCACAGGGGGGATCTGAACAGAAACGATGCATGAACAACTAAGATGAGAAAGTAGAAATTGCATGTTTAGGAATTCATATTTCAGCATTTCATTTCATTACTGCTTTACTTACTTAGCATTAGGCTAATAGATGAGTTTTGTGATGTAGGTGAAGAAGTGACAGTGGGTGTGTTTACTGAGTTTGCTGAGAACTAGACTAGTTGGAGGAGTGCATCTATGCAGCAATCTGGCAGCTGATGGGGCGGTTTAACTGATGTCAGTTGGTGTGAAGGTTTAATTGACAATGTTTCAATTTAAGTATGTTGGATTTTCAAGACAGTAGTAGTTTTAATGTTTCTGAACTCATTTTGAGATTTTCTTCCAGACAATTATACTCTGTTGGTGTTAATAGTGGTTTTACTAAATGTTGGAGTAGTGTCCGAATTTAAGTGGTTTTGAATAAATTTTAGTAAATTGCTCAAGTTCTTCTGGTAGTCGGAGTTTTCTTTGTTAGAGTGAAATTGTTGTTGTTCTGTTGTCTATCGGATGGTGTCTTCAGTAAAGCCATCGGATGATGTCTTCAGTATAGTCATCGGATGATGTCTTCAGTGGAAGCCATCAGAAGATATAAGTAGAAGTTTTGTCGTTTAGTGACCGGTGGATGTCGAGTAATAAACTTACCGGATGATGTAGTAGAAGTTTTGTCATTTAGTGACCGGTGGATGTCGAGTAATAAACTTACCGGATGATGTAGTAGAAGTCTTGTCGTTTAGTGACCGATGGATGTCGAGTAATAAACTTACCGGATGATGTAGTAGAAACCTTTATCGTTTTGTGACCGGTGTATGTAGTTTGTTTAACCGGAAGACGTGAGCAAATGATTTGTCGTCTTGTGGTGGGCAGAGGCTGGATGAGTAATTCATCCGGCTGACGTCACTGGTGGGAGCCTACGGTTGGTTTCCACCCCTTTTCGTTGACTTTGTTCAGCGGATGATGTGTTTGACTTTTTAAACTTTAAACATTTCACGTCTAAGCCTCCATCTCTTCCGGCTGAATCATTTCCTTAATATTTTAATTGATTATCCAAACACTATTTTACAGTTTTGCTAAACTTTGCTTTGCTCAAGGATTTTCCGCTGCAAGTTTTCATGTTTTTTTTTTTTTAGCAAACGTTCAAATTTGACTTTCGAACGAAGTTTTAAATTTGGTCCGAAATTCTTTTTAGTTATGTTCGAGTTTATAAGTACCAAACCGAGTTCAGAAAACTCGGGGTGTTACAAGTTCATTTTCTATGCTCTTTTAAAAAAACCATGATGCATGAACACGTGCATAACATAACATTCAATATATATACCATCAAGACAATAAAAAGCATAATCTATATTCTACATATATACCATCAAGACAATAAACAGCATAATCTATATTCTACATATATACCATCAAGACAATAAACAAGCATAACCTATAAAAGAATTAATCTTAACTACCCAACCAAAACATATAAACAAGCAATTCACCAATGATCCTCGACGCGACTTTGACGTACGGTATAAGCCAATCGACCCTAGTAAGTCACGAGAACTTACCTGTCGTCCGTAGCGCACTGAGCTCCGTCCACGAGCGTTGTTCGTCTGGGGAAAAACACAACAGTTGTCGTTAAAACTAGATTAAACCGTTAAACGTCCAAATTTAACGAAACCTGAACTAAGGTAATTTTCCTAAAATTATAACTTAGCTCAATGAGGCATTTTACCGAGCAACCCGCGCTCGTAAATTTCTAAACTCCATTGATGGAGATTCTCAAGCTCCAAATATTCGATTTTCAACCTAAACACCGTATACACTCTAGATTTCGTCCAATAACGTTTAATACGTTCAATATACTCACAAATACGGTAATCCTACCGATTTCTAACTTTAGACTACGTTTTTAACAAAACCCTAACCGTGAAACTTCGCGAAAACCGAACAATAACCTTCCAAAACCATAGAACCTTACCTAGAGCGTTGATTGGAGGAGAAAACACGAAGAAAACTAGTCAATCGGAGGAAGAACGATCGTCGAAAAGGAGAGGGTCGCCGTTGAATTGCCGAAGAAGGGAGAGGTTCGCAGGGAGAGAGAGAGAGATCGTGAATGAGGGAGAAGAGAAAAGAAAACTTTGATTTCTAATTAAAATTTGACTTGACAAATTACCTTTTTGCTCTTCCTTTGTTTTCTATTTGTTTCGTTAATTATCCAACGATTCGGTTTCTCCAAATTTTCTTATTTCACCAATAACTTCAACTTATTATCGGGGTTTTATTAAAACTGTCCGTTCGCAATTCGGACTCCGTTTACTATTTTTATCAAAGTATCCTTTATATTACGATAAATGTAATTCTCGTAATATTAGTGTTAAACTCCTAAAATTCCCAAAATTTTCTTAAAAACCATATTAATTATTAGAATCGTAATAACGTTTTCTGTTCGCAAAACAGACTTGTTTTGACATATTTACAAAAATACTATTTATATTAAAATATTAATATCCCGTAAAGTCGGGTATTACATTACTAGTTGTGGAATGACCTAGAAATATCTCAAAGTTCGTCTTGAAGTAAATTTTTACCAAATTATCTTTGGTATTAAAAATGAAATATTTGCAACCAAATGCTCTAAAATATGTTACATTTGGTGTTCTACTGTTTCAAAGTTCATTGTGGTTTTTTCTAGAATAAGACAAATGGAAACCCGGTTAAGAACATAGCAAGCCGTTGCAACAACTTCTGCCCAAAAATATTTAGGAAGGGAATTCTCATTGAACATAGTTCTATCTATCTTTTGGAGAGACCTATTCTTTCTCTCAACAATTCCATTTTGTTGAAGAGTCCTACGCAAAGACAAATTATGCTTAATGCCAAATTTAAAACAAAAACACCTAAACTTCTCATTCTCAAATTCTCCACCATGATCACTACGAATAACAGCAATAGAAAGATCCTCTTCGTTTTGAATTTTCTTACTAAAGCTAGAAAAAGGTGTCAAATATTTCATCTTTTGACTTTAAAAAGAAGACTCAAGTAAACCTAGAGAAGTCATCAATAATAACAAAGACATAATGCTTACCTTCTAAGCTAACAATTTTTTAATGACCGAAAATGTCCATATGAAGAAGATGGAGAAGTTTGGAAGAAGAGACCACATTTTGAGACAAACGAATTCTTTGTTTGCTTTCCCATTTGACAAGCATCACAAACTCTATCATTCTCAAATGGTATCTTTGGAAGGCCCCAAACTAAGTTGTTTCTAGAAATTTTATCCAATGTATTCATACTAATATGATCTAATCTTCTATGTCAAGACCAACTATCAATAGATGAATTGGTCATAAAATATTTTCCATCAAAACAAGAAACACTATCCAAATCAATAATATATACATTTTCATTCATATAGCCGCTAAATAAGATTTTTCCATTTGATCTATTCTCAATCATATAAATTTTTTATTAAAAAATAACTTTATTTTCTTTATTACACAATTAACTAATACTCAAAATATCAAGCTTCAAACCATCAACCAATAAGACACTTTCAATAATAGGGGTAGAAACATTACCTATGTTTCCAATGCCTACGATTTTTTCTTTTTGACTACCTTCAAAAGTGACATTTTTTTTTTAAATTGAGGTAAACTTTGAGGAGTCTCCCGTCACATGCCTCGAACAACCACTATCGAGATACCACAAATTCTTCAAGAGAGATTCTTCAACCTACAAGAAAACAATCAAATGGTTCTCTTAGATACCTAAATATTTTTGGGTTCTAGAATGTTAGGCTTGGTTGCTTTAGAAACCAACATTAAAATAGAAGATGATTTTTTTTCACTTAATTTTAGAGGACAAGCAAAAGATTTATGACTCATTTTATTACACATATTACAAGTGGTTCGATTAACAAAGAAGTTTTCGTACACCTTTTTCTTCTTAAAAGTCTCATAACCAATACTAGCTTTATCAAAAGTCACTATTTGCTTTTCCAAAATCATTTTCAAATTTTTGCTACTGTTAGAGAACTTAAGCACTATATTATTTAAATCAACATTT
>CM039513.1:14643903-14799721 GCA_022432975.1 Begonia masoniana
TCTTTTCCTAAAGCTAGAGGAGGTATCAAAGGTTTCATCATTTGACTTCAGAAAGTATAACCCAAGTGATTTCGAAAGTCATAGGCATAGAATTTTCCACCTAGAGGCTACATTAGAAGCACCGAAGAGGTCTATGTGAGGAAGTTGTAGGGGCTTGGAGGTATAAATTGCATTTTTTGATGCAAGGAATTTTTGATCTGTTTGCCCATTTGGCAATCTCACAGACCTTATCCTTCTCAAAGGATATCTTGGAATCCCTCTAATAAATTATCATTAGTAATCTTAGCTAAGGTATCAATACGTACAATGCCTAATCTCTTATTGTCAGGTCCACACAATAAACCAACGGATTCACAGTAAGGCATTTTTTATCAATTGTTCAAAGTTATCTAAATCAATAATTCCAACATTTTCTTTTCTATAACCTTGTACCAAAGAATTTGCTTATTTGAGACATCCTGTTATTAATACATCAATTTAACTTGAACAACTACTTTATAACCCTTATTACATAATTGACTGATACTAACTAAATTATGCTTTAACCTTTATACTAACAGCACATTTCTTATAATAGGGTTTAGAGTTGTTACATAGTTCCCCAGACAACGATTTTCTCTTTTGGTTTCCACCAAAAGTGACATTTCCTTTCTTCTGTTGACATACATCAAATTTGGTTGAGTCTCCTGTCATATACCTCGAGCTCCACTGTCGCGGTACCCTATTTTCTCAGAGAGCATCAACCTACCACTAGAAAATCTTTTTTCTTCTTAGGTCCCAACCTATTTTGGGTCCTAGTGTTTATTTGGTTCCTTTAGGAACCCACTGTAATCTTCCACTTGATTTCTTATCAAGTTTCAGAGGACATTCATATGATTTATTCCTACTCATTACAGCAGACATGCAATTGAGTTAACAAGAAAATGTCTTATATCTTTCTTTTTATTAACGTGTCAAAAAATATCCTCGCCTGCTTTATTCCAATAAGAAACAACGAATACATGCTTCAGTACGGATGCTTCCCAACGGTAACATTTCTCCATTTTGAAGAAAGAAACATTCAATTTTGTGAAGCAATTTTATACAGAGTATATAAGCAGAAGAAAAGGCTCGAAGATTAACTTTTGCCAAATTTGAATTCTGAGCCCTAGCTGCGAAAGTTATTGCACACTCTGTATTCCTCTCTACATCTCTCAATCCTAACTTGAGATTCACTTTGGTGAGATTGTAGTCTGAGCTTTATATTTTACAAACTCAAATCTGTATAAGGTAGTGGATTGACGCCCGTGAAGTTCAATCCAGAATTGTAAAGGCAGTTGATCGGAGCCCGGAATCCCGATCTGTTATTTCTCGTGAGGAGAAGGGTAAGGATTTTCAAGGGGTGAGCCTTGGAGCGTGGACGTAGGTAGTTTGGCCGAACCACGTAAAAAATATTGGTGTTGAATCTCTCTTACTCTCTCTTTAATTTTGATATTACCTTATTTGCAATTAAATTAATTAAGAGAGTAACACTAATTGATTATTAGATTAATTTTTAAAAGTCTAATTCACCCCCCTCTTAGACAATTCCGGTCCTTCAAAATTGCCATGCGGGGGGCCGCGAAATTGATGCGGCCCCCCGAATTCACATTCGGGGGGCATGCGGGGCCCCGCCAGGGGTTTTTTTGTTAGTTTTTAAAACTTCGAGGTTTTGACTGAGAGGACTTATAGTCTGAGGGTTTTTTCGGGAAATACCCATACTCTAGGGTGGCTTTTGGAATTTACCCATGGGCTAGGGCGATCATCTAGATAACCATTTAAACTTCCTTCACCTGGTTTTCTAATTTTGGAGATGATTGGCGGTCAAGGGTCGTTGAGAGAGATGGGGGTTTCCAAGTCAATATTTGTCAATTCTAATCTTCCAACAATGAACCTTGAAAGGACTTTGAGGGCAGGTATTGATTCTTTTTTGTAGTTTTTGAATTCAAAAAACTCGAAATTATTGCATAACAAACCTTTACGTGAATGACACATTATATGCTCGGTTCCAGGTTAACGTTTGGTGTCAAAAAACCAGAGAAAGATCAAGTTTTGTTTTTTTTTATATCAGAAATGATTGGCGGCGCTATCCATCTCCAGGTGCCGATGAAAAATTCTCTGACACCATGGCGGGAAGATCATCGAGTCGCGGGGCTGGGCACTATTCCAGACGCCGATGATTCTTGATCGAGACGCTAGGCGCGCAGAATTGCGACATGTGTGATGCCAAGGATTCGAGGTTGAAGCGCTGTACATTTTTCTAAACTGAGCAGAATTGTGACATTTGCGGCGCCAACGATTCTTAGCTGCATTGTTGTGCTCATCTGTCAAACTTTGTGGCCCAAAATTGGGGTTTGCGGCTCTGCCGTGTTGGGCACCACGATGTCAGTGTTTGGTGGCCGTTGCACCAGACCAAATTTATGAGAAGAATGAACACTTGAACCACTCGGAATTAACAAATTATCATAACCCAACTCAAAGATGCATAGAATTGATCCCAAAAAAATGGAGAATGAACACTCGAACAATTAGCATCGTGGAAGAAACACCTCAAGATAGCACCAATCAAAAGATCACAAGAACACCAGAGGAAGATCTCGATCAAAAGCAAAGTCACGAAGAATATGTTTCTCTTGTCAGAGAGCGTTATGATCAGAAGAGGAAGATGGCCGAAAAGAAATCAGAAATAGGAGATGCTTCCATAGCAGCATCAGATGGATACAAATCATCTGATGTGTTAGTGGTCTCATCTTCAGACTCAGGTGAACAATGGATCATGGACTCTGGATGCTCACTTCACGTGACTCCTTGGGAAAGAGTGGTTGAAAATTTTTGAAAAGATCGTAGGAGAAAATGTGTTATTGGGAAATAACAAATCCTGCTAAGTTGAAGGCGAAGGTTCTATAAAACTCAAACTTCATGATGGACGTATTAGAACCATTCATGGTGTCAAATTTGTTCCCAAACTAAATAAAAAATCTACTGTCAATTGGAATGTTGGATAAAAACAATGGCAGTATAAAAATTAAAGCAGCGACTATGAAAATCTCAAAGGATATCATAATTGTTGTGCGAGGAAATTATGGTCTCTATGTATTAGTAGGGCAAAACTGTGACAGACAACTGTTGCTACTAAATCAGGTCAAAATAAAAAATAATAATAATTGGCATCTAAGGCTAGGCCATGTTAGTGAGGGGCAACAGGAATTAAAGAAACACAATTTCATGGTTAAAGATGAAATATAAGAGTTGAAATTCTATAAGAACTGCATACTAGGTAAAAGTACTCGAGTAAAGTTTAACAGAACAGTCCAATAATCGATAATTTGTCTCGAAAGCTCTTGGTTTACTGTCTAAAATCTAAAGATCAGGTTTTTGATACATTTAAAACATGGAAGATAATGGTGGAAAAAACAAACGGGTAAGGCTATTAGGAAGCTACGTACTAACAGTGGAATGAAATACCATTTGAATAAGTTTAGTACCTACTGTAAATAGAAGGGGATGACACGTCAGCATAATTAGCTATGTTGAGAATAAAAAAAAATTGGTGGAAATAATAATAATGTCATCGCAGTAAAACGTGAGAGAGTAATTGTCAGGACCCGACCCGACTCGACGAGCCCCGACGATTAGAATTCTCGAGGTGAGAAATGATAATAAATTCCGAGTTTTCAATTTTCATTGATACGTTTGTATTTTAATTAACCTCGTCTTTTTTGTACATGAAATGTTAAAATAAGATATTTTCATACAATTCCAAACAATATACATGTTCCAAACCAGTTTTTCAAAGTTTGGAATATGAATTAAATATATGAATTAAACATTTCTATATGTACATCATTATCAAAGTACAAACGTATGAAAATAGCCTTACCTAATAGCCTTATATTGGGACAAATATATGAATTAAACATTTCTATATGTACATCATTATCAAAGTTTTCTAACGGAAGTTATTTCAAACAAAATAAGTCACACACACGTGACCGTTCAAAAGAGTTTATAAAATTTCTAAACTATCTATCTTTGTCCCAATGCAAAAGAAGATCATCTACCTCGATGGTTTTTGCCTATGCCTCTTTATCGTCTTTACATTTACTTTTTTTGCTTTACCATTTCAGTGAACATTCTCATTATCTGAAAAATATAGATAATCCACATAATGAGTTTTACGCCCAACAAATAAGTCTAGCAGTTAGAATAGCTAACACAGCCTCTATCCACTCTATTTATGATCATACTCCATCCTCCACTTAACATTGATTCTCTTTTAAATCAATTTAAGTCAATTTATTTTGATTTGAAATTCATGTTATTTATATAAAAATGCATGCATGTTCGTATTCGAATCATTTAAAAATCCATGTCATTAACCACAGTCTAAAATCATTATCAACAAATAGATAAATTACATGCAATTTAAAATAAACATTCCACAATTTAAAGTCATCTTTTCACAAAACATTCAATGCAATCTTTTAACATTCAAATTGATATGTCAAAAATGCAATTCACTCTAATTGACGCATATGACCAGCACACAATCCTATAATTTTTTGGGCTTTCACCGATAAGGTTGTAGGACCCTACACATTGCTTCTCCACGAGGTTTAAAGATTTTCAACCCAATGAGGACACATGGTTAATCTCCCAATCATTTTCATAGTCATACTTATCGCACATGAAGAGGCAAGTCCAGTCCAATGGGTTCTTATGCTACCACAACTTTCAACTTCCTCCTTCCTAAATGTATGCTTTAAAAATAGTTATAAAGTAATGTTTTGCATATTTAAATTAATGCAACTCAACCCACCTATGCAATTGATAATTTAAATCAATGCGTTCAATTCAATATAAAATGTAGTTTTCAAAATGCCACGTTTAACAATTCAATATAAATCGAATTTAAACAACATTTCAATATTGATGTGGACCAAGTCGCGTTGGACTTTTTGGAACAACAAGATCGGGTTTCTTGAAGGCCTACTTCCGAGGCTCATAACTTTTGACTATAATGGAGTTACGAGCCCATAATATATCAAATTGAACGGGTCGAAAGATTACGGGAAGCTGTTATAAATGTTAATCGCCTAAGCATTTTCATAGTATACTTATCGCAACTGAGAGGCAAGTCCAGTCCAACGAGTTCTTATGCTACCACGGCTTTCAACTTCCTCCTTCCTAAATGCATGCTTTAAAAATAGTTATAAAGTAATGTTTTACATATTTAAATTAATGCAACTCAACCCACCTATGCAATTGATAATTTAAATCAATGCGTTCAATTCAATATAAAATGTAGTTTTCAAAATGCCACGTTTAACAATTCAATATAAATCGAATTTAAACAACATTTCAATATTGATGTGGACCAAGTCGCGTTGGACTTTTTGGAACAACAAGATCGGGTTTCTTGAAGGCCTACTTCCGAGGCTCATAACTTTTGACTATAATGGAGTTACGAGCCCATAATATATCAAATTGAACGGCGTCGAAAGATCTACGACGTGTATAACATAGTTAATCTCCTAATCATTTTCATAGTCATACTTATCGCACATGAAGAGGCAAGTCCAGTCCAACGAGTTCTTATGCTACCACGGCTTTCAACTTCCTCCTTCCTAAATGCATGCTTTAAAAATAGTTATAAAGTAATGTTTTACATATTTAAATTAATGCAACTCAACCCACCTATGCAATTGATAATTTAAATCAATGCGTTCAATTCAATAAAATGTAGTTTTCAAAATGCTACGTTTAACAATTCAATATAAATCGAATTTAAACAACATTTCAATATTGATGTGGACCAAGTCGCGTTGGACTTTTTGGAACAACAAGATCGGGTTTTGTGAAGGCCTACTTCCAGGGCTCATAACTTTTGACTATAGTGGAGTTACGAGCCCATAATATATCAAATTGAACGGCGTCGAAAGATCTACGACGCATATAACATGGTTCTCCTGTTGAAGCCCATTTTTTAGTCCAAAAAACGTCGTTAGACCAGCTGCGCGAGCCTCGGAAGTTTTATTCGTAATTTCTATTGTTTTTAATTTTATTATCTGAGACGATATAAATACTGTTTTTAGAATTTGATTTGGGATGATTGATTTGATAAAAAAATTGACTCTCTTTACCAGTTTCTAATCTTTATAGGATTCAAAATTGATACCTAGGATCTGTTAATTATGTGCGATTTAATAGGTTCTAGAAGACAATTGCTGAAAATAGCGCGTGATTCAACAACTCCTGTTAGTTCTGGAGTTTTCTTGAAATCACCGCTGCGTCAAATATATACTGTAATTCAATATAAATTTTCATAAAAACAATAGTCATTATTCACTTCAATCTATCAAATCATAACCAAATCACCAAATATCTCAACCTATCCAGAATCCAAGCGAAAATGAAATCTATCCCCATCTAATAATACATTGAAGCATAAATTAACTAATCTAACCGATAGATTTACTTACCTAATTGTCGGTTCCTTCACTTTAACTGAAAATCTCCTCTTTCTATCAAAATGATCTTCTCAATGAGCTAAACAATTTTCTCTAAAAGACAGATCGACAAAAATCACATTTTCTCTTATTTTTCTTCTCGTTTCTCCCTTCTTCCCCTCAGTTCTTTCTTCTCTGGCATTTTCTTTCTCTCTCTCTCTCTCTTCCTTTTTTTTTCTCCACGTAAAACCCAGCAGCTTGCCACCTTAACCCTTTTGCAACAGTGGTTTAATGGTTACCATTAAACCATTCTTATCTCTTGAAAAATATCATTTTGTCTTTCAAACTTTGGTTTATTATCATAAAAACGAGTTTAATAAATCTTTAAACTCAATTAGCCTTAATCTAATCCAAGTTAGATAAATTTTAATATAATTTTTATAATTAATCAAAATTTTATCTGAAAAATTGAAATTTTTATACATTAAAATTTAACCGGGGTGATCGATCGGCTACGTTTTTCACTTTTGAACGTATCCTTTCTTCAATCCAACTTCTTCAACGCATATTTATACATTCTTTAAATATAAATATACTCGATTATATTTTTGAATTTAAAAATTCGAACCATTTTATCGACAAAGGTCTGAACCATTACAATACTGATCAGGATAATTCTCAGGAAATGCTGCTCTTGACAGTCTCCTTAGACAGAATTACCTTTCCAAGTAAGTTCCCAGGAAAGGCTGGAAGGGGTCGCAAACGGCTCCACTTAAAATCCAGTCTCCTAGACAGAACTCACTTACACAGTACAATTACACCACTAAATAAGTGGTACGAGAAACGATAGCAGATACAATCCAAAAAATATCAGGAATATTTTTCCCACGCCGTTAAATATAATGACCAAGAAGTAAGAGAAATAATGACTAAAATGAACACCAAGAATTTTTAAGTAAAAACCCATATTGGAAAAAACTACAAGGACTGAGTCCAGAAAGATGTCACTATGAAACATAGGAATTACAATATTTTTCTAGATATCGAATATTTTAGAAAATATTCAATAAGAGAAATCACATCTCTTAGAATTGTCACTGTACTCAAAAGTATCTCACTTATTTTCTTTCACCCACTTTCTTTTCTCTCCTTCCAAAATAATTCTCACTATTTTCTTCATCTTCTTCATAGAAGATTTCTTCTTCTTCTTCGGATGATTGATCATGTAGCGCCCCCGAACCCATCCCGGCTCGGTGCGCTACTTTGCTAACCTATACCACGTTTAAAACGAAATTTAAAATAATTTTCGATGATTCGTAGAAAGACATTTATAAAATACGTAAAAAGGTAACGGAAAGTATAAGGTTGAAACTTGTTTGAAATAAGCGTCGAAACAGTAAAATCGGGTTGCGGTCGACAACTCAAAGTAGTGGTCGACCCCAAAAAGGTTCTGGTTTCAGTTTGTACTGAGATCGGTCGGGGTCGACACTTTGTCTGGCACAGGTCGACCCCTGCTAAAAGGGTCGACACCTTAATTGCCTCTGGTTACATTAATGAAGGAAAGCGGTCGACACATTGTCTGAGGTGTCAACCCCTTGACTGGTTCTGGTCTACCCCTGCAGCATAATCCCGCAGCCCAGCGCGCCAGCCTCGACTACTAGCGCACCTCTTCCACTTTTTCTCATTTTTCTTCAAACCAAATATTTCTAAATCAACTAAAAATTTACCCCAACGTTCCCGACATCCCCGACTCTGTGTCCCGTAAAAATCTCGAAAAACCGACTTAAAACAGTTAGCGAATACGTAGAGACAAAAGAACCCGACGTTATATACTTTAAAATCAAAACGAGCAATATAATGGCTAAAATTTCCTAAATCCCAAAACCTGACAATTCACATTTATAAAACCATCTAAACCAAATCCACAAATGTGTCAAGACTACAAATATTTACACCAAGTAAAATCTAACAAAGTCAATCCAAAATACTCAATCCATACTCAACCACAGACCTAGGTCGAGGCGCCCCGACAACTGCCCGCACCGGCGTGCCTTGTGAATCTCCGACTGCTCCTAGGCCTGATCTTCCCCATCAACCTCACCTGTAAATACCTCGTCACCTACACCACAGAACACAAAATGTAAGCCTAATGCTTAGTAAGTAGGGAATAACGAATGCAACAAACACACAATGCAACCAATCTTATCACATGCCTTTTCTAACACTCGGTTGTGCTCATTTCCTTTTCATTGCATTAAAATGTTCATAAGCCATGTGAATCAATTGTGTACACATCCCATGACCGTCTAGGATGGTCGCATATCGATCCACCCTTAACAAAACTGGATGGCACGCTTCCCATGACCGTCTAGGAAGGCCACCGAATTTTATGTTCCCGCAATCGATCGTAGAATCCTATGACCGTCTAGGAATTCATACTCTCGATGCCTTAAGTTTTGCCATTCTTTTATCTGATTATCGTTCACACTCACAATGACAAACAATGCAACCACTCGTATCTAGCGTACTGTAACTCATGATGCATGTTTTAAAGATATGCAACACAATACAATACAAAACAAAACAACCAACCATTAAACCCTACCGCTCTATGGTGTAGGCCCGAAGGCAACGAAAAGATTCCTCTACTTACCTGACTGCTCGGCACTTACTTGATCACTTCGTCCCGTAAAATTACTCGCTCGACACCCTAACAAATATAGGAAATAACTTAGAATTTCTAAGCAAAACTAACAACAATACAAACCAATTCAAACTCTAAACCCTAAACCCGATTTTTCCACCACTTTTTAGCGTCCAACTTCAAATGGCCATAACTTACTCGTTTTTCAACGGATTTCAACGTGTCACCCCAATCCGTAAACCTCTCCACGTCTACTATCCATTGAAACACTCAAAATAACAAACCAAACACAATGGCCAATCCGAAAATGCAAAAACAAAACTGGTGCATTAAGAGTACAAAACCGGTTTTTCCATAACTCCCTTCCAATCTCAAATCTATCCCTAAAAACTACCCCAACTAACATCATTAAGGGTTTAAACTATCAATGAGGAAGAAATTAGCCAAGAGACACAAAATTTTCGGAGTTCCCAGTCTAGGGTTTTCAAACCCTAACTAAAACCAACAAAAACACCCTAAAAACACCTAAAATCAACAATAACTCATACCAAACTAAAAACCCACTCAACTTACCACTCAAAACCCTTGCAAGAATTGAAGAAAGTGGAGGAGAAGGATCGGCTATGGAGGCTTGAAGAACCGAGAGAAAATGAGGGAGAAAGAAGACAATTCTCCATTTAACTTAAAAGTTTTCTTCTCTTTTAATTTTCTTCCACCAATTTCTTAAAATTTCAAATCAACCCTCCCTTTTCTCTCTTAAATTCCAACGTGAAATGCTCCTCACTTACCACCTTTCATTCAACTAATAACTTTCTATTTGCTTCCTATTGGTTTATTGACTTTTCAAACCTCTTTTTGTTTGGCCTTGTCAAAACTCTTTTCTTCTCCTTGCATTACATTTAAATCTTTCATCACTTAACATTAAACTATCCTAACCGTCTAATCCAAGGCCTATGCGTGATATATGAAATTCCTAGGTGTTACAATCCACCCTCCTTACAAAAATTTTGTCCTCAAAATTTGCGTACCCGAAGAGCTCAGGATAGCGCTCCATCATATCCTTAAATGGCGAAATCTTCAAAGAAAAGACTACAGCTGCTAACTCCAGATCATGGGTCGGACAATTCTTCTCATAAGACTTCAATTGCCTAGAAGCATACGCTATCACCTTATCATTCTGCATAAGCACACAACCCAACCCAATCCGAGAGGCATCACAATAAATACTGAACTTCTCCTCAGCTACAGGCAACGTCAACACCGGAGCTGTCGTTAACTTCTGCTTCAACATTTCAAAACTCAGCTCACACTCTTCCGACCATTCGTACTTTACATCTTTTATGGTCAACCGAGTAAGAAGTGCTGCTATTTTTGAAAATCCTTAAATAAATTTCCTATAATAGCCAGTCAACCCCAAAAAACTTTGAATCTCGCTGACATTTCTCGACTGAGGCCATTCTTGAATCAACTGAATCTTGGCTGGATCCACCAATATCCCTCCATCGGAAATAACATGACTAAGAAAATGCACCATAGTCAACCAAAATTCACATTTTGAAAACTTGGCATATAACTGATGCCGCTTCGAAGTCTCCAGTACTATTCTCAGATGCTCCTTCTCATCACGGGAATAAACCAGAATATCGTCGATAAACACAATCACGAATTTATCGAGATACTCCCGGAACACTCGATTCATCAAGTCCATGAACGCAGCTGGAGCATAAGTCAATTCGAACGATATAACCAAAAACTCATAATGTCCATACCGCGTACGGAAAGCTGTTTTCGGGATATCCTACGATCTGACCTTCAATTGGTAATATCCTGATCTCAAATCAATCTTAGAAAATATCTGGGCTCCTTGCAGCTGATCAAACAAATCATCTATTCTTGGTAACGGATATTTGTTTTTCACAGTTAACTTGTTCAGCTCCCGGTAATCAATGTACATAAGAAGCGACCCGTCCTTCTTCTTTACAAACAACACGAGCGCTCCCCACGACGAGAAACTAGGGTATAAAGCCCTTATCGACCAGTTCCTCCAACTGCTTCTTCAGTTCTTTCAACTCAGGAGGAGCCAACCTATATGGATTCTTCGACACAGGTTCAGCTCCAGGATATGTGTCAATTAAAAACTTGATTTCCCAGTTCAGAGGTAGACCAGGCAAATCATTTAGGAACACCCTAGGAAACTCACGAACCACTAATACATACTGAGGTCTAACTTCTACCAAAGATTGGGAATCTACTATAGCTACAAGAAAACAGACGAACTCACACATAATAGACCTCCAAGCGTCCATCGGTGCCAAGACTGAAAGCTTCTGTACGCTCCTCAAAGACTGTAGCGAAAGCTTCTCACCGTTCGGAGGATGAAAGTTAACTGTTCCTGCTCGGCAATCAATCGTGGCATGGTGTCAGAACAACCAATCCATACCGAGTATAACATTATACCCAGTTATCCCCATCACAATTAAATCAGCAGGCAATGTCTTTCTTCCAACCGATATCAAACTATTGAACACCACCTGATCGGAATGTAAGCACTCACCGGAAGGTAATTTCACATCATAAAAACATCCAGCCGGATTCACTTCCATTTGTACTTTCACCACAAAAGCTATTGATACGAACGAATGGGATGCACCTGAATCTATCAATGTAAACGCTGGCACTGCATTAACAAACACAGTACCTGAGATCACGGTAGCACGATCCTTTCCCTCAGGCTCGATCATGGCAAAGATTCTGGGTGTAGCTTTAATTGGACCTTTCTTTGCTGTGGGGCAATCAGTAGCTACATGATCGGGCTGGTTGCATTTGAAACATTGGGCAATCCTCGGCTTTGGGCAATCACAGGAAAGATGTAACACCCCTAATACTGTACCTATTTACCCGTATAAATTTTTCATTTTTATTTTTACCTTTTAAACAAAACTTTAAAAACCTAACGTTAAAGCGGAATTGAAATCGAAGTTCGTTTGGTAAATCATTTAAAATATAAACTAAAACTATTAATAAAACTTAAATCATTTAAACATTTAATAAAAAAAAACATTTAAAATCATACAGAAAAGGGGAGGGCAGAATCGGAAATCTGCCCTCAGAAAAGTAGCAGCGATCGGGCGCTGCTAATTGCAGCGCACGATCACTGCATGCGCTGCACAATGCAGCGCACGATCGCTGCATTGTGCAGCGCCTGATCGCTGCACTGCAGCGATCATTTGCTGCTGCAGTGATCCCACGGCGCCCAGTCGCCGACCCTTCATTCAGCGATCAGCGCACAGCGCCCGATCGCTGCAGCTCCTCACTTCTTCCTTACTCCGTTCTTTTCTTTTCTACACTTAGGCTCTCTGGAATCTCAAACTCCAGAGAGCAGATCTCTCAACATCCCTCTCTGGGATCTGATTCCAGAGAGCATTTTGCTCTTTCTTTTCTTACTCAATTCCTCACCTTTATCACAAAGGTTTACAACTTAATTCAACCGACTCGCGACGGACTTTGCGAAGTCCAACTGCGTGGATAGCTCTAAAAACCGAGCTATCCGTATACAGATACAGATACAGATACAGATACAGATACAGATACAGATACAGATACAGATACAGATACAGATACAGATACAGATACAGATACAGATACAGATACAGATACAGATACAGATACAGATACAGATACAGATACAGATACAGATACAGATACAGATACAGATACAGATACAGATACAGATACAGATACAGATACAGATACAGATACAGATACAGATACAGATACAGATACAGATACAGATACAGATACAGATACAGATACAGATACAGATACAGATACAGATACAGATACAGATACAGATACAGATACAGATACAGATACAGATACAGATACAGATACAGATACAGATACAGATACAGATACAGATACAGATACAGATACAGATACAGATACAGATACAGATACAGATACAGATACAGATACAGATACAGATACAGATACAGATACAGATACAGATACAGATACAGATACAGATACAGATACAGATACAGATACAGATACCTACAAACACGTTTCCAAAACATTTTCATTTAACTTAACATTTAACCCCAAAACATTTCATAACGTTTATCAAAACTGTTTATACCAAAGCGTTTTACATACAATTACCAAAACGTTATCAACCCTACCAGATCCAAACAACCTAATATTCTATACAATCATCAGTCAAACATCCCAAAATAACCCCAGAGTCCATACATACATCCCCACGGGTCATATAGCACCCCTCAACTGCTCAGCGCACTCCCACGGCCATCATCCATCAGCTGCTCCTAGTCAGGAGGAGGAATATCATCCTCACCTGGGTCAAGTAACCTATAACGTCACCTACACCATACAGACACATATGAGATATTGAAATCTCAGTAAGCTACGTAAATGCAGATGCATGCGTGCGTATGCTATTCATAAAACGTGCAGATTACAGATTCATATTCAGATACATTTTCATTCTTTTCATTACGTCACAGACAGATTGTTACCGAGATATCAGCCCTCTAAATGGAAAGGATACATTCCGCGGTCGAACTACCACTTTCCACCTAGAGGAGGGGGGTACATGCTCACAAACCCTACAGCCATGCCTGAGCCCCACCTCGCGTAACCAGATACAGATACAGATACAGATTACGTACATTAATTACAGAGGTTCATTTCTTTCCTTAAAACACGTGCGGAAATCCATTTTCTATGACATTTGAAATACGTGATGCATGAACAGTTAATCAGCGGAAAGTAAACAAACAGCATACATATCAACAAGACAATACAACATAACCTATAAACAACTAACCTACTACCCAACCTAAACAACGTAAACCAAGGAACCCTCAAGGATCCTTGATACGACGACGAGGTATGGTGTAGACCTTTCGGTCAAGCAAGTCACGAGAACTTACCTTGAGCGCGCTGGATCTCAAGCTTCGTCCACTGGAGTCGTGTGTCTGAGGAAAACACGATATCCACCGTTAAAACCAATTTGAATTATAAACGTTCAAATTATAAAATCCTCAACTAATGAATTTCCTAAATTCCAACTTAGCTAATTAAAGCATTTAGAACGTCAATTAAGGCTCGATAATCTGAAATCTCAATTAACGAGTTTTTCTCAAAAACCCGGAAATTTACCAATTTTTAACTTTTTCACAAATTGATTTTTCTTCGTCCAATAACGTCAAATACGTTCAATACATACTTAATCACGGCTAACCTATTAATTAAGACCCCTAATTCGACATTTTTATCGAAACCCTAATCGAACCCTAACGTTAAATCGACCTAAAACTTGGAATTTAACGCTCAAAGACCGAAGCTACTTACCGAGGGTAGCGAGAGGAGAAGAAACCGTGAAGAAATCGGAACGAACGGGAGGAGAAACGGAGTCGGATCGTGAGAAGTCGTCGGCGGCCGAGAGAGGGTTTGCTCTCTGTTCGTGAACGCCAGGAAGAGAAAAAGAGAAAGTGAGGAAAAGAGAGAAAATTTAGGTTATTTAATAATTTGATTTGGCAAATTACCAAATTGCCCTTAGCTCTTATTTCTATTTTGTTTCGTCCTTCGGTTCGTTAATCGTCCAACTATTCGGATTCTCGAAAGTTCCATATTTTGCCAATAACTTTTATTCATTGCCAGGGATTTATTAAAACTGTCTGTTCGCGATTCGGACCTCGTTTCCTATTTTTACGAGAACATCTTTTACACTACAAAAGGTGTATTTACTCGGAATATAGTGTTTGATCTCCGAAAATTCCCATAAATTCCTTAAAATTCTTATTATTCGTTAGAATCGTAATGACACTTTCTTTTTGTAAAACGGACCTGATTTGACATATTTACCAAAAATGCCATTAAATAATGAAATAATAATATAACATAATATATTCAAAAATCCGTACAAGCCGGATATTACATTCTACTCTCCTTATTCAGAATTTTGTCCACAAAATTAAATCATGCAAACAAATCAGGATACTTAGTCATCATATCCTGCTGTCGCTCCCACGTAGCTTCTTCCACCTCGTGGTTCCGCCATAGGACTTTAACTAGCGGAATCTCTTTGTTGCGCAAAAGCTTTATGGAAGTCTCCAAAACACGTACCGGCCTCACCTCATAGCTCAAGGTAGGCTGTACCTCAATCTCCGTAGCCTCCACAATCTGCGACGGATCGCGTAGACATCTCCGAAGCATGGATACATGGAACACATCGTGGATACCCTCCATAGAAGCCGGAAGCTGCAACCTATACGCCAACTTCCCGATCCTCTTCATAATAGGAAAGGGTCCCACATACCGAGGGTTCAACTTACCCCTCCTTCCAAATCTCGCGACACCTTTGAACGGAGAAACCTTCAAATAAACTTCGTCGCCCTCCTCGAACTCTAGCTCTCGCCGTCTCACATCAGCATAACTCTTCTGTCGGCTCTGAGCTACCTGAATACGCTGTCGGATAACGGCAATCTTCTCTGCCGTTTGCTGTAGAATCTCAGGACCTATGATGCTGGCCTCGCCAACCTCGTCCCAATATAATGGAGACCTACACTTTCGACCATACAAAGCCTCGTAAGGTGCCATGCCGATGGTAGCCTGGAAGCTGTTGTTGTACGAGAACTCAATCAGGGGCAAATATCGGCTCCACGAGCCCTGAAACTCCAACACACAAGCTCTGAGCATATCCTCAAGAATCTGATTCGTCCTCTCTGTCTGACCATCAGTCTGAGGATGAAAGGCCGTGCTGAAATTAAGCTGAGTCCCCATAGCCTTATGCAGGCTCTTCCAGAACTTCGATGTGAATCTCGGATCTCTGTCTGAGACAATAGAGACTGGCACGCCATGCAGTCTGACTATCTCCTGCACATAAAGCTCGGCGAGCTGATCCATAGAAGACGCCATCTTCACAGGCAAAAAGTGAGCCGACTTTGTCAATCGGTCCACAATAACCCAAATGCCGTCATGGCCTCTCGTAGTCCTCGGGAGCCCCACAATGAAATCCATGGAGATCTGCTCCCACTTCCACTCCGGAATCGGCAGTGGTAATAGTGTCCCAGCGGGTCTTTGGTGCTCAGCCTTTACCTGCTGACATACTAGGCAGGTTTCAACGTACTTGGCAACCTCCCTCTTCATGTTCGGCCACCAGAAGTGTTGTTTCAAATCCCGGTACATCTTGGTACTCCCCGGGTGCACAGAATATGCCGAAGAATGTGCCTCGGCCAATATCTCCTTCTTCAGATCCTCGTCGCTAGGCACGTACCACCTATGCCTGAACTTCAGAATACCATCTTCCGATAAATGGAAATCCGACGAGTCTCCCAATGTCATACTAGATCGAAGCTCCATACACTTCGAATCATTCTGCTGAGCCTCGCGTATACGATCTAGAATGGTCGGCCTGAGAGAAATACTGGTGAGCATGCTGGACAACTCTGCCACTATCTCCACGTCGAATCTCTCAATCTCAGACCGCAGCGTAACTGACATCGCTGCTAATGAAGGTTGACTCGCAGAAGGCACTCTACTCAAGGCATCAGCAACTTTGTTCGCCTTCCCCGGATGGTACTTGATGTCGAAATCGTAACCTTTGACAAACTCAAGCCATCGTCATTGTCGCATGTTCAACTCCTTCTGCGTAAATAAGTACTTCAAGCTCTTGTGGTCGGAGAATATCTCGCACTGCTGCCCATATAAGTAATGTCTCCATATCTTTAGTGCGAAGACCACAGCTGCTAGCTCAAGGTCGTGTGTGGGGTAGTTCTGCTCATACGGCCTCAGCTGCCGGGATGCATAAGAAATAACTTTCTCCTCCTGCATCAGTACACAACCGAGTCCCACTCCCGATGCATCACAATACACACTGTATCTGACACCCTCAACAGGTAACACCAGTACTGGAGCGGTGGTCAATCTCTGCTTCAACTCCATAAAACTATCATCACAAGCAGCCGACCATACAAACTTCTCGTTCTTCCGAGTCAATCGTGTAAGAGGAAGTGCGATCTTCGAGAATCTCTCTATAAACTTCCGATAATAACCGGCCAATCCGAGAAATCCACGCACCTCACGTACGTTCTTCGGCTGTGGCCAATCTCTGACCACCTGTATTTTGCTCGGATCCACAGAAATTCCGTCCTGTGATATAATATGGCCCAGAAAACTCACTCTGTCAAGCCAGAACTCGCACTTCGAAAACTTCGGATATAGCTGGCGTTGACTCAGAATCTGTAAAACGATCCTCAGATGCTCCTCGTGCTCTTCTTTAGACTTAGAGTAAATCAGAATGTCATCGATGAAAACCACCACGAACTTGTCCAAGTACTCCTTGAAGACACGGTTCATCAAGTCCATAAACGCTGCAGGGGCATTAGTAAGTCCAAATGACATGACAAGGAACTCATAATGCCCATACCTCGTTCGGAATGCCGTCTTCTGAATATCATCCCTCCGGACCTTCAGCTGATAATAACCCGAGCGTAGGTCGATCCTGGAAAACACTCGGGCACCCTGCAGCTGATCAAATAAATCGTCAATCCGGGGCAGTGGGTACTTATTCTTCACTGTGAGCTTATTCAGCTCCCTGTAATCGATACACATCCTGAGGGTCCCGTCTTTCTTCTTGACAAACAGAACGGGCGCACCCCAGGGTGAAACGCTGGGTCGAATAAAACCCTTCTCCAGTAACTCGTCAAGCTGAGTCCTCAACTCTCTCAACTCAGCTGGTGCCAACCGGTAAGGGTTCTTGAACCTTGGCGCAGAGTTAGGATATACGTCAATAGTGAACTCAATCTCCCGGTCCGGTGGTAGTCCGGGAAGATCATCGAGAAAGATGCCAGAAAACTCTCTGACTATAGGAATATCGCTCGGCTTCAATCCGCTGAGCAACCGACAATCAAAGACAGAGGCCAAATAAATAGAGCACGCACCTTTGAACTGCTCGTTGACCTCCATAGCATAAGAAATAGGCGAGCTACTCAGTCGGTTCATCGCCTGATAAGAAAACTCGGCTCTATCCGGGGGTCGGAAGGTCACAATCCCGGAGCGAAAATCGATGGTGGCGAAGTGCTGTGCTAGCCAGTCCATCCCCAAAATAAGATCGTACCGCTCTATGCTCATAACTATCAAACGAGCATAAAGGGTCATACTCCCCACCGAGACGATATTGCCCTGGAGAATACGATCTGAACGCATATGCTCTCCCGAAGGCAGCATCACACTGTACTCATACTCTGACGGCCCAGACTCTAACCCCAATCTAGCCATACATGCAGTCGATACGAAGGAGTGCGTAGCTCCAGTATCCATCAAAGTAAACACAGTAGCGCCCATAAGCAAAATAGTACCTGCAATCACAGCAGGCTGAGCCTCGTCATCAACATCGTCAGGCCCGATCAACGCAAAAACTCTGGGCATAACCCTCCTCTGATCATCGCCTGGTAGATCTCGACCCGGATGCGGGCAATCTCTAACAAAATGGCCGACTCCACCACATCTGTAGCATTTATTAGAGCCAACACGGATCTCGCCACTATGTTCTTTCTGGCACAAGGGGCACCATGGCATCTGAGAAGCCCCCTGTATCTGCTTCCCCTTACCCCGATCATTACCTCCCTCGAGAGGTCTCTTCACACCCCGCTGCTGTGGCTGGGGCGGTGCTCTGGGCTGCCAACCTCGGCTCTGCAACTGAGGTCGTATCTCGCGGAAGAAGCCCTTAGCTGGCTCCCTCGGCCTAATACAAGTGGCTCTGGCAGCCTCAATATCCAGAGCTCTGGCTGTAATATCAGAATATGCTGCATCAATAATACCTGAGACTACTACGTGCATCCGAATCTCCGGATTAAGTCCCTCCATAAAGTGGTGCACCTTCTCCTCATTATCGCTGACAAGGCGAGGTGCGAATCGTGATAAAGCCTCAAATCTCCGAATATAATCTGCAACTGAACCAGTCTGCTTCAGCTGCATAAACTCGTTCCTCTTGGCCACTCTCACCGTGCGGCTGAAATACTTATCGAAGAATAGAAACTTGAACCGATCCCAAGTCATCACAGATACATCCGTCGTCACCTTGATCGAGTCCCACCAGAAACGGGCATCCATCGCTAAATGAAAGGTAGCATACGCCACCTTGCTCCCGTTCCCTACCTCGGCGTAAGCTAACATGTCCTCCATAACTCGGATCCATTCCTCGGCTCGTGTCGGATCCGATGACTGGCCCTCGAATACTGGAGGCCGTAGGCTTTGAAACCTCTGCATACCCTGATTACTAGGGACTACCAGCTCCTGAGCTCTCTGATTCTCCCGCTGGTTCTCTCGGTTCACTAAATCTGTAATTTGTTGCGCTTGCCGGTCCATATGCTGAGACTGGCGGTCAATCAACTCCGTAAGTCGATCCATCGCGTCATCTCTAGGATCTCTTCCTCGAACCATATTTATAAAACTCCTATAAAATTCAAACAAGTAATTCTCTAAGAAACAAAATCGAATAAAGGTGTAAACAGACTTACAGTTGATGAAGGATGTCCGCGTAGTGGCTGTGCAGTCGAGCAGTCTACAGAATCGATTTTAAAACCCGGGGGCTCTGATACCATAAATGTAACACCCCTAATACTGTACCTATTTACCCGTATAAATTTTTCATTTTTATTTTTACCTTTTAAACAAAACTTTAAAAACCTAACGTTAAAGCGGAATTGAAATCGAAGTTCGTTTGGTAAATCATTTAAAATATAAACTAAAACTATTAATAAAACTTAAATCATTTAAACATTTAATAAAAAAAAACATTTAAAATCATTCAGAAAAGGGGAGGGCAGAATCGGAAATCTGCCCTCAGAAAAGTAGCAGCGATCGTGCGCTGCTTGCAGCGCACGATCGCTGCATGCGCTGCACAATGCAGCGCACGATCGCTGCATTGTGCAGCGCCTGATCGCTGCACTGCAGCGATCATTTGCTGCTGCACCGATCCCCACGGCGCCCAGTCGCCGACCCTTCATTCAGCGATCGCTGGCAGCGATCAGCGCACAGTGCCCGATCGCTGCAGCTCCTCACTTCTTCCTTACTCCGTTCTTTTCTTTTCTACACTTAGGCTCTCTGGAATCTCAAACTCCAGAGAGCAGATCTCTCAACATCCCTCTCTGGGATCTGATTCCAGAGAGCATTTTGCTCTTTCTTTTCTTACTCAATTCCTCACCTTTATCACAAAGGTTTACAACTTAATTCAACCGACTCGCGACGGACTTTGCGAAGTCCAACTGCGTGGATAGCTCTAAAAACCGAGCTATCCGTAACAACCTACAAACAACGTTTCAAAACATTTTCATTTAACTTAACATTTAACCCAAAACATTTCATAACGTTTATCAAAACTGTTTATACCAAAGCGTTTTACATACAATTACCAAAACGTTATCTAACCCCTATCCAGATCCAAACAACCTAAATATTCTATACAATCATCAGATCAAACATCCCAAAATAACCCCAGAGTCCATACATACATCCCCACGGGTCATATCGCGCCTCGACTGCTCAGCGCACTCCCACGGCCATCATCCATCAGCTGCTCCTACGTCAGGAGGAGGAATATCATCCTCACCTGGGTCAACGTAACCTATAACGTCACCTACACCATACAGACACATATGAGATATTGAAATCTCAGTAAGCTACGTAAATGCAGATGCATGCGTGCGTATGCCATTCATAAAACGTGCAGATTACAGATTCATATTCAGATACATTTTCATTCTTTTCATTACGTCACAGACAGATTGTTACCGAGATATCAGCCCTCTAAATGGAAAGGATACATTCCGCGGTCGAACTACCACTTTCCACCTAGAGGAGGGGGGTACATGCTCACAAACCCTACAGCCATGCCTGAGCCCCACCTCGCGTAACCAGATACAGATACAGATACAGATTACGTACATTAATTACAGAGGTTCATTTCTTTCCTTAAAACACGTGCGGAAATCCATTTTCTATGACATTTGAAATACGTGATGCATGAACAGTTAATCAGCGGAAAGTAAACAAACAGCATACATATCAACAAGACAATACAACATAACCTATAAACAACTAACCTACTACCCAACCTAAACAACGTAAACCAAGGAACCCTCAAGGATCCTTGATACGACGACGAGGTATGGTGTAGACCTTTCGGTCAAGCAAGTCACGAGAACTTACCTTGAGCGCGCTGGATCTCAAGCTTCGTCCACTGGAGTCGTGTGTCTGAGGAAAACACGATATCCACCGTTAAAACCAATTTGAATTATAAACGTTCAAATTATAAAATCCTCAACTAATGAATTTCCTAAATTCCAACTTAGCTAATTAAAGCATTTAGAACGTCAATTAAGACTCGATAATCCGAAATCTCAATTAACGAGTTTTTCTCAAAAACCCGGAAATTTACCAATTTTTAACTTTTTCACAAATTGATTTTTCTTCGTCCAATAACGTCAAATACGTTCAATACATACTTAATCACGGCTAACCTATTAATTACGAGCCCTAATTCGACATTTTTATCGAAACCCTAATCGAAACCCTAACGTTAAATCGACCTAAAACTTGGAATTTAACGCTCAAAGACCGAAGCTACTTACCGAGGGTAGCGAGAGGAGAAGAAACCGTGAAGAAATCGGAACGAACGGGAGGAGAAACGGAGTCGGATCGTGAGAAGTCGTCGGCGGCCGAGAGAGGGTTTGCTCTCTGTTCGTGAACGCCAGGAAGAGAAAAAGAGAAAGTGAGGAAAAGAGAGAAAATTTAGGTTATTTAATAATTTGATTTGGCAAATTACCAAATTGCCCTTAGCTCTTATTTCTATTTTGTTTCGTCCTTCGGTTCGTTAATCGTCCAACTATTCGGATTCTCGAAAGTTCCATATTTTGCCAATAACTTTTATTCATTGCCACGGATTTATTAAAACTGTCTGTTCGCGATTCGGACCTCGTTTCCTATTTTTACGAGAACATCTTTTACACTACAAAAGGTGTATTTACTCGGAATATAGTGTTTGATCTCCGAAAATTCCCATAAATTCCTTAAAATTCTTATTATTCGTTAGAATCGTAATGACACTTTCTTTTTGTAAAACGGACCTGATTTGACATATTTACCAAAAATGTCATTAAATAATGAAATAATAATATAACATAATATATTCAAAAATCCGTACAAGCCGGATATTACAAAAGATGACCAGCTTCAAGACAATTGTAACATTTACCATCATACTGTCCACACTCTCTAGGATGGGACTTCAAGCACTTAGGACACTGTCGAAACCCTTTCTTCTGTTGTTGCTGCGGCTTCTTGCCACCCCTCTGATCACTTATATTTCCTCCCAGCTTTTTTGTTCCCTGTTGCTGAGAAGACGATCCACCTTGGTTAAACTAAGCTGTAATTTCTTTAAACATCCTCTTCGGAGCTTCGGTAGGTTTAATAAATTTACCAGCAGCTTCCTCCACCTCTAAAGCTTTGGCCACCACACGAGTAAATGATATTCCTTCAATTCCAAATATCTTCACCAGCATATAAACCTCCGGCTTCAAACCCTGCACAAATTGAAATATCTTGTCTTCTTCCCTGCTAACTAGGTGGCTGGCAAATCGGGACAACGATTCAAACTGCTGAATATTCTCCCCTACCGATCCTGTCTGCTTTAATGCCATAAATTCCAATCTCTTTGCAGCTTGGACTGTCCAGTTGTAGTATTTGTCGAAGAATAAATCTTTAAATTCTTTCCAAGTTAGACCTTGAACACCGATGGTAACCTTTACAGTCTCCCACCAGCTTTGGGCATCGTTAGCTAAATGGAATGTTACAGATTTCACTTGGTTTTCTTCCTCTACCTCAGCGAGATTAAACATATTCTCTATAGTGCATATCCATCGTTCAGCAGCTGTTGGATCTGTTAAACAACCTTCAAAGGCTGGAGGCTTTAATCTTCTAAATCTTTCTCCGCTAGCCCCCGCTCCTGTGCTGGAAACTGCTCCAGTTCCCAGTGTACCTTGGTTCATAAAAACTCCTAACAGTTGAGATTGTATATTCAATAAATCTTGGAGTTGCTTATTAGGGTCCTCTGGTTGCCCTCTAGACTGTTCGGGTTCATTTCTTGGTCGTCCGAGTTGTCTTGGGTTCCTTGGAATTTTCTATTCCTGTAAAAAGGTTAAAATGATCTAATCTTAGATATATATAACTAACTAGGAAAGAAATACTTACAGTCGGTGAAGCATGTTGCATGGCAGCCGGCATTGTCGGGTAATCCTTTGAACGCGTCAACCACTTTTGCTCTGATACCAAATTGTAGCGCCCCCGAACCCACCCCAGCTCGGTGCACTACTTTGCTAACTCATACCACGTTTAAAATGAAATTTAAAATAATTTTTGATGATTTTTTGACTCTATTTTAGTGTTTTTCGAACCCTCAAAAATACGTAGAAAGACATTTATAAAATACGTACAAAAGGTATCGGAAAGTATAAGATTGAAACTGGTTTGAAATAAGCGTTGAAACAGTAAAATCGGGTAGCGGTCGACACCTCAAAGTAGTGGTCGACCCCAAAAAGGTTCTGGTTTCAGTTTGTACTGAGATCGGTCGACACCTTGCATCTGGGGTTGACACCTTGTGTGGCACTGGTCGACCCCTGCTAAAAGGGTCGACACCTTAGTTGCCTCTGGTTACATTAATGAAGGAAAGCGGTCGACACATTGTCTGAGATGTCGACCCCTTGACTGGTTCTGGTATACCCCTGCAGCATAATCCCCCAGCGCGCCAGCCTCGACCACTAGCGCCCCTCTTCCACTTTTTCTCATTTTACTTCAAACCAAATATTTCCAAATCAACTAAAAATTTACCTCAATGTTCCTGATATCCCTGACTCTGTACCCGGTAAAAATCTTGGAAAACTGACTTAAAACAGTGAGAGAAAACGTAGAGACAAAAGAACCCGACGTTATATACTTTAAAACCAAAACGAGCAATATAACGGCTAAAATTTCCTAAATCTCAAAACCTGACAATTCACATTTATAAAACCATCTAAACCAAATCCACAAATGTGTCAAGACCACAAATATTTACACCAAGTAAAATCTAACAAATTCAATCCAAAGTACTCAATCCATACTCAACCACACATCCTCGAAGACCTAGGTCGAGGCACCCCGACAACTGCCCACACCGGCATGCCCCGTGAATCTCTGACTGCTCCTAGACCTGATCTTTCCCATCAACCTCATCTATAAATACCTCGTCACTTACACCACATAACACAAAATGTAAGCCTAATGCTTAGTAAGTAGGGCATAACGAATGCAACAAACACACAATGCAACCAATCCTATCACATGCCGTTTCTAACACTCGGTTGTGCTCATTTCCTTTTCATTGCATTAATATGTTCATAAGCCATGTGAATCAATTGTGTACACATCCCATGACCGTCTAGGATGGTCGCATATCGATTTACCCTTAGCAAAACCGGATGGCACTCTTTCCATGACCATCTAGGAAGGCCACCGAATTTTACGTTCCCGCAATCGATTGTAGAATCATATGACCGTCTAGGAATTCATACTCTCGATACCTTAAGTTTTGCCATTCCTTTATCTGATTACCGTTCACACTCACAATGACAAACAATGCAACCACTAGTATCTAGCGTACTGTAACTCATGATGCATGTTTCAAAGATATGCAACACAACACAACAACACGAAACAAAACAACCAACCATTGAACCCTACCGTTCTATGGTGTAGGCCCGAAGGCAACGAAAAGATTCTTCTACTTACCTGACTGCTCGGCACTTGCTTGATCATTTCATCCCGTAAAATTACTCGCTCGACACCCTAACAAATATAGGAAATAACTTAGAATTTCTAAGCAAAACTAACAACAATACAAACAAATTCAAACTCTAAACCCTAAACCCGATTTTTCCACCACTTTTTAGAGTCCAACTTCAAACGGCCATAACTTACTCGTTTTTCAACGGATTTTGACGTGCCACCCCAATCCGTAAACCTCTCCACGTCTACTATCCATTGAAACACTCAAATTAACAAACCAAACACAATGGCCAATCCAAAAATGCAAAAACAGAACCGGTGCATTAAGAGTACAAAACTGGTTTTTCCATAACTCCCTTCCAATCTCAAATCTATCCCTAAAAACTACCTCAACTAACATCATTAAGGGTTTAAACTATCAATGAGGAAGAAATTAGCTAAAAGACACAAAATTTTTGGAGCTCCCAATCTAGGGTTTTCAAACCCTAACTACAACTAACCAAAACACCTAAAATCAACAATAACTCATACCAAACTAAAAACCCACTCAACTTACCACTCAAAACCCTTGCAAGGATTGAAGAAACTGAAGGAGAAGGATCGGCTATGGAGGCTTGAAGAACCGAGAGAAAATGAGGGAGAAAGAAGACAATTCTCCATTTAACCTAAAAGTTTTCTTTTCTTTTAATTTTCTTCCACCAATTTCTTAAAATTTCAAATCAACCCTCCCTTTTCTCTCTTAAATTCCAACGTGAAATGCTCCTCACTTACCACCTTTCATTCAACTAATAACTTTCTATTTGCTTCCTATTAGTTTATTCACTTTTCAAACCTCTTTTTGTTTTGACTTGTCAAAACTCTTTTCTTCTCCTTGCATTATTACATTTAAATCCTTCATCACTTAACATTAAACTATCCTAACCGTCTAATTCAAGGCCTATGCGCGATATAGGAAATTCCTAGGTGTTACAGATCATCTGTTTGATGCCTCTATTTATAGAGGCTTCAAGCAGACAGGGCGCCTGCAAAGGAAGACTTCTTCCTTTGCGAGACACCTTCCTCATTTAATGAGGAAGGTGTGCGCTACAAAGGAAGAACTTCTTTTGCAGCAAATGGAGACCTTTTAAGGTCTACACTTATGGCATGGATCCCTTATCATTAAGGAAGGACCCTACAAATCTTCCTCTCCCGACTTATGATGAGGTATCTCCAATCCTACTGAGCCTCTATAGAATTCGTGTTTATTCCTTTGTAAAATCTTTGTCATCATGTCTGAGCCATTGTCATCCATGTGAATCTTCTCAAGATACACTTGTTTGTTGTCCAACACATTTCGTATCTAATAGTACTTGATATCTTTGTGTATTTACTTAGAATGAATGATCGGATTCTTGCTCAAATGAATAGCACTTTGACTGTCACAATACAAGATATACTTATTTTGTTGATGACCCAATTCTGTCAGAAATTTTTGCATCTACAAAATTTCTTTACATGCTTATGTGGCTGCAATAAACTCAACTTCTGTTGTAGACAATGCAATTGCTTTTTGCCACTTAGATTGCCATGAAACTGCTCCCCCTCCAAATGTAACTAAATGCCTTGATGTTGATCTTCTAGAGTCAATGTCTCTAACCATGTCTATATCAGTATAGCCAACAAACAAAGGGTCTTTATTTCTAAAACACAAACTGAATTCAAAAGTACCTCTAAGATACTTAAGAATCCACTTTACTGCATTACAATGCTCTTTGTCTGGATTTGAAAGAAATTGGCTGACTACTTCAACACAATGTGAATATCAGGTCTCGTACAAACCATAGATACATCAACCTACCAACTGCTGAGGCATATGGAATTCTCTGCATTTCTGCTTTTGCTTCTTTAGTGGAAGAACTTTGTTTGGAAGTAAGTTTGAAATGTTAAGCAAGTGGAGTACTGACTGGTTTTGCCTTATTCATATAGAATCAACTGAGAATTTTCTTGATATATTTCTTCTGTGATAGCCATAATTTTTCACTCTTCCTATCACGAGTGATACTTATCCCAAGCATCTATTTTGTCGATCCTAAGTCTTTCATGGCAAAAGACTAGTTAAGCTCATTCTTTAACTTAGCAATATTTTATGTCTGGGTCCACAATTAACATATCGTCAACATAAAGTAGAAGGATTATAAATGTATAATCCATGAACTTTTTCATGAACACACAATGATCTGAGGAAGTTTTCATGTATCTTTGATTTCCTATAAAGAAATCAAACTTTTTGTCTGTACTACACCAGATGTTTCTTTCCATTAACAACGAACTCTTCTGGCTGTTCCATGTAAATCTCTTCTTCTAATTCACCATGCAATAAGGTTTCTATACAATGAGTTATCTTGACCCTTGCTTTAATCCATACAGACTCTTCTTCAATATACACACCAAATGTTTCTTTCCATTAACAACGAACCCTTCTGGTTGTTCCATGTAAATCTCTTCTTCTAATTTACCATACAATAAGGTTGTCTGTACAATGAGTTGTCGATCTCCAAATTGAGACTTGAGGCTAATCCATAGATGACATTTTCACGACAGGTGAAATTTTTTTCTCGAAGTCAACCCCTTTCTTCTGACTAAAACCTTTCACAAACATTCGTTTCGTAAACTTTGGTTGCAAATTTTCTTCTTTGAGTCTATATACTCATTTGTTCTTCAGTGTCTTTCTTCCCTTTGGAAGCTGAACCAACTCGTAAGTATGGTTCTCATGCAATGATGTCATCTCATCTTGTATCGCATCTAACAAGTTCTTCTTTTATTGATGCTTCATAGCTTCTTTATAACACTCAGATTCATCGCCATCAGTAATCATCACATACTCGTTCACAAAGTATCTTCTCGATGGTCAACAATCTCTTGTTGACCTCTTTAACTCTGGTCTGCAACTGATTCAGGAGGAATCTCTATTTATTTTTGGTCAACATCATCAGTTGCTTGATCATTAGATTTGTCAATATCTCCTTTGTCAAAAGTTGATTTCACCTTATCAACTCATACTATATGCTCATCAGTGATCTCCATATCTTTCTTCTTGTCTTCAATGGTTTTATCTTCAAAGAAGATAACATCTCGACTTCTGATAATCTTCTTGTCAATTGGATCCTAAAGCCTATATCCAAATGCATCACTTCCGTATCCGAGGAATATGCATTCCTTAGCTTTATGTCTAGCTTAGACCTCTCATCTTTAGGAATATGAACGAATGCTCTGCATCCAAACACCTTTTGATATTTATAAGAGACGTTCTTTCCTGTCCATAGTCTTTTATGCAGTTCTCCACTCAGAGGTGATGATGAAGACAAGTTGATGACATTTACTGCAGTATTCATTACTTCTCCCTAGAAAGTTTTGGGAAGTTTTGAATGTCATAACATGAATCTTATCTTCTCCATGATAGTTTTGTTCATTTTTTCTACAACGCCATTTTGTTGAGGAGTCTTTGGAACAGATCTTTCGTGTCTGATCCCATGTATTTTGCAATATTCATCGAATGATCCCATATATTCACCACCATTGTTTGTGTAAATGCATTTTAACTTCTTTCAAGTTTCTTGCTCTATTAGAGCATGAAATTTTTTGAAAACGTTAAACATCTCATCTTTGGTCTTGAGTGCATAAGCTCAAACTTTCCTTGAGTGATCATCAATAAATGTGAGCATCTATTGGACACCTCCTAAAGTTTTCATTGACATGGGACCGCAGACATCTGAATAAATAACTTTTAACACGACTGGTTTCCTTGATGCAGAATTCTTCTGAAACAAAACTCTGTGTTGTTTTTCCGCCAAACAATGAACACAATTTGACAGTTGTTCATTTCTGAGATATGGCAAATAATCTCTTTTGTCAAGCACTTGCAGTTCTTTTTCGCTCATGTGACGAAGCCGTTTGTGCCATAACTCAATGGACGAGTCATCTTGTGTAGCATTTACTGATTCTTTCTTCACAGTCACTTGAGTCACATACAAACTAGACTCTTTGATTCCTCTCGCTATAACTAGCGAGCCTTTGCTGAGCTCCCATTTACTATCAGCAAATTTGCTCTTGTAACCAACCTCATCAAGAGCACCGACTGATATTAGATTTAGTTTAATATCTAGAACATGTCTGACATCTTTAAGCACCAACTCACATCCTGTGTTGGTCTGGATACAGATATCTCTTTTTGCAATTATTCTAGAAACGTAGCTATTCCTTATTTTAACAATGCCAAAATCACCGCTGGTCTAAGATGAAAAATACTCTACTTTTTGAAGTAACATAATAAGATGCTCCAAAGTCACATACCTAACGCGATTTATTCATTATGAGGTTGACAACATCTTTGAATATAATGACATCTTCACCCTCAGAGGTAGTTGCAGTCGTACTCTTCGTTTCTCCTTTAGCACTTTTTGTGCCTGGTTCTTTCTTTAACTTCCAGCAATCCTTTTTCATGTGGGCAAACTTACCACACGTTCTTTTGATCTCCCTCTCATTACTGATAATGCCTCCACGGAAGAGTGCTCCTTGTTCTTTCGCCTACTTTCTTCGTCAAGAATCGTAGTTGCAATATCATTGAACATCAATGTTGTTTTTGAAGTATTGTTGAGCAAATTTATAATGAGGTGATCATATGAATCTAGCAAAATTTGAAGTAAAAGTTTAGCTCTTTCATTTTTGTCGATTTTGTGCTCCATTGTTGTAAGTTGAAAAAAATAATGTGTTGAGAGTATTGATGTGGTCATTCAATATTGTCAATTTTGACATCCGAAGAGTATATAATTTTCTTTCAAGAAAATTTTATTATACCACGACTTCTTTTTATATAGTTTTATTATAGAGGCTTCAAGCAGATAGGGCGTCTGCAAAGGAAGACTTCTTCCTTTGCGAGACCCCTTCCTCATTTAATAAAAAGGTGGGCGCTGTCAAGGAAGAACTTTATTTGCAGCAAATTGAGACCTTTTAAGGTCTCCATTTATGGCACAGGTCCCTCGTCATTAAGGAAGGACCCCACATGCTACACCTCGCAACAAAATGACCTAGCAAAATGCATGAATAAGACCATTTTGAAAAGAGTACACAACATGATGATTATAATCATATTGCTTTGAGTAGAAACTGTTATGACTGTATGCTACCTAATAAACATCTGCAATTGGTTTCAAAACACCATTTGAGACGTGACATGGATATCCACCTAAATATAATGTTTAGAAAGCATTCAGATGTGCTGTACACGTACATATGAGGCAAGACAAAGTTTCTCCTGGTTTTAAGAGGTGAATTCTCTTAAGATGCCCAAGAGGAGTAAAATGGTACAAATAGTGGTGCACGGAACACGGTCAAAATCGAATTATAATAAGCAGAGATGTTAGCTTTGAGGAGAAAGAATTTCCATTTAAAATTTAGAATGACAAATTTGAGAATGGAAAAAAAAAAACATCAGTTTGTCCACTTTGAGGTGGAGCTCAATGATGAAGAGATAGACCCCCGAAGAAGAACAACAACAAATGGATAATTAGGACAATACTCAAGTTGATCCAATTGAGAATGAACAATTAATTGATTATCAACTCACAAGAGTCAAAACAAGAGGGGTAATCATACTTGTTCAAAGACTTGGATATGCATATATAAATGCATACTCCTAATTGTCGCTACTGACCTTCAAAACTAAGAACCAATAGCTTCAAGGAAGCTATTGTAACGCTCGGTTTTACATAATTTTATTATTCCAATATATAATGGTATTTTTGTAAATATGTCAAATTAAGTCCGTTTTATGAACATAAAGTTTTAATAGAGCCTTAACAATAAATGAGAATTTTTGGTGAAACAAGAAAATTTAGAGAAAACCGAACCGATGGTCAAATAATTAGATAAAAGGAAAGTCAAATGGAGGGGTGAAATGGTCATTTGGCATGTCATTTTAATTAAATAGGCAAAACTCATTCTTCCTCAACACTTCAACGAAATTTTCACCTCTCTAAGCGATTCCTCTCTCCCTCTCGTGCGTTCCTCTTTTCCGGCGACCAAGCTTCTCCTTCTGGCAATCGATCCTTCACATTTCTTCTCCAAAAACACTCCCTAGGTAAGAATCTATAGTTTTGGTACGTTAGATTTCAATTTCTAGGGTTTAAACGGTTAGGGTTCGTTTAGGGTTTTGTTAAAAACGTGGATTAAGGTTTGAAATCGATAGGTTTAGCATGATTACACCTCTAATGGATGTATTGATGGTTATATGACACGTTTAGTCGATTTATTGAGAGATATTGAAGTTTTGGATGTTGGAGAACTTAGAAACTCTATTAATGGAGGTTAGGAATTCATGAGCACGAATTGCTCGATGAAATGCCTCAATGAGTTAAATTAGAGTTTTAGAAAATTTCCTTTAGCTAGGAGTTCCGTTAGTTTTCAAAGTTCGATGATTTAGGCTCAATTTAATGCCGTGTATTGTGTAATGTTTTAGGTGAACAACGCTCGAAGACGGAGCTCGGTGTGCTACGGACGCGAGGTAAGTCTTTGTGCTTCGTTTGGCCGATTTGGCCTACACCAAGAGTTTGACGTCATTAAGGATATTGGTGAATTCTGAAGTTGTAGAGTAAGTGGTTGGGTAGTTTAGGAGTATAGGTCGTGTTGTGTTTTCTAAGATTTATTATTTATTTTCTACGTTAATTATAAATTGTGCCATATGAACTGTACATGCATCAAACTCTTTCAAAATAACATGAAAATGAGTTTTTACACGCGTTTTATGAAACGAACGAAATTAATGAAAAGAAACGAATGCATGTAATTCCGGTCACGACGGGGTGGGGTTCAGACATGACTGTCATGTGAGTGAAGCATGTTTTCCCCCCGGTAGATGGAAAGGTCTGTCTAACTGCCAGACGTGTCCTCTCCATCTGGTGAGAGTAGACCTCGGTGACATCCTACTATGTAATGTAAGGATTAAAACGACTGCATGATTTTATGAACGACATATGCACAGCATGCATTTGCATTTACTTAGACTTACTGAGCCCTTAGCTCATAGAATGTCTCTATGGTGTAGGTGATTACGAAACTAGAGAGGATGATATTCCTCCACCCGATGTATGAGCTGGTTGATGGAGGGTGCCCGTGGATGTATACTGGTACAGTCGATGCGTATTCTGATCCGTGGGGGATGGATGTATAGGTATTTTGATACTATAGGTTAATTGATTTAGAATGTGAATAGGAAGTGTCTTTTTATTGTCAGTTGGAGATTATGATGAAAGAGGTTTTGTATAGCTTTATGTACGAATGTTTAGGATGTCTAGGCGATGATTTCTATTTTGAAATTTACTGGAACTGCTTGGTGATTTTTAAACTCGTAGGGAAAATGTTTAGTTTTTAAACCGATCCACGCAGTTCGTTTTCATGAAATTACTCTATTTTAAACGCTTTCAGTCGCAGTTATTGTGATTGGTGAATTGAGGAATGAGTGAGGTTATGAAGGATGTGTGTAACACTCGGATTTTTGGGATTTTGTAAATAAACAATACAATGGCATTTTTGTGAATATGTCAAATCAAGTCAGTTTTAAAAAAAAAAAACGTTATTACGATCCTAATAATTAATAAGGATTTTAAGAAAATTTCGGAAATTTTAAGAGTTTAACGCTAATTTTACGAGAATTACGTTTATCGTAATATAAAGAATGTTTTAGTAAAAATAGTAAACGAGGTCTGAATTATGAACAGACAGTTTTAAAAGAACTCTAGTAATAAGTTGGATTTATTGGTGAAATAAGGATATTTGGAGAAACTGAATCGTTAGACAATTAACGAAACAAAGGACGAAACAAATAGAAAATCAAAGGAAGGGCAAAATGGTAATTTGCCAAGTCAATTTTTATAAAAAGAACGCAACTCTCTTTCTCCCTCATTTCTTTCTTCCCGCGTGAGAACCAGAGAGCGATTTTCTCTCCCTCCCTCACTGGCGATTCCTCCATTCCGACGCCGATCTCCTCTCCGATCGTCTCGTTCTCTTCGCGTTTTCTCCTCCAAACGACATTCTAGGTAAGGCTCTAAGGTTTTGGAAAGTTTATTCGCAATTTTACAGAGTCTAAACAATTAGGGTTTGTGAAAAATGTGGTTTAGGGTTCGAAATTGATAGGTTTATCGTGTTTAAGGATATAAAAGGACGTATTGAACGTTATTGGACGAAGTTAGATTGATTTGTGAGAAATGTTAAAATTAGAGAATTTTTGGGTTTTGGAAAAAGCTCGTTAATTGTGGTTTTGAACTATCGAGCATTGATTGTTTGTTTAAATGCCTCGATTAGTTAAGTTAGAGCTTTAAGGAATTTCCTTAGTTAAGATTTCGTTAAATTTGGACGTTTAATAGTTTAAACTCGTTTTGATGATAATAATGTGAAATTTGCTCAGGTGAACGCTCGTGGATGGAGCTTGGATTGCATCGGACACGAGATAAGTTCTCGTGATCTTCTCTGGCCGATTGGCCTACACTGTACGTCGAGGTCGTCTCGAGGAGTTTTGGTGACGTGATTGTTTAATTTGCTTTGGTGGGGTCGTTAGGTTTAGTTTTATTTTATAGTTTATGTTTCTATAGTCTTGATGGTATATATGCTGTATGTTTAAATTATGTCATTAACTGTTCATGCATCACGGTTTTAAATTATGCATAAAAAATAAATTTCTGCACGATGTCTTAAAGAAAATGGCGATGCGGCCTGGAGAGGGGCTATTGATCTATTGTGTAGGCACGAAGGGGTCTGTCACAATACCGCATCTAATATGTACTCATATAGCTACAGGTCATGCGAGATGGGGCTCAGGCACGGCTGTACGTGTTGTAAGCGTGTACCCCCCTCCTCTAGCTGGAAAGGGTAGTCCGACCGCTGGATGTGCCCTCTCCGGTTAAGGGGTTGAGATCTCGATGACAACCAGAGTAAAGATAATAAAAATGATGCATAATTTATGAACTCATACACACAACATGCATGACATTTATGTAGAGCTTGCTGAGATTTTTTTATCTCATAGGTGTCTGTATGGTGTAGGTGACTTCGACACAGGTGAGGACGAGATCCCTCCACCTGAGGAGTGATGCAGTTGACGGAGGATGGTTGCGGTAGTGTGCTAGCGCAGTCGAGGCGTATTTTGACCAGTGGGACTCATGGTTAGGTGTTTTGAGGGTTTTGGGGAATTGTCGGGCTGATGGGTGTATAGAAACATTTTAGGGTGTTTGGTTCTGATAGTAGATAGGTTACATTTTGAGTTTTTAAAACGTTTTAAAAATGTATTTTGTAAATGTTTGGTATTAGGTGAATGTTCGTAGTTTTTAAACCGAACCACGCAGTTTATTTTTATGAAATTAGGTTATGTTTTTAATTGAGTTTTAAGTTGTTATTTTGGGTGATTGAGGAAGTGAGGAATGGATGAGGATTATGAGTGAGTTAATGTTGAAATGTAGGATTGAGAATTATGTAGAATTTGTGTTGTTGAATTGTGAAGTTTTGTGATAGGAGTAATGCGTGAATGCAGGGAAGGAAAGGAAAAGAAAAGGGGGAGGTAGAGGGGTTGGCGACCGATCGCCTGCAAGGGGCAATCGATCGCCCCTCTTGGTTGCCCTCTGGAAGAATTTCCAGAGCGCATGCCGAGCGATCGCCAAGCAATGGCGATCACTGGGCATAAGTGATCGCCCAGGGGCGATCCAACTAGCGAGCGATCGCCAGTGTGTGATTGCCATGGGGCGATCAATCGCCGATTTTGGGCGATCGATCGCCCCTCACATTTTTGGGACAAAAGTCCCTTTTGCCCCTGTTTTTGTTTGTTTCGCTGGCCGACGATTTTTAATGGTTTTTAATGATTTTAATTAATTGTTTTAAGTTTTATTTGAATTATTTTAAAGTTTGTTAATGGTTTATAAACTTAGACTTCGATCTCGATTTAAAAAGTTTTAATTCTGCTCATACGTACGAGATGTATTTAGGATATAAAAATAAAAAAAAATAGTACGGGAAAATCGAGTACAGTATTAGGGTCGTCACAATGTGAGAGTGTCGAGTGATTTTATGTTGAAGTGATTGTTATGAAATGTGTTTGGAGATAAATTGATGAAGGGATGAATGTAGGGAAGGAAATTGATGTAGTGTGTGGGTGCAGGGTGTGAAGGAAAGGAGGAGGCAAGCTCTCTGGAATTCGGATTCCAGAGAGCAAGCCGATCGATCTCCAATTGGGGCGATCGATCGGCGCCTCAATGGTTATAGCTCTAGTTTTTCCAGAGCGGTTGCCGATCGATCGCCTGGGAGGGCGATCGATCGGCAAGAAGTATGGCAACGCTCTAGATTTTCCAGAGCGTCTGCCGATCGATTGCCTACATGGGCGATCGATCGGCTGTGTGTGATCGCCAAGGGGCGATCAATCAGGCGATCGATCGCCTGGCAAGTAAATGCGACAACCGATCGATCGGTTGAAATGGCCGATCGATCAGCTAGCTGATTTTTGGGCAATGCCCTTTTTGCCCTGATTGCTAGCTCTGGTTTTTCCTTTATTGTTATATATTTATATAAAGTTTTCATTAAATTGTTTTGAGGATGTTTTTAATTGATTTAGAGGTTTAAAAAGAAAAATTTATATGAGAAATTTGAGGCATAGGTTTAAGGGACGTTACAGTTATGGTATCAGAGCCCCCGGGTTTTAAAATCGGTTCTGTAGACTGCTCGACTGTACAGCTACTACGCGGACATCCTTCCTCAATTGTAAGTACGTTTTGTTTTATTTACTTGTTTTGTTTCTTAGGATTATTTGTTTTAACCTTTATAGGAGTTATAAAATGGTCCGAGCAAGAGACGAAGCCTTGGATAGGCTGACGGATTTGCTGGACCGTCAGGCCCAGCATATGGACAGGCAGGCGCAATAAATTGAGAGACTGGTAAACCGTGAGGGTCAAGGGGCCCGTGAGATATTCGTTCCAAACGATCGCGGTATGGAGAGGTTCTAAAGACTGCAACCTCCGATATTTAAGGGACAGTCTTCAGACCCCACTATGGCCGAAGAGTGGATCCGAACGATGGAAGACATGTTGGCGTACGCAAAGATAGAAAGCAGGGATAAAGTCGCGTATGTCACTTTCTACTTGGTGTTGGATGCTCTGTTTTAGTAGGACTCCATCAACGCAACAACCGATGTAACAGTGATGACTTGGGAACGGTTCAAGACCGTGTTCTATGACAAATACTTCAGCCATACAGTGAGAGCAGCAAAAAGAGTTGAATTCAAGCAGCTAAAGCAGACCGGTTCGGTTGCAAAATATATTAGGAAGTTTGAGGCCTTATCACGATTTGCACCACGCCTGGTAAGCGATAACGAAGATAAGGTGCACCAGTTTATGAATGGGCTGAACCCGGAGATTCAGAAGAACATTATAGTATCTGGGATTCTGGACGTACCGTATTCAGATATTGTAGCAAGGGCTCTGGACTTCGAGGCTGCAAAATTGACTTGCGTTAGGCCAAGGGAGCCTACTAAGGGCTTTTTTCGTGAGATCCAGCCTCAGTTACGAAGTTGAGCTTGGCAACCTAGAGGACAACAACCACAGCAACAATAGCATAGAGGCGTTAAAAGGCCTTATGAGGGAGAAAAAGATCAGGGTAAGGGAAAACAAGTACAAGGAACTACTCAACTGCCTCTGTGTCCTTAGTGCCAAAAAGGATGCAGTGGCGATTGTAGACTTGGCACTAACAAGTGCTATCAGTGTGGTGAGATTGGCCATTACGTTAAAGACTGCCCGAAGTTGGGCCTAGATCACTTAGACAGAGATCAGAGAAGGGTCATGTCGAGAATCTTTGCCTTCATCGAGCCTGGTGATATTGACGATGAGGCTCAGCCTTCTGTTATAGCAGGTACTATTTTAATCACTGGTATAACGAGATTCTCACTGATAGACACGGGGGCAACGCACTCCTTTATTTCAACTGCATGTGTGTCTAGATTGAGGTTAGTGCCAGAGTTAGCAGAGTATGAGTATAGAGTAATGCTGCCTTCGGGAGCATATATGCAGTCTGATCGTATTTTCCAGGGCAATGTCGTCTCAGTGGGGAATAACACCCTTTATTATCGGTTGATAGTTATAGGCATAGAGCGGTACGATCTGATTTTGGGAATGGACTGGCTGTCACGCCATTTCGCCACCATAGACTGCCGATCCAGATTAGTAACTTTTTGGCCCCCGGATAAAGAAGAGTTTTCTTATCAGGCAATGGATAGGTTGAGTGGGTCGCCTACTTCCTATGCTATGAAGGTCCAAGAAAAATTTAGAGGTGAATGCTCAGTTTATCTAGCCACGGTGGTCAATACTCAGTTGCTCAATGGGGTAAGACCAGAAGAACTTCCGGTAGTTAGAAAATTCTCTGAGATCTTCCTCGACGATTTTCCCAGATTACTGCCAGATAGGGAGATTGAGTTTACTATTGATGTTTATCCAGGCTCTGGGCCTTCATCAAAGAATCCGTACAGACTAGCACCTACTGAACTAAAGGAGCTGAAGTCTCAGTTAGAGGAGTTGTTAGACAAGAGGTTCATTCAACCCAGGTTTTTGCCTTTGGGGTGCGCCAGTTCTGTTTGTTAAGAAGAAGGACGGAACTCTCAGGATGTGCATCGACTATAGAGAGTTGAATAAATTAACGGTGAAGAATAATTATCCACTGCCCCTAATTGATGACCTGTTTGACCAACTGCAGGGTACCTGAGAGTTTTCAAGGATTGACCTACGCTCGGGTTATTATCAGTTGAAGGTCCGGAGAGAAGATATTCAAAAGACGGCGTTCCGAACAAGGTATGGGCATTATGAATTTCTTGTGATGTCTTTTGGACTTACAAATGCCCCTGCCGCGTTTATGGACTTGATGAACCGTATTTTTAAGGAGTATCTAGACAAGTTTGTCGTCGTCTTCATTGATGACATCTTGATCTATTCAAAAACGAAAGAAGAGCATGAGGAGCACTTACGGATAGTTCTGAGGATTCTGTGTCAACACCAATTGTACCCAAAGTTCTCCAAATGCGAGTATTGGCTGGACCGAATTAATTTTCTCAGCCATATCATATCTCAGGAGAGAATTTCAGTAGATCCGACTAAGATTGAGGTTGTCATGGATTGGCCGCAGCCTAAAAATGTGCGAGAGGTACGTGGATTTTTTGGGTTGGCTGGATATTACCAAAAATTCATTGAGGGATTTTCGAAGATTACAGTTCCTTTATCGCGCTTGACTAGAAAGAACGAGAAGTTTATATGGGCAGTTGCATGTGATAAGAGCTTTCAGGAGCTGAAGCAGAAATTGACTACGACACCAGTTTTAACATTGCCAGTTGAAGGCGAAAAGTTTAGTATATACTGCGATGCGTCTAAGGTCGGACTTGGATGCGTACTTATGCAGGAGAGAAGGGTTATTTCGTATGCTTCTCGGCAATTGAAGCCGTATGAGCAGAATTATCCAACACATGACCTTGAGCTTGCGGCAGTTGTCTTTGCGTTAAAGATATGGCGGCATTACTTGTACGAACAACAATGCGAAGTATATTCTGATCACAGAAGCTTAAAATATTTGTTTACGCAGAAAGAACTGAATATGCGGCAAAGAAGGTGGTTGGAGTTCATTAAAGATTACGAGTTTGAAATTAAGTACCACCAGGAAAGAAAAATAAAGTCGTAGATACCTTGAGCAGAATGCCTTCTACAAGTCAGCCTTCTCTTTCAGCAATGTCGGTAATGTTAAGGTCTGAGATCGAGAAGTTTGATGTGGAGATTGTGGCTGAGTTGTCCACTATGCTCGCTAACATTTCTCTTAGGCCGACAATAATTGACAAAATTCAAGAAGCTCAACAGAAAGACTTAGAGTGCGAGAAGTATAGGTTGAGCATAACCTCCGAGGACTCATCCAATTTCCATTTGTCGGATGATGGTGTATTAAAGTTCAGACATAGATGGTATGTAACTAATGATGAGGAGCTAAAGAAGGAAATTTTGACCGATGCACATTCTTCGGCATACTCGATGCTCCAGGAAGCACCAAGATGTATCGGGATCTAAAACAGTATTTCTGGTGGCCTAACATAAAGAGAGAAGTGACCAAGTACGTAGAGACCTGTCTTGTTTGTCAGCAGGTTAAGGCAGAACATCAAAGGCCGGCCGGAGCCTTACACCACTGCCGATTCTAGAGTGAAAATGAGAGCAGATCTCCATGGATTTTATAGTTGGACTCCCAAGAACGATGAAGGGGCATGATGGGATCTGGGTGATAGTGGACGTTTGACAAAATCAGCCTATTTTCTGCCAATCAAGATGACGTATTCTATGGATCGGCTTGCCGAGCTGTATGTGCAGGAGATTGTTAGATTGCACGGGGTGCCCATTTCGATTGTTTCCGATAGAGATGCCAGGTTTACTTCGAAATTCTGGAAGAGTCTGCATAAAGTTATGGGAACTCAACTAAATTTCAGCACAGCGTTTCATCCTTAGACTGACGGACAGATAGAAAGAACAAATCAGATTCTTGAGGATATGCTCAGAGCTTGCGTGCTGGAGTTTCAGGGCTCGTGGAGTAGATATTTGCCGTTGATTGAGTTCTCATACAACAATAGCTTTCAAGCTACCATTGGCATGGCTCTATACGAAGCGTTTTATGGTCGAAAATACAGGTCTCCTTTGTATTGGGACGAGGTCAGCGAGGCTAGCATAATTAGCCCTGATATTTTGCAACAAACGGCGGAGAAGATCGCCGTTATCAGACAGCGTATTAAGATAGCGCAAAGCCGCCAGAAAAGCTATGCTGACACCAGACGGAGGAAATTGGAGTTCAATGAGGGTGACGAGGTTTATCTTAAAATTTCTCTATTTAAAGGTGTTATGAGATTCGGAAGGAAGGGAAAGTTGAGTCCTCGTTAGGTGGGGCCCTTCCCTATTTTGAAGCGGATCGAGAAGTTAGCTTACCAATTATAGCTTCTGGAGTTAATAGAAGACATCCACAGCGTATTTCACGTGTCAATGCTTAGGAAGTGCGTGCGAGATCCATCGCATGTCGTTGAAGCAAGAGAGATTGAGGTGCAACCGACGCTGACTTACATGGAAAAGCCGGTGCAAATTTTAGAATCCTCTATCAAAGTATTATGTAATAAGGAAATCCTGCTAGTAAAAGTCCTATGGCGGAACCATGACGTGGAAGAGGCCACTTGGGAGAGGCAGCAAGATATGATGTCTAGGTATCCTGAACTATTTGTATAATCAAATTTTGAGGACAAAATTTTAATTAAGGTGGGTGAGATGTAACGCCTTGTTTTACGGGATTTTATTATTCCAATATATAATGGCATTTTTGTAAATATGTCAAATTAAGTCCGTTTTATGAACGGAAAGTTTTAATAGAGCCTTAACAATAAATGGGAATTTTTGGTGAAATAAGGAAATTTGGAGAAAACCGAACCGATGGTCAAATAATTAGATAAAAGGAAAGTCAAATGGAGGGGCGAAATGGTTTATTTGGCATGTCATTTTAATTAAATAGGCAAAACTCATTCTTCCTCAACACTTCAACGAAATTTTCTCCTCTGCAAGCGACTCCTCTCTCCCTCTCGTGCGTTCCTCTCTTCCGGCGACCAAACTTCTCCTTCCGGCGATCGATCCTTCACATTTCTTCTCCAAAAACACTCCCTAGGTAAGAATCTATAGTTTTGGTACGTTAGATTTCAATTTCTAGGGTTTAAACGGTTAGGGTTCGTTTAGGATTTTGTTAAAAACGTGGATTAAGGTTTGAAATCGATAGGTTTAGCATGATTACGCCTCTAATTGATGTATTGATGGTTATTGGACACGTTTAGTCAATTTATTGAGAGATATTGGAGTTTTGGATGTTGGAGAACTTAGAAACTCCATTAATGGAGGTTAGGAATTCATGAGCACGAATTGCTAGATGAAATGTCTCAATGAGTTAAATTAGAGTTTTAGGAAATTTCCTTTAACTAGGAGTTCCGTTAGTTTTCAAAGTTCGATGATTTAGGATCGGTTTAATGCCGTGTATTGTGTAATGTTTTAGGTGAACAACGCTCGAGGACGGAGCTCGGTGTGCTACGGACGCAAGGTAAGTCTTCATGCTTTGTTTGGCCGATTTGGCCTACACCAAGAGTTTGACGTCATTGAGGATATTGGTGAATTCTGAAGTTGTAGAGTAAGTGGTTGGGTAGTTTAGGAGTATAGGTCGTGTTGTGTTTTCTAAGATTTATTGTTTGTTTTCTACGTTAATTATAAATTGTGCAATATGAACTGTACAAGCATCACACTTTTTCAAAATAGCATGAAAATGAATTTTTACACACGTTTTATGAAACGAACGAAATTAATGAAAAGAAACGAATGCATGTAATTCCGGTCACGACGGGGTGGGGTTCAGACATGACTGTCATGTGGGTGAAGCATGTTTTCCCCCCAGTAGATGGAAAGGTCTGTTTAACCGCCAGACGTGCCCTCTCCATCTGGTGAGAGTAGACCTCGGTGACATCCTACTATGTAATGTAAGGATTAAAACGACTGCATGATTTTATGAACGACATATGCACAGCATGCATTTGCATTTACTTAGACTTACTGAGCTCTTAGCTCATAGAATGTCTCTATGGTGTAGGTGATTACGAAACAGGAGATGATGATATTTTTCCACCCGATGTATGAGCTGGTTGATGGAGGGTGCCCGTGGATGTGTACTGGTGCAGTCGATTCGTATTCTGATCCGTAGGGGATGGATGTATAGGTATTTTGATACTATAGGTTAATTGATTTAGAATGTGAATAGGAAGTGTCTTTTTATTGTTAGTTGGAGATTATGATGAAAGGGGTTTTGTATAGCTTTATGTACGAATGTTTAGGATGTCTAAGCGATGATTTTTATTTTGGAATTTACTGGAACTGCTTGGTGATTTTTAAACTCGTAAGGAAAATGTTTAGGTTTTAAACCGATCCATGCAGTTCGTTTTCATGAAATTACTCCGTTTTAAACTCTTTGAGTCGTGTTTATAATGATTGGTGAATTGAGGAATGAGTGAGGTTATGAAGGATGTGAGAGTGTCGAGTGATTTTATGTTGAAGTGATTGTTATGAAATGTGTTTGGAGATAAATTGATGAAGGGATGAATGTAGGGAAGGAAATTGATGAAGTGTGCGGGTGCAGGGTGTGAAGGAAAGGAGCAGGCAAGCTCTCTGGAATTCGGATTCCAGAAAGCATGCCGATCGATCCCCAGTAAGGGCGATCGATCGGCGCCTCAATTGTAACTGCTCTGGTTTTTCCAGAGCAGTCCCAGGCGATCGATCGGCAAGAAGTGTAGCAACGCTCTGGATTTTCCAGAGCGTGTGCCGATCGATCACCTACATGGGCGACTGATCGGCTGTGTGTGATCGCCAAGGGGCGATCGATCAAGCGATTGATCGCCTGGCAAGTAAATGCAACAACCGATCGATCGGTTGAAATGTCCGATCGATCGGTTAGCTGATTTTTGGGCAATGCCCATTTTGCCCAAATTGTGAGCTCTGGTTTTTCCTTTGTTGTTATATATTTATATAAAGTTTTCTTTAAATGGTTTTGAGGATGTTTTTAATTGATTTAGAGGTTTAAAAAGAAAAATTTATATGAGAAATTTGAGGCATAGGTTTAAGAGACGTTACAGTTATGGTATCAGAGCCCCCGGGTTTTAAAATCGATTTTGTAGACTGCTCGACTGCACAGCCACTACGCGAACATCCTTCCTCAACTGTAAGTACGTTTTGTTTTATTTACTTGTTTTGTTTCTTAGCATTATTTGTTTTAATTTTTATAGGAGTTATAAAATGGTCCGAGCAAGAGACGCTAGAGACGAAGCCTTGGATAGGCTGACGGATTTGCTGGACCATCAGGCCCAGCATATGGACAAGCAGGCGCAACAAATTGAAAGACTGGTAAACCGCGAGGGTCAAGGGGCCCGTGAGAAAGTCGTTCCAAACGATCGCAGTATGGAGAGGTTCCAAAGACTGCAACCTCCAGTATTTAACGGATAGTCTTCAGACCCCACTATGGCCAAAGAGTGGATCCGAATGATGGAAGACATGTTGGTGTACGCAAAGATAGAAAACGGGGATAAAGTCACGTATGTCACTTTCCACTTGGCGTTGGATGCTCAGTTTTGGTGGGACTCCATCAAAGCAACAACCGATGTAACAGTGATGACTTGGGAACGGTTCAAGACCGTTTTCTATGACAAATACTTCAGTCGTACAGTGAGAGCGGCAAAAAGAGTGGAATTCACGCAGCTAAAGCAGATCGGTTCAGTTGCAGAATATATTAGGAAGTTTGAGGCCTTATCACGATTTGCATCACGTCTGGTAAGCGATAACGAAGATAAGGTGCGCCAGTTTATGGATGGGCTGAACCCGGAGATTCGGAAGAACATTATAGTATTTGGGATTATGGACGTACTGTATTCAGATATTGCAGCAAGGGCTCTGGACTTCGAGGCTACAGAATTGACTTGCGTTAGGCTAAGGGAGCCTACTAAGGGCTTCTTTCGTGAGATCCAGCCTCAGTTACGGAGTCCAGGTTGGCAACCTAGAGGACAACAACCACAACGACAACAGCAAATAGGCATTAAAAGGCCTTATGAGGGAGGAAAAGAGCAGGGTAAGCGAAAACAAGTACAGAGAACTACTCAACTGCCTCTGTGTCGATCGTCGACCCAAGAGGTCGTTACTTGTTCTTCTTGGGTTTTGGCAGGGGTCGACGTTTGCACCAAAGTGTTGACCCTACAAGGTGTCGACAGATCTCCCTAAGGGATTAACACCTATCAGGCTCTGTTTCCAGCAGTAGGGTTCAAAGTGTCGACCAACCTTCCCCAGCGGTCGACAATTTGGCGATTCCACCGAAGAGTTGCAAAAATTGTCATTTCTTGATGTTTCATATCTCCAATCGAACAACCCACTTATCTAGACCTTAAATATACTCAGATAAACAAGATATCCATTGATTTGAGTTTTTCGAGCTCCGATCTGTTTCAATCAAAAACCCTAATCTTTACAGTAAAAAACGGAGGAAAGAAACTAACTTACCTCGAAGGTCCTTTGTTGACGCTCATTTTCTTGTGAACACAACCCAAGCCTTGCAAATCGATAGGTCTCTTTCATGTTTTCATCTCTCTCTCTATCTCTCTATCTCTCTCTCTCTAAGGTGTGCAAAACCGAACCAGAACCAAATAACCAAACCAAATCTAGCAGTTTTGATCTAGTTCGGGTCGGTTCCTAAGCTATAGGAACCGATATTTCGTTCAACTTTTCAAGAATCAAAAAATTTTTATTTGGTTTCGGTTCTAAAATTTAGGAATCGGATCATACCGAAAAAATTGATTAAAACAAAATTACCTTAAAAATTTTAAAAAATTATCCAATTAAATGTTAATTTTACTTTCAAAATTCAAATTCTATAATTATTTGACTATTACTTAAAAAAGTAATTGAATTATTGACTTATTAGCCATCAAATTGTACTAATTAGTAATTAAATCATTAGATTATTACCTAATTAGTAATAAGATTTTTCAATTGATTCAATTTACCTAATTAATAAATATATTATTGAACTGACTATTTATTAAATTATTACCAAATTAATAATATGATTATTTGATGAAGTAATTAATGATTGAATTGTATTTTTAAAAAATGAATTAACTAATAAATTGATTGAGTTATTGAATTGAATTGCTTAACAATCATAATTTGATATCTTATACAACATTTCATTTGAAGTGTGGGCCTGTCTTTTTTGGGAGGTTTCCGACTTGATGTATAGACTCATAGTTTAATGATTTTTTTTCCACCTTGAATGGTTTGGTTTCAGTTCTATTTTTTAGGAACAGAAAAAAGTCGATTCGGTTTAGTTAGACTCTAAAATCGAACCAAACCGACTTTCCCTCCCTCCCTCCCTCTCTCTGCCAAAGGGAAGAGGGAGGGTTTTCCACCTTATTTAATAAAATATTATTTTTTAATTTATTTAATGTAAATAAGTATTATTTACATTAAACAAAATTTCTTTAAATTCACATTCGACAACACCGAACGTTCTCCAAACTCCACACAAAATTTATTCCAATTTACCCAATATAAATTTCTAAATTTTAAGCACATAGTAACTTTCAAATTACCGATTTCGATCAATTGATCAAAAAATTCACGTGACCACAATACGACAAAACGAGTCAAGCCATGACATGTTGGCCCTTAATAACGCAAAAAAATTTACACGTGAAATTTAATAGATTATAAAAATACCAATTTTTACAAAGTCTTCTTCTTTGAACATCATAGACTTCCTTCTTTTGTTGGCTCCCATGGCATACATTTCATTCTTCTCTTGGATGGCCTTGATCACTTGTTTATGCATGACTTTTACTTGCTCGACCTTGTGCTTCCCCTCGATATTCACCATTCCATCTATAGGCAAAGGAATAAGATCCATGAGAGTGAGAAAGTTAAACTCGTAGAATACCTCAAGTGGTAGTGTCATGGACTGGTTGTATGCAAACTCAATACACGGAAGTTGTAGATCATATTCCTTTAGCCAGTTTCCAACAATAATCTTCAAGAGAGTCCCCATAATTCTATTTATCACCTTGGTTTGGCCATCAGTTTGGGGGTGATAGGTTGTGCTAAACATCAATTTAGTTCTTAACATCCTCCAAAGAGTCTTCCAAAAAGAGCACTTTGTGTCTCTATCCAACACAATGAACATCAGCATACATGTAAGCTAACCAATTCCTTGAAGAATAAGTAAGTAATATTACAAGAATCATTTGTCTTCGTGCAAACTATGAAATGTCTCATCTTGGAGAATCTATGTGATAGCCCGCCATATGAAGGCAAGAAGATCCGGTGGAGCCCAACCCATGCTAGTGGGGGTGAATAATCTCACATTGCTTGGGAGAGTAAAAAATTTGTTGAAATCCTATAATTGAAGTCATGATTGTGCTAAAGTTGCTAATAAGTCTCTATAAAAAGATGCTATAATTGAACTTCAAAAACTTTGTTGAAATCCTATAATTGAAGTCATGATTGTGCTAAAGTTGCTAATAAGTCTCTATAAAAAGATGCTAGCTCATTGAAACTCCTCACTTCCAAAATTTTGATTGGACGGTCACTCCTTAATGGCCACTACCTTAACCTCATCCATCTCCATGTCATAGTGTGATAGTACCAAATAAAGGAAATTAACTTTATCTTGTACAAAATAACCCTCTTTGAGATTATCATAGAGCTTGGCCTCTTTTGGTGTCTCAATATGTTGTTGAAGATGTTCCATATGTTGACTCAAATTGGCACTATAAAAAAAATGTCATCAAAGTACAAATATATGAACTTCCCTAAATAATCTTTCAACGCAGTGCTTGAGTAGCATAAAGGTACTGCATGAGTCACATAAAAGTACTTTGAGCATTAGAGAGATCGAACGACATTACTAACCACTTATAGAGTACATACTTGATTTTGAATGTTGTCTTTTGCTCATAACCTTCTTTCATTTGAATTTGATGGTAGCCGCTTTTGAGATCTTCTTTAGAGAAGATAGTTGCACCACTCACATCATTTAACACTTCTTCAAATCTTGGTATAGGAAACCTATACTTAATGGTTGTTTGATTGATGCATTGGTTATCAACACACATTATCGTATAACCATCTTTTTGGACACCAACAAAGTAGGAACGACACAAGGGCTAATTGAGTCTCGAATGTACCCTTTTTCAAGTAACTCGGTGACTTGATTGTGCAATTCTTTGGTGTCCTCTGACTTAAATCTATGTGAGGGATTGTTTTGTAGAATGATCCCCGATAAAAAAATCAAGGAAAAAATTCTTTGGGAAACACATCTTAGTATTGCTCACTAATTGTCTTGACTTGCCCGGTATCTCTCCCACATCATGTCTATCCCTAAACATTACCAGCTCAATGGGCCAAAAGTCACCAATAATTTACTAAACTCAGTTTGTGATATGAACAAAAGCTCTTTGTCTTTCTTTTCTTTCTTAGCTTCATGGTCCAATGCAACTTGATCCACCTGAAGATGAGCTAGTTTGATTGTGTTGTCAACAAGCTTAAATAAATAGAAATTGGTGAAGCCGGCACGCAAGCCTCTCCAATCATATTGTCATGGTTTACCAAGCAAAATGTGTCTAGCACTCATTGGCACTACATCACATATCACATCATCTTGATATTTACCTATGGAAAATGGAACTTTTGCTTGCTTTCACACATTGAGATCTTCCTTGTCAGTGAGCAAACTCAACTTAAGAAACTAGGTACGAGGTTATTTTCAAGCCAAGTTTCTCCACTGAATCCATCGAGGGTACATTAACACAACTACTTCCCAAATTACTAGTCATACACCTTATCATTTATTAAGCACCGGTTATGGAAGATATGCTCTTTTTGACGAGCTTTATCTCGATTTTGCAAAGTGAGAGCCCTTCAAATAACCATGAGAACAAGTTCCTCTTGAGCATAGAATACCTCTTCTTGAGAATCATCTCCTTTTTTGGTTGGTATTAATATCTCATCCTCACTTTCAACCTCTTTCATGCATTCCCTTATGATCATCACTCTTTGATTTGGACACTAAGAAGCAATGTGTAACACCCGGCATTTTTGGCCGGGAAATTATCCCTCGAATTATCCAATGAGATTAGGTTTATATTAATATAATGTATGTTTTGGTGAAACTTGTTGGGATGTTTAGTGGAAAACTAAACCAAAGTGTAACCAAAGCATTCATTTAGTTAGAAAACCAATGGAGGGGTTGTTTAGGTAGGAATTAAGGTAAGTGGGAGGAAGCCAATGAATGGCTACCATGTGTTCAACTTGTTGAACAAGATATACTCTTCCTCCTACGTGAAACCCTCCTCACTTCTCTTCTCTATCCTCTCCACTCCTCTCTGCTCTCTCTCGTCCAGATGACAAATGACCAGCGAAGCTCCTCCGATCTCTTCAATTTCTCTGACTAAGATCCGTGGATCGCCAAGGACTTACGTGTGAAGCTTTCAACTCTACAGCAACAGGTAAGTTCATACGTATAGGTTCGGCCCTTAAGGCCTTACAATACGGAGGTACTAGGTTTTATGTTGTCAGGATCGCTGTTGGGTAGTTAAACCGTAGGTTATGTTTTAGGTTAAGTGTGTTTTTGCTTTATGTTCTGCTTTAATATCCTGTCACCTGTTTATGTGATGTTAAGCACTATAAATGTTCATGCATACACGTTTTCTTTGAAAGTCATGCAAATGTTTTCAGCACCAGATTTGAAGTTATGAAAGTTAAAAATGTGAATGTAATGTATGGTTAAGTGTGGACGAGGACTGGCATCATGTTATCCCTGTTATCCCTATTAAGTACCTGTCGTGTACTCCTATTGCGCCAGCTCTTCTTCCCACTTATACCTTCCTGTCCAGTGAAACGTAATGTAATGTAATGTTTATGTATTTCAAAATGTTCATGCACAGCATATGCATAACTGCATTGTATGTTCTTACTGAGCTTTAGACTCATAGTTGAACTCTCTGTTGTAGGTACGGACACCGTGGATGAGGATTTTGTGCCTCAGGCCGACGAATAGGTGGTTGGTGGCACGAGCTTGCGGGGGTTGGTTGTTGCAGTTAGACAAGAGTTAACCCTGTGAGAATGTATTTTCTGAAGTTATGCCAAGTTCTATATCGTTTTTTGAAGTTTTAAAACATTTGAAGTGTAGGTTCAGTCCTGTAGGTTCAGTTCTGTATTGATGTCTAAAACCTCTGTATTTGACAGTTGTATATATATTTCGAAATGTTTTGAAATATTCTGGAACTGCCTTGAGTTCTCTCTATTGGTCTGTGCATGGATGGTCTCTGGTTTTAAAGTTATCCATGCAGTTTGATTTCTTAAACTCCGATCAAGTTTTCTGTTATTCCGAAAATCATGTTCTGAATCGTTCTTTTTAGAATCTGAAACTTTTATGCCTTCTGTTTTATGTTCCCTGTTTATACGTCTTCTTGTCAAAATTTGTCAAAATTCTGCCTTTTAAACTACATCTTTTGATCACATCCACCGCTGCCTTTGAAATTATATCCACCGCTGCTTTAAAAATCACAACCACCGCTGCCTTTAAAATCACTTCCACCGGTGAACAGTTCATTTCTGTTTGTAGTTCACTTCCACCGGTGAACAGTGCATTTCTGCCTGCATCCACCGCTGCCTTTAAAATTACATCTTCCACCTGACGTCATCCACATCTTTCGCCTAACGCCATCTGCCCATATCCTCCGCCCAGTTTATTTACATCTTCCGTCTGACGTCATCTGCCCACATCTTCTGCCCAGTTTATTTACATCTTTCGCCTGACGTCATCCACATCTTCCGCCTGACGTCATCTGTTTTACTTCTACCGTTGTTTCTATTGCTTCTATTTAATTCACATCTGCCGCTGTTTACTGTTCACTTTTGTCATATTCACATCCACCGCTAGTCTATATCGCCCACCCAATTTATTTACGTCTTCCGCTTGACGTCATCCACATCTTCCGCATGACGTCATCTGCCTAATTCTTCCTCCCCATTTTATTTACTCCTTCGGCCATAGATCACCCGATTCCGGTATTCACTGTAGCCTTTCTTTTGGCATGACTTCCAGTTCTGTTATCCTATTTTATTCTGCTTGTTTATTTCAGCCGTCCATTTCTGTTTACTGTTTTTCCTAGTTTCCTTCTGTCAATCACCCCTGTAATCCAGTTTTAAATTAGCTCACAATTTTCAAATCCAGAGAAAGTTCTCTCTCTCTGTAATGCATTTAAGGGTTTGCTCTTAAAAGTTCAGTCTGCTCTGTTTATCAAAAAAAAAATAATAATATGCGTCTCGTTCTCTGTTAGATGTCCCGGAGTGATGGCTCCTTGGCCCCGATCGGGTCAAGGGTCGTCACAAAAATGGTATCAAAGCTGCCAGGTTTTAAAAGTGGTTCTGGAGAAATGTCTGACTACACAATCTGCCACGTGAGATCGCTCCACCAACTGTAAGTGTTTAAGTTCCCGTGAAAATTTCTGTTTATTAAATTGGTTATTATATCTATAGGATTTTCTTAGAAATGGTGAGAGGACACCAGGATGAAGCAAGCGATAGTGCCAGGGCCATAGATCGCTTAACCAAGCTGGTGGGTGTACAGTTCCACATGGTGGAACGAATGATGGCCCGAGAAGACAACGGGAATAACAATGACAATCATGGGAATGCTCCACGCGACACCAGTGGGGATAAATTCAGGCGACTCCAGCCGCCTACATTTGATGGACTATCTACAGACCCAACTCCCGCTGAGGAATGGGTTCGGCAGATAGAGAGAATGTTTAGATGCGCAGAGGTGGAAGAAAATAAGAAGGTTCTATGTGCCACGTATCAGCTCACCAAGAATGCAGGATTTTGGTGGGACACTGTCCAGGCAATAACAATGGCGTTAAGCTGGGAGGGATTCAAACGAATATTCTATGAGAAGTATTTTGACAGAAGTGCGAAGAAGGAAAAGATGATAGAGTTCTCTCAGCTACGACAATATGGATCGGTAGCCGAATATGTTCAGAAATTTGAGTCATTATCCCGATAAGCAACACATCTGGTGGCCACCGACGAAAACAAGGTACACCAGTTCATCCAGGGTCTGAAGATGGACCTTTTACGGGGAATCACGACTGAGGGTTTTGACGAGGCACCATATACTAAGGTGGTGGCCAATGCTTATCAGTTGGAAGCATTAGAGACAAAGTTCTAGAGATAGAAGGGTTCATCAGAAAGGTTCTATCAGGATGTTCCTCAGCAACAACAAGGTCGTGATTGGCAACCACAGCAGGAACCGAACCGGGGCGTGAAGCGGCTCAATGAGATTGCTGCTTATCAAGACAAGGGAAAGAGACTGTTGGGAGCTCCTCAGCTTCCCGTGCGTCCGCGTTGTCAGAGAAACCACATAGGTGAATGTAGGGTCTTTGTCGGCCGTTGCTTCCGGTGCGACAAGGAAGGTCATCACGTCCGGGATTGCCCAATGCCGGATAATAGGCCGAACTGTGCCACTCCGAGAGTATTCGCTCTGATGGAGAATGATGATGATGCTCAGCATACAGCGATCACAGGTAAGGTCCCATAGTAGAAGTTCATAAAATAGAGAACCTTAGGATGAGGGTAAAAGGGATTAAGAGACCTTTAAGTTAAGCAAATTTTGGGGACCAAAATTCTTTTAAGGTGGGTGGAATGTAGCACCCGGTATTTTTTACCAGGAAATTATCCCTCGAATTATCCAATGAGATTAGATTTATATTAATATAATGTATTTTTTGGTGAAACTTGTTAGGATATTTAGTGAAAAACTAAACCAAAGTGTAACCAAAAACATTCATTGAGTTAGAAAACCAATGGAGGGGTTGTTTAGGTAGGAATTAAAGTAGGTGGGAGGAAGCCAATGAATGGCTGCCATGCGTTCAACTTGTTGAACAAGATATACTCTTCCTCCTACGTGAAACCCTCCTCACTTCTCTTCTCTGTTCTCTCCACTCCTCTCTGCTCTCTCTCGTCCAGACGACAAATAGCCAGCGAAGCTCCTCCGATCTCCTCAGTTTCTCTGAATAAGATCCATGGATCGCCAAGGACATACGTGCGAAGCTTTCAACTCTACAGCAACAGGTAAGTTCATACGTATAGGTTCGGCCCTTAAGGCCCTACAATACGGAGGTACTAGGTTTTATGTTGTCAGGATCGCTGTTGGGTAGTTAAACCGTAGGTTATGTTTTAGGTTAAGTGTGTTTTTGCTTTATGTTCTGCTTTAATATCCTGTCACCTGTTTATGTGATGTTAAGCACTATAAATGTTCATGCATACACGTTTTCTTTGAAAGTCATGCAAATGTTTTCAGCACCAGATTTGAAGTTATGAAAGTTAAAAATGTGAATGTAATGTATGGTTAAGTGTGGATGAGGACTGGCATCATGTTATCCCTGTTATCCCTGTTATCCCTATTAAGTACCTGTCGTGTACTCCTGTTGCGCTAGCTCTTCTTCCCACTTATACATTCTTGTCCAGTGAAACGTAATGTAATGTAATGTTCATGTATTTCAAAATGTTCATGCACAGCATATGCATAACTGCATTGTATGTTCTTACTGATCTTTAGACTCATAGTTGAACTCTCTGTTGTAGGTACGGACCCTGTGGATGAGGATTTTGTGCCTCAGGCCGACGAATAGGTGGTTAGTGGCACGAGCTTGCGGGGGTTGGTTGTTGCAGTCAAACAAGAGTTAACCCTGTGAGAATGTATTTTCTGAAGTTATGCCAAGTTCTGTATCGTTTTTTGAAGTTTTAAAACATTTGAAGTGTAGGTTTAGTCCTGTAGGTTCAGTTCTGTATTGATGTCTAAAACCTCTGTATTTGACAGTTGTATATATATTTTGAAATGTTTTGAAATATTCTGGAACTACCTTGAGTTCTTTCTATTAGTCTGTGCATGGATGGTCTCTGGTTTTAGAGTTATCCATGCAGTTTGATTTCTTAAACTCCTGTCATGTTTTCTGTTATGTCCGAAAATCATATTCTGAATCGTTCTTTTTAGAATCTGAAACTTTTATGCCTTCTGTTTTATGTTCCATGTTTATACGTCTTCCTGTCAAAATTCTGCCTTTTAAACTACATCTTCCGATCACATCCACCGCTGCCTTTGAAATTACATCCACCGCTGCTTTAAAAATCACATCCACCGCTGCCTTTAAAATCACTTCCACTGGTGAACAGTTTATTTCTGTCTGTAGTTCACATCTACCGGTGAATAGTTCATTTCTGTCTGTAGTTCACTTCCACCGGTGAACAGTGCATTTCTGCCTGCATCCACCACTGCCTTTAAAATTACATCTTCCTCTTGACGTCATCCACATCTTCCGTCTGACGTCATCTGCTCATATCCTCCGCCCAGTTTATTTACATCTTCCGTCTAACGTCATCTACCCACATCTTCCGCCCAGTTTATTTACATCTTCTGCCTGACATCATCCACATCTTCCGCCTGACGTCATCTGCTTTACTTCTACCGCTAATTCTGTTACTTCTATTTAATTCACATCTATCGCTGTTTACTGTTCACTTTTGTCTTATTCACATCCACCGCTAGTCTATATCACTCGCCCAGTTTATTTATGTCTTCCGCTTGACGTCATCCACATCTTTCGCCTAACGTCATCTGCCTAATTCTTCCACCCCATTTTATTTACTTCTTCGGCCATAGATCACCCGATTCCGGTATTCACTGTAGCCTTTCTTCCGGCATGACTTCCAGTTATGTTATCCTATTTTATTCTACTTCTTTATTTCAGCCGTCCATTTCTGTTTACTGTTTTTCCTAGTTTCCTTCTGTCAATCACCCCTGTAATCCTGTTTTAAATTAGCTCCCAGTTTTCAAATCTAGAGAAAGTTCTCTCTCTCTGTAATGCTTTTAAGGGTTTGCTCTTAAAAGTTTAGTCTGCTCTGTTTATCAAAAAAAAAAATAATATACGTCCCGTTCTCTGTTAAATGTCCCGGAGTGATGGCTCCTCGGCCCCGATCGGGTCGGGGGTCGTCACATATTGAGGTCAAACCCAAGGCACTTGAAACATTTGATCTTTCTAGCTCTTGGCCGAGAGGTAGGATGTCATCTAAAAACCTATTCCATCAAACATATTTTCCTCTGAATGCAAGAATAGCGACATGGACTAAATGCCCTATTCAAGCTAAGGAACTTTGTAATACTCGGCTTGTACGGATTGTACGGATTTGTATATTATATTATATATGTGGCATTTTTAGTAAATATGTCAAATCAGGTCCGTTTCACGAAAAGAAAGCGTCATCAGGATCCTATCGATTAATTGGAATTTTAAGAAATTTATAGGATTTTTCGGAATAATGACGCTATATTTCGAGTAATTAGATTTCTAAGAATATAAAGAACGTTTTAGTAAAAATAGTAAACGAGGTCCGAATTGCGAACGGACAGTTTTAATAAATCCCAAATATTAAGTTGGACTTATTGGTGAAATAAGAAAATTTGGTGAAACCGAATAGCTAGTCAATTAACGAAACGAAGGACGAAACGAATATAAAAACTATAGAAGGGCAAAATGGTAATTTGCCAAATCAAATTATAAAATAACAAATCATTTCTCTTCTCCTCATTCTTCTCTGCTTCCTGCGAACGCCAGAGAGCATTTCTCTCTTCCTCCCTCGCGCGATCTCCAATCCGACTCCGATCCGACCTCCGTTCGTTCCGTTTTCTTCACGATTTCTCCTCCTCTCGCTACCCTAGGTATGAATCTACATTCTTAGAGCGTTTATTTCAAGTTTTACGGAGTTTGAACAATTAGGGTTTCGATTAGGTTTTCGTAAAAATCGAGATTTAGGGGTCAAAATCAATAGGTTATCGTAGATTATGAACGTATAGAACGTAGTGGACGTTATTGGACAAAACTAGATTAATTTGTGAAAATGTTTGATTTCGTGAATTTTTGAGATTTAGAGGAAAACTCGTAAATTGGGATTTGAGTTGCCAAGCGTGTATTGCTCGATAAAATAGCTCGATGAATTGGATTAAAGCTTTAGGAAATATCTTTAGTTAAGGTTTTGTTAATTTGGACGTTTAATAGCTTAATTCGGTTTTAACGGCAAATGTCGTGTTTTGCCTCAGGCGAACGACTCTCGTGGACGAAGCTCGAGGCTCTGTGCGCGCAAGGTAAGTTCTCGTGACTTACTCTGGCCGATTGGCCTACACTGTAAGTCGATGTCGTGTCGAGGATCATTGGAGTGTTGTTTGTTTATACGTGTTGGTTGGGTAGTTAGGTTAGTTGTCTATAGGTTTTGTTTATTTGTCTTGATGGTATGTATGTTGATTGTTTACTTTCTGCTTATTAACTGTTCATGCATCACGTATTTCAAATGTCATGAAAATGAATTTTCGCACGTGTTTTTAAGAAAAGAAACGAACCTCTGTAATTAATCTACGTAATCTGTATCTGGTTACACGAGGTGGGGCTCAGGCATGGCTGTAGGGTTTGTGAGCATGTACCCCCCTCCTCTAGGTGGAAAGTGGTAGTTCGACCGCATAATGTATCCTTTCCATTTAGAGGGCTGATATCTCGGTAACAATCTGTCTGCGACGTAATAAAATGAAATAAATGAATCTGAAACTGTATCTATATCTGTATCTGTATCTGTATCTGTATCTGAATCTGAAATCTGCATGTTTTTCCGAATGGCATACGCACGCATGCATCTGCATTTACGAAGCTTACTGAGATTTCATTATTTCATAGATGTCTGTATGGTGTAGGTGACGTTATAGGTGACATTGAGCCAGGTGAGGACGACGTTCCTCCTCCTGATCTATGATGCAGTTGACGAAGAATGACCCGTGGGAGTGTGCTGAGCAGTCGGTGCGTTTTGACCCGTGGGGATGTGTATGTATTTTGAGGACTATCAGGATGTTTTTGGTTACATTGTATAGACGTTTTTAGGGTGTTTGGATCTGGCTAGATGTTAGGTTCATATTTTAAGGTTTTAAACGTCTTTCTGAATCTATTTTATAAACTGTTTTGAAATGTTTTTTTATTGGAACTGTTTGGAATTTAAAACAGGTGGATTTGTCGATTTTTAAGCGTATCCATGCAGTTCGTTTTTACGAAAGTTTAATGTATGTTGAGTTCGTTTATTTCGTTGATTGATGACATGAAAAATGAGATAAGTTTTGCAGAGAGTCTTGAGTATATGTATGAAAGAAAGAATGCTGTTTGCTCTCTGGAATTTGAGATTCCAGAGAGCAAAATACTGGGGTCGCCGCGCTCTGGAATATCCAGAGCGTGCAGCGATCGCTGCCAGCGATTGATCGCTGGGCAGCGATCGCTGCCAGCGATCGGTCGCTGGGCAGCAAGCGATCGATCGCCCCCTCCCTGTGTCGCGGCTTTGACCCTTCTGCCCTTCCTGTTCTGTTTTGAATTTTAATTGTTTAAGTTTTAAATTGTTTTAATTTAAATAGCTTTGAGTTTATTAAATGGTGAAAACATGGTTTTCGATTTCAATTCCGATTTGATTTCCGCTTAAGTTTAATTAAGTATAAGGATAAAAAAAAAATAGTACGGATAAATTGAGTACAGTATTAGGGACGTTACAACTATGGTATCAGAGCCCCCAGGTTTTAAAATCAGTTCTCTAGACTGCTCGACTGCACAGCTACTACGCGGACATCCTTCTTCAACTGTAAGTATGTTTACTGCTTTATTCGATTTCTTGTTTCTTAGGATTATTCGTGTTGATTTTTTTAGGACTTATATAAAATGGTTCGAGGAAAAGATCCTCGAGATGACGCGTTCGATCGACTTACGGAGTTGCTGGACCACCAGTCACAGCACATGGACCGCCAGGCACAGCAAATCGAGAGTCTAGTAAATCGGGTAAATCAGGGGGATCAGAGAGCCCAGGATTTGATAGTTCCCAATAACCAGGGCATGCAGAGGTTTCAAAGCCTACGACCTCCAGTGTTCGATGGCCAGTCATCGGATCCGACACGTGCTGAGGAATGGATCCGGGTGATGGAGGATATGCTAGGTTATGCAGAGGTTGGCGACGGGAGCAAGGTGACTTACATCACTTTTCACTTGGCCTTGGATGCTCGTTTCTGGTGGGACTCGATCAAGTCGACGACGGATGTATCAGTTATGACTTGGGATCGGTTCAAGTTCTTATTCTTTGATAAGTATTTCAGCCGCACAGTGAGGGTGGCAAAGAGGAACGAGTTCACGCAGCTGAAGCAAACGGGTTCAGTTGCAGAGTATATCAGGAAGTTTGAGGCTTTATCACGATTTGCCCGCGTCTTGTCAGTGATAACGAGGAGAAGGTGGACCACTTTATGGAGGGACTTAATCCGGAGATTCGGATGCACGTGGTTGTCTCAGGTATTATTGATGCGCAATATTCTGATATTACAGCCAGAGCTCTGGATATTGAGGCTGCCAGAGCCACTTGTATTAGACCGAGGGAGCCAGCTAAGGGCTTCTTCCGCGAGATACGACCTCAGTCAAAGAGCCGAGGTTGGCAGCCCAGAGCACCGCCCCAGCCGCAGCAGAGGGGTGTGAAGAGACCTCTTGAGGGAGGTAACGACAGGGGCAAGGGAAAACAGGTACAGGGAGCTCCTCAGATACCGTGGTGCCCCGTGTGCCAGAAAGAACACAGTGGAGAGTGCCGTGTTGGCTCTAATAAATGCTACAGATGTGGTGGAGTCGGCCATTTTGTTAGAGATTGCCCGCATCCGGCTCGAGACCTGCCAGGCGGTGATCAGAGGAGGGTTATGCCCAAGATTTTTGCATTTATCGAGCCTGGCAATGTTGATGATGAGGATTAGCCTGCCGTGATAGCAGGTACTATACTGGTTACTGGCGTTCCTGTATTTTCTTTACGCATTCTTTTGTTTCCACCGCTTGTGTGTCTAGATTGAGGCTTGCGTCGGAGTTAGCAAAGTGCGAATACAGTGTGATGCTACCTTCGGGTGAGCGTATGCAGTCAGGTCGTGTTGTCCAGGGCAATATTATCTCGATTGAGGATCGTACCCTCTATGCTCGCCTCATTGTTATGGGCATCGAGCATTATGATCTCATCTTAGGGATGGATTGGCTATCACAGCACTTCGCCACCATCGATTGTCGATCCGGGATTGTGACCTTCCGACCCCCGGGTAAAGCCGAGTTTTCTTATCAGGCGATGAGCAGATTGAGTAGCTCGCCTATTTCTTATTCCATGAAGGTCAACGAGCAGTTTAAAGGTGCGTGCGCTATTTATTTGGCCTCTGCATTTGATTGTCAGTTGCTCAGCGGAGAAAAGCCGAGCGACATTCCTATTGTCAGAGAGTTCTCTGGGATCTTTCTTGATGATCTTCCCGGGTTACCACCAGACCGGGAGATCGAGTTCACTATTGATGTCTATCCGAACTCCGCGCTGAGGTTTAAAAACCCATATCGATTGGCACCAGCTGAGTTGAGAGAGCTGAGAACTCAGCTTGACGAGTTGTTAGAGAAGAGATTTATTCGACCCAGTGTATCGCCTTGGGGTGCGCCCGTTCTGTTTGTCAAGAAGAAGGACGGGACCCTCAGGATGTGCATTGATTACAGGGAGTTGAACAAATTGACGGTGAAGAATAAGTATCCACTGCCTCGGATTGATGATTTATTTGATCAGCTGCAAGGTGCCCGAGTATTTTCGAGGATTGATCTACGCTCGGGTTACAATCAGCTAAAGGTCTGGAAGGATGATATACCAAAGACGACATTCCGAACGAGGTATGGGCATTATGAGTTCCTTGTCATGTCTTTTGGACTTACTAATGCCCCTGCAGCGTTTATGGATTTGATGAACCGTGTCTTCAAGGAGTATCTGGACAAGTTCGTGGTAGTTTTCATCGACGACATTCTGATCTACTCTAAGACAAAGGAAGAACACGAGGAGCATTTGAGGATTGTTCTGAGGACCTTATGTCAGCACCAGTTGTATCCGAAGTTCTCCAAATGCAAATTTTGGTTGGATCAGATCAGTTTTCTTGGCCATATTATATCGCAGGATGGAGTTTCTGTTGATCCGAGCAAAGTTCAGGCTGTCAGAGATTGGCCACAGCCGAAGAACGTACGTGAGGTGCGTGGATTTCTCGAATTGGCCGGTTATTATCGGAAGTTTATAGAGGGATTCTCGAAGATCGCACTTCCTCTTTCACGATTGATTCGGAAGAACGAGAAGTTTATATGGTCGTCTGCTTGTAATGATAGTTTTATGGAGTTAAAGCAGAGATTGACCACCACTCCAGTACTGGCGTTACCTGTTGAAGGTGTCAGATACAGTATTTATTGTGATGCATCTGGAGTGGGACTCGGTTGTGTATTGATGCAGGAGGGGAGAGTTATTGCATATGCTTCTCGGCAGTTGAAGCCGTACGAGCAGAATTACCCTACGCACGACCTTGAGTTAGCAGCTGTGGTCTTCGCACTGAAGATATGGACACATTATTTATATGGGCAGCAGTGCGAGATATTTTCTGACCACAAGAGCCTGAAGTATTTATTTACGCAGAAGGAGCTGAACATGCGACAAAGACGATGGCTTGAGTTCGTCAAAGATTATGATTTTGATATCAAGTACCATCCAAGAAAGGCGAACAAGGTTGTTGATGCCTTGAGTAGAGTGCCTTCTACGAGCCAGCCTTCATTAGCAGCGATGTCAATTACGCTGCGGTCTGAGATTGAGAGGTTCGACGTTGAGATAGTGGCAGAGTTGTCCAGTATGCTCACCAACATTTCACTCAGGCCGACTATTCTGGATCGGATACGTGAGGCTCAGCAGAAAGATACGGAGTGTGAGGAGCTTCGATCCAGCATGACATTGGGAGACTCGTCGGATTTCCATTTATCGGAGGATGGTATTCTGAAGTTCAGGCATAGGTGGTACGTGCCTAACGACGAGGATTTGAAGAAAGAGATATTGGCCGAGGCACATTCTTCGGCGTATTCTGTGCACCAGGGAAGTACTAAGATGTACCGGGACCTAAAGCAACATTTCTGGTGGCCGAACATGAAGAGGGAGGTTGCCAAGTACGTTGAGACCTATTTAGTTTGTCAACAGGTGAAGGCAGAGCACCAGAGACCGGCCGGAACGTTATTGCCACTGCCGATTCCGGAGTGGAAGTGGGAGCAGATTTCCATGAATTTCATTGTGGGGCTCCCAAGGACGACGAAGGGCCATGACGGCATATGGGTTATTGTGGACCGATTGACAAAGTCGGCCCACTTCTTATCTGTGAAGATGGCGTCTTCTATGGATCAGCTCGCAGAGCTCTATGTAAAGGAGATTGTGAGATTGCACGGAGTGCCGGTTTCTATTGTCTCGGATCGAGATCTGAGGTTCACGTCGAAGTTCTGGAAGAGTCTGCACAGAGCTATGGGGACTCAGCTTAATTTCAGCCTAGCGTTTCATCCTCAGACTGATGGTCAGACAGAGAGGACGAATCAGATTCTTGAGGATATGCTCAGAGCTTGTGTGCTGGAGTTTCAGGGCTCGTGGAGCCGATATTTGCCCCTGATTGAGTTCTCGTACAACAACAGCTTCCAGGCTACGATTGGCATGGCTCCGTATGAGGCGTTGTATGGTCGGAAGTGTAGGTCTCCGTTATATTGGGACGAGGTTGGCGAGGCCAGCATCGTTGGTCCAAAGATTCTACAGCAAACGGCAGAGAAGACTGCTATTATCCGACAGCGTATAGAGGTAGCTCAGAGCAGACAGAAGAGCTATGCTGACACGAGACGGAGAGAGCTAGAGTTCGAAGAAGGTGACGAGGTTTATCTTAAAGTTTCTCCGTTTAAAGGCGTTGCGAGATTTGGAAGGAGGGGCAATTTAAACCCTCGTTATGTGGGGCCCTTTCCTATTCTGAAGAGGATCGGGAAGTTGGCGTACAGATTACAGCTTCTGGCTTCTATGGAGGGTATCCACGACGTATTCCACGTGTCCATGCTTCGGAAGTGTTTACGTGATACATCACATGCCGTGGAAGCGACAGAGATCGAGGTACAGCCTACCTTGACTTATGAGGAGAGGCCGGTGCGTATTTTGGAGACTTCCATCAAGGTGCTACGTAACAAAGAAATTTCACTAGTCAAAGTCCTATGGCGGAACCACGAGGTGGAAGAGGCTACGTGGGAGCGACAGCAGGATATGATGACTAAATATCCTGATTTATTTGTATGATTTAATTTTGTGGACAAAATTCTAAATAAGGTGGGTGGAATGTAATACTTGGCTTGTACGGATTGTACGGATTTGTATATTATATTATATATGTGGCATTTTTGGTAAATATGTCAAATCAGGTCCGTTTCACGAAAAGAAAGTGTCATCAGGATCCTATCGATTAATTGGAATTTTAAGAAATTTATAGGATTTTTCAGAATAATGACGCTATATTTCGAGTAATTAGATTTCTAAGAATATAAAGAACGTTTTAGTAAAAATAGTAAACGAGGTTCGAATTGCGAATGGACAGTTTTAATAAATCCCAAATATTAAGTTGGACTTATTGGTGAAATAAGAAGATTTGGTGAAATCGAATAGCTAGTCAATTAACGAAACGAAGGACGAAACAAATATAAAAACTATAGAAGGGCAAAATGGTAATTTGCCAAATCAAATTATAAAATAACAAATCATTTCTCTTCTCCTCACTTCTTCTCTGCTTCCCGCGAACGCCAGAGAGCATTTCTCTCTTCCTCCCTCGCGCGATCTCCAATCCGACTCCGATCCGACCTCCGTTCGTTCCGTTTTCTTCACGATTTCTCCTCCTCTCGCTACCCTAGGTATGAATCTACGTTCTTAGAGCGTTTATTTCAAGTTTTACGGAGTTTGAACAATTAGGGTTTCGATTAGGTTTTCGTAAAAATCGAGATTTAGGGTTCGAAATCAATAGGTTATCGTAGATTATGAACGTATAGAACGTAGTGGACGTTATTGGACGAAACTAGATTAATTTGTGAAAATGTTCGATTTCGTGAAATTTTGAGATTTAGAGGAAAACTCGTAAATTGGGATTTGAGTTGCCGAGCGTGTATTGCTCGATAAAATAGCTCGATGAATTGGATTAAAGCTTTAGGAAATATCTTTAGTTAAGGTTTTGTTAATTTGGACGTTTAATAGCTTAATTCGGTTTTAACGACAAATGTCGTGTTTTGCCTCAAGCGAACGACTCTCGTGGACGAAGCTCGAGGCTCTGTGCGCGCAAGGTAAGTTCTCGTGACTTACTCTGGCCGATTGGCCTACACTGTACGTCGATGTCGTGTCGAGGATCATTGGAGTGTTGTTTGTTTATACGTGTTGGTTGGGTAGTTAGGTTAGTTGTCTATAGGTTTTGTTTATTTGTCTTGATGGTATGTATGTTGATTGCTTACTTTCTGCTTATTAACTGTTCATGCATCACGTATTTCAAATGTCATGAAAATGAATTTCCGCACGTGTGTTTAAGAAAAGAAACGAACCTCTGTAATTAATCTACGTAATCTGTATCTGGTTACGCGAGGTGGGGCTCAGGCATGGCTGTAGGGTTTGTGAGCATGTACCCCCCTCCTCTAGGTGGAAAGTGGTAGTTCGACCGCGGAATGTATCCTTTCCATTTAGAGGGCTGATATCTCGGTAACAATCTGTCTGCGACGTAATAAAATGAAATGAATGAATCTGAAACTGTATCTATATCTGTATCTGTATCTGTATCTGAATCTGAAATCTGCATGTTTTTCCGAATGGCATACGCACGCATGCATCTGCATTTACGAAGCTTACTGAGATTTCATTATCTCATAGATGTATGTATGGTGTAGGTGACGTTATAGGTGACGTTGAGCCAGGTGAGGACGACGTTCCTCCTCCTGATGTATGATGCAGTTGACGAAGAATGACCCGTGGGAGTGTGCTGAGCAGTCGGTGCGTTTTGACCCGTGGGGATGTATATGTATTTTGAGGACTATCAAGATGTTTTTGGTTACATTGTATAGACGTTTTTAGGGTGCTTGGATCTGGCTAGATGTTGGGTTCATATTTTAAGGTTTTAAACGTCTTTCTGAATCTGTTTTATAAACTGTTTTGAAATGTTTTTTTATTGGAACTGTTTGGAATTTAAAACAGGTAGATTTGTCGATTTTTAAACGTATCCATGCAGTTCGTTTTTACGAAAGTTTAATGTATGTTGAGTTCGTTTATTTCGTTGATTGATGACATGAAAAATGAGATAAGTTTTGTAGAGAGTGTTGAGTATATGTAAGAAAGAATGAATGTTGTTTGCTCTCTGGAATTTGAGATTCCAGAGAGCAAAATACTGGGGTCGCCGCGCTCTGGAATATCTAGAGCGTGCAGCGATCGTTCGCTGGCAGCACCAGCGAACGATCGTTGTGGCAGCGAATGCTGCCAGCAATCGGTCGCTGGCGCTGCCAGCGATCAGTCGCTGGGCAGCGATCGCTGCCAGCGATCGGTCGCTGGGCAGCCAGCGATCGATCGCCCCCTCCCTGTGTCGCGGCTTTGACCCTTCTGCCCTTCCTGTTCTGTTTTGAATTTTAATTGTTTAAGTTTTAAATTGTTTTAATTTAAATAGCTTTGAGTTTATTAAATGGTGAAAACATGGTTTTCGATTTCAATTTCGATTTGATTTCCGCTTAAGTTTAATTAAGTATAAGAATAAAAAAAAAATAGTACGGGTAAATTGGGTACAGTATTAGGGACGTTACAAACTTACTCCAAATAGCCATGACAAATGATGATTGAGACGAGATTCGACATTTTTAAACCACGAAACACTCAGTTTCTATTTCGGCTATAGGTGTAACCAACCCGCTATTAGGGATGTGGAAAAAAGAAATAATTGAAAAATAACTTGCTTGGCTAGAAGCTTGAATGAAATTGGAGCTGTTGAGGTTAGCTGAGTGTTGGAGGCTCTCCTATGTTAGCTTTCCACTTTCAATGCCTATTGAATCACACCATCTAAATGAATATATAGTTGCAACTCCACATCTCCAATCTCATTTGTAGCCCCTTAATGAACCTAGCAATGATGTGTTCTTTTGGCTCTACTATTCCACTTCTAATATTGAGAATTTCTAACTTGGTCATATCTACATTGAGCGACCCTTGCCTTAAACTTTGCATTTTGAAGAAAAAGCTCTTGTTTACAATCGCTTGGCAGCGATCTCTTCGTTATCAAATTTTTCATCATATTCTAAGTGAGAATTTCACTCTCACCACCATGTCTTCTTTGAATTTTCAAACTTTCCCACAAAAAATTAGCATAATGGGTGAACTCCAAGGAAGCCACTTGGATATTTTTCCTCTCTGAGTAATATTAGCATTCAGAAATTATTTCCACCTTTTACATTCAATCAAGAAACTCATCTCCATTAGTAAAAACCTTAAAATAGGAATGAAAAGTTTCATATGCCTCAAATCATCAAAAGATTTATTAGTATACCTTGCACCATGCACTTCTTCAAACTCGTCTTCATCTTCCTCAACTTCTTCAATCATTGCTTCCATTTCTCCCCTTCCTCTTCTAACACCACTTCATTTTCTTTGTCTAGAGTTTCTAAGAGCCCTCACATTCTGGTTCATAAGCTCTTGGATTTTTTGAGTCATGTTGACGATTTCGGCCTTGAATTCATTGATTTTCCCTTGAGTGATTAACTTGGCTTTCTTCAATAAAAGTTGGTTCGGTGGTTGAGCAATAGAGTCATGATTTTTGAGAGGCCACATCCTCACTTCTAGTCGTCATTCTTGGGATGAAAATGGACCAACAAAGAGGAATCAACCGGGTTGAAATCAGGTTAGATACTAGATAGTGCATAAACACAATGAAAAGAGGGAAAATAATCCATTTAAGGAAATTTCACAGATTTGGGGCTAGCCTTTGTTCGTGATAAAATATAACAAACAAACAAATTTTGGCGTGCTTTTTGAACACAAGGATTTGCTATGAACAGAGAAAAAGCCCTCAAAATTTTGCTAGAAAACGTGAAGTGAAAACAAATATATGACTGAAAGAATGCAAGTAGGCTAGTAAGTTGCTTAATATAAATTTCTACTCCAAAGGCTACATCGAAATCAAAATAGCATTCCAACTTGATAACTTGCGTTTTTATAGTTTTGCTAAAGAATTTATTTCAAGGGATTAAAGTGAGAAAGTTGCAATAGAAATCTAACTTGTTCAACTCTTACAAATGAATAAGAAATCTAACACGATACAACAGATGACACCAAACAATTGAAATATTGGTTTCGCAATGAAGCAAGATACAACTTAAGGTTATAAGGTTTTCTTCGTTCAAAAGTGCCTTCAAACATCCCTAAATGGAGCTTAACATTAGGGGTATTGTTTCAAAAAAGAACTTCCAAAAATGTCGTCACAAAACAAATTACATACTGCTCTACCTGAGTAACTCCGACACTTTATTTTCAATTATCTTTATTTTTAGTTGTATTTCGATATTTTATCATACATGCTTCAACTTTGAGTAAGAGAGATTGGGCTCTCGACATTCTTTCATCTTTTAGACTAGGTGGCTTCTCCAAGCTCTCTTGTATCTTTTTCTCTCCAAAATAAAGAGAATTATAGTTGGTTAGCTTGTAACCTTGTGATAGGTCTATGTGGCTCATCAATAAACCTACAAATCAAAAGGTTATAGGTTGTGAATAGATATATAAATTCAAGGAAGGAGTTGAACAAACAAGATTCAATGCTAGTTTATTAGAAAAAGGTTTCTCACAAAAGAAAGGAATTGATTTCTATGACACAAAAAATGTAACGTCCTTGAAGAGTCAGAAAAAGTTCTACTAACACCCGAAGATCAATCAAAGAGAAGAATGACATGCGATAACAATTGTAGGTTTGATTAACACTCAAAAGCTCAATCATTTGTAAATAGAAGGGTTATCAAAAAAAGAATCTTTAAGGAGAAGTCGTGGTGCGTGGACGTAGGCAAAATCTGTTGAGCCACGTTAACAAAGTATTTGCACTCTCTTTCCATATCTCTTTATTGTTTTTATTGTTTAATTGCATATTTAGAAATAACTTGATATATAAGACAAAAGATATATTATTTAAGATAGCAAACAATAAAGTTATTAATCACATAAAAAAAAGTTTAGAAAACTTAATCCACCCTCTTCTCTTTTGTTAATATCGATCATATAGTTGATATTAGAGCATGTGTTTAGATTTTGTTGTAATTAAAAAAAATTAGAATTTTTCTTTAAAATTTTATATATAGTTCATATGTAGAAGGATAATCCATTTACAAACCACTTTTTTTTATAGTAGCAATTATGTTTATTGAAAATCTAGAATGAGAATATGTGTGCAATCATATGACTATGATTTATGACACATAATAAAGAATAGACTTCATGTTACTATCAAAATTGAAAATGATAGAAATGTGCCCAAATTGTCTTTTGAGTTTGATAAAAAGAACATAAGAAAATTATGTTTAAACGCTAAGACAATTAACATCTTTATTTTGCTCTTAATAGAGATTGATTTAATAGAGTTCAAGAGTGTGATAATGCATGTAAAATTTGGCATTTACTTGGAGTCACACACGAGAACATAAATTAAGCAATGAGAAGGAACTCAAATGCTTCAAATGTAGGAAGCCGGGGCGCTATAAAGTCAATTTCTCTCAAGCTAAGAAGGTATCAAAGGCGTTTAAAAAAAACTATGAAAGCCACATGAGAAGTGATGAAGACGCATCATTCGAAAACTGAAGTAAATGCAAACATGTAGTTCATAACTAAAGAGAATGACAATGATTTTTATGAAAGATATGATGAAGATGAACTATTAAATGCTTTTTAGGAATTGTTTGAGAAATTTGATTTGTTTAAATCTAAATATAAATTGTTGAATAAGGAGAATGCAAATTTAGTGAAAAAGTAAGGAAATATAACTCTTCATTTGAAAAAGAAATTAATAAATTGAAAAATAAATGATGACTTGTATTATCCTTAAGTTTACTAATGGTAGCAACTATAAGATCCACAAATAGTCACTTTTGATAAAACTGGTTTAAGGTATAAACATTTTCAAGAGAAAAAGACTAATAAAAACTTTTTTTTTTTGTTGGATTATCTATTTGTCATATATGTAATCAAATACGCCATAAAACTTTTGTATGCCCAATGAAAACTAATGGTAAGAAAATTTTTGAGAAATTAAAATGAGTTACTAAATGAACCAAAACTAACTCTAGAACTAAAAAATTTTGAGTACCTTAAATTTGCGTATAGGTTAGAGAATCTCCTGTGAGAGATTAGTAGTATCTTGATAGCGAGTGAGCAAGATATATGACAGGAGATTCCTCAAAGTTTTTCTTCATCGCCAAAAAAAAAGAAAATATAACATTTGGAAGGAATTAAAAAAGCAAATTATAGATATTAACAATAAAGGTAATGCTTAAAAGCCCTTATTGTAAATGTTTTATTGATTGATGGTTTGAAATATAATTTATTGAGAATTGTCAATTACGAGATAAATATATAAGATGATTTTGAATCAAAAGTTTGTAAATTTGAGGATAGCTCATATAGAAAGATTTTATTTTTGAATTGTACACTTTCTATGTTTGGTTAAGTTTGAACTTCGAGATATATTTATTTTGATGATTCTTCTTGATTTGAGATACTTCATGATTTTATTGCTCTGAACTTTGTTTGTGTTTTTCACCCTTATGTTTACTCTATATTTGGTGACACAAAATATCTGTCTATCTGCACAAGGTTCTTATTGAATTATGCATGAATTCTTTTTTATAATGACTAAGGGATGAGAGAAAAAGTAAACAAAACTCTATCTTTTTTTTTTTAATATATAACAAAAGGGAAGAGTACGTAAAGAGTAATATTTTATGGAAAGAAAAGAGGGCCTTCAGATTTTAAATCAAAATAATTGGCAAAATATTAAGGGGGATCAAACTGTTAGTTTATCTATATGCTCTAATCCATTTCGCTTTAACGCATTCTTTTCTTGTCATATATTTTTTTCTCTAATCTTAGCTAATCTTTTTTATAATGACAAAGAGAGAGAGAATTATATATGAGGGATTACAAAAATCTTAGAAGGTTTTGTCATCCTTAAAAAATGAAAGATTGTTAGCATAATAGGAATTAAGTTTAATTGTAAAGATGATAAACATGATTAATTGAATAGTTAATTCTAAGTTGATTATGATTTAATGATGTAGTTACGTATTTTGATGTACATAAGTTGAGTATGAATTGTATTGAGATTGAATATGTTTGTTTAGTTATATCAAAGTTGATAATGAATATTATTGTTTTGACATTTTGATTATGAATTGCCTATTGCATATAGAATTGTATGAATTATGTACGTGGAAGAGAATAAAATATGAGAAGTACGTATTAAAAAAAAATTAATTTAATCCCTAAGCTAAATATTTAAGGAGAGTAGGCTAATTCTTGTCTAATGCATGAACTAAGGAAGAGATAGTAAGTTACCCTAACTTTGAATAGATGTAGTCACCATAAAAAAGGAAAGAGATCGTTGGCAAATATGTATTAAGCTTAATTATTTAATAATTGATGTAATTAATAAAATACTAATTTTAAGTTAATGGTAGTTATGCGCTAATAAATATCAGTATATATATTTATATTCTTATTGAAAATACCTTTGTAAATGGATATTTAGAGTTTCTAATTTGTTATCTTGAGTCTATGAAAAAATAGTATAAATTCATATGTGGGTGCCCTGAGATGAATTGTAGAAGTCCGATCCTCAGTCATGTGCAAAATAAGAGATTTCACAGATGTCCAGACACGAAAAGTGAACGTTTGCAACGGATGCCCAGAGCGAGCTGCAGAAGCCTAGTCCCAAAATATTATTTTAGAAGTTCAAGTTACAGATGCCATATATGAATGTGGGCGCCCGCAACGGACACCCAGAGAATCTCGCGAAAGTCTTGTTCAAAGAACAAAAATTTAAATTAATACTTTTGTGGATGCCCAGTGGAGGCATTGCCCACAACTTGACCTGCAGAAGTCCATCGCCCCATTAATATATCTAATGACTATATCGCAGACACCCCGATGAATAGAAGAGGTCCATCGCTGCTCGAGAATTTTGAAAGTCACTATATACAGGAGCCCACTCCGATGTTCAACTAAAGAAGAGCCAACTATATCGAAGTGCTACCTATTTCATTTTTTATTTTTAGCTTTCATTCCTGAGCTCAAAATCCTACCTCTCCTCTTCCTAAATTTGAGATTGTATCTCTTGAGAGGTTAAGTTCAATTGAGACTTGCAGGATCAATCAAGTAGAAGAATAATGTCATGTAATAGTTGTAAAGTTTGATTGACACAAGGAAGTCCAATCATTTATAACTAAAAAGACTATTAGAAAAAGAATCTTCAAGGAAGAACTATAGAACGTGGACGTAGGCAAGATTGACTAAACACGTTAACAAATCGTTTGCACTCTCTTTTCTTATCTCTTTATTGTTATTATTGTTTGATTCCTATTTAAAAATAACTTAATATATAACAGAAAAAAGATATAGTTTAAGATAGCAAACAATATCACATGAAAAAGTTTAGAAAACTTAATTCACCCCTAGGTAAATAACTACACTCGGTGCATGAAGTGCAACCATGGATTTACTTTCAAAACTTTTTCATCATTTTAAAATAGACTTCAAGAGTCACGAGTTTCAAAAATCATTACTAATCCCAGCTATATAGAAAATAATGCCACCAATATTTTTTTGATAAAATTAGTTCTAGTGAAAAGGTCACTCATGGATTTTTTGCACAAAGAATGTTAGAGGTGCGGGAGAAAGAAGAATGATTGTCCATAAACTAATTAACGTGTAATGAAAAGTATAAAAAACACTCAGAATGAGTTTAGGGATTTACACCCAGAGACATATCTCAACTATTTTATCGCGTTTACAAATAAAACACATTCACAAAATAAAAAGTATGTATCAAACAAATGGTCTAGATCACAAGCCCAAAACATATAGAAGCTTCATCTAAAATATAATATGAAATATTATGCATGTACAAAAAAAGTGAAAAAATAGTGTACATGTAGTTTAAAAACTGACAAGTCAATCAAATTATGTTGCATGATATATCACAGAATAATGGTTTTGAAAACTATAATGTATGTGTGAATATAATAAAAGAAACTCATACTTCAAGGAAAATTCACTTTCCTACTAATGAAATGACACTCTCGGATACCAGTTCAAAATCTAAATTGCCAGAACCTATAAAAAAAACTGATGTCAAAATCTCTTGCAAAACACTAGGAATAGGAACCCAAATTGGAAACAAAATTACAAGCTTGAGTAATACCCCGATAAAACAGACCAAAATATAGCCTAAAAAAGGCCGTGGGAATGGCCCAAAACAAGGCTAGAGAAACGAGAAAAAAGAGCAGCCTAAAAAAGGCCATGGAATGGCCAAAAGGAGGCCTAGAGAAATCGGTCGAAAACTCCCAAAACAGGCCTTGTTCTGCATTGCTCAACATGGACCCAACAGTGGAGCTAGCAAGATGGTGTTGCAGCTCCTAAGGAATGACGTCGCGGCGTGTCGCTCATGACCACCATTGTGGCGTGCGGCTTCGCTCGAAAGAATCCCTAATAGGTGTATGCAAAACCCGGTTCGGTTTGATTTTGGAGAGGAACCGAAATGAACCGGTCACCAGTCGGTTTTGGAATTTCCGAACCGAAACCGGTCATGTAACCGGCCAAAACCAAACATAAAGTTCCGGTTCGGTTCCGGTTCTACAAAAAAAAATTTTCTAACAAATCAAGGGCGTTGCCCTTCTTGAAATATGAAATCGCCAATTTCCAGTTAAGATTCACAAATGCAGAAGTACATTTTCGAAAAACGAACATCCAAAAATCAAATCCAAAGACAGATATTGGAAATGAAATGTAGAAATGCGCAGCAAAACTGAAATCGAAATTACCATCGTAGCGCTCAGCCTGTTCCGCAAGCTTTGCCAAGTAGACCTGCGTCTCCCTCTCATTCTCGGCCAAAGACATACTGATTTTCATCGAAAACCAAAATTACAGAACGAAAAGAAGATGGGAGGAGAAAAAGATATCAATTAATCAGAGAACCACTGCAAATGAAGGTGCAGAGTGAATAAAGGGGGCGGTTTCCCCCTTTATATAGAAAAGAAGGTCGAGCAAATTGGGAAAGAGAGATCGAATCTAGATCGTTTATTTTGGGTTCCACCCACAGAGAGGCGTGGATTTTCAAGGTGCTAATTCATGTAGTCTTCTTTATTCTTATTTCAATTGCAAGATGACAAAGCTCTGTTCATCTATCATTCAGAAATTCAGAGAACGAAGCTTCCTCGAAGCTTTCACTGGACTACTTTGAACTTTCACTTCCACTATAAAACCCTAATGCATTCCCTCTTATTCTTATACTCAAACTTCGCTCTCTCTATACTTTTCCGCCATGAAGCTCATCAAGATAGCCTCCACGATATTCAATCCCAGGCGCTCTTCAGTTCCAAGAAGCATCCATCCGCCGTCTCCCGGCCGGAAATGCTGTCTTCGTCTGCCGGTACTTCGTCCTTGAACTCATCTTCCTCTTCCATCAGTAAACTCGGCGCAGGCACTCCGAATAGCGTTTTGCCATATTTTCCTGGCCACTGGTCTGAAATATCCGCCGAAAACAGCTTCGAAGTGGCCAGAGCTTTAAAACAGATGGTTCAGTTCTGGTTGGCTCGCATGATTTAGGTTTTAAAATGCAAGAACGGTTCGGTTCGGTTTATTTCTGTTTTGACCGATCCAAACCGAAAATCGAACCTAAAAAGTCGGTTCCTACAAAATTAAACCGAACTTTGGTTTCTAAATGCTCAAAACCGCTCCGAACCGAACCGAACCGATTTCACCAAGTTTCAATTCGGTTCATCGGTTCCTGTTCGATTTTGCACACCACTAATTCCTAGTGCGACACATCACACATGCCGGCCACAACGCGTTCACGAAGCAGACCACACATCCTGACCATGTTCGTAAAAACTCAAAATCAAAATTTTCAACTAAAACACAAAAAAAAAAAAACAAAGGTTTAGATTCGATGCACCCTCAAAGAAAGTTTCTAGAACCCGAAGATTAATGTGTCAGTGGCACATTGGAATGACAATTTCCTGTCCTCTCGGATTGCTCTCTTTCCCTCCTGTACTCTCTCTTTGTCAGACAAAAGGATGGCCAACCCTCCTTTTATAAAAAAAAAAAAATATATATATATATATATATATATATTTTAATAATTTATTTAATATATAAAAATTATATATATAATAAATTCTTAAGTTTTGATTAGTTGAAAATCTGAATATTATTTGAAACTTAATGGAAGGTAATTGGATAACACCGTTTTGGATTTTTAACCGTATGGTAACTTTTAAATTTTTTTCCAGATTGACTAGTAGATGAGAAATTACACGTGTCTGAACAAATAATGTGTTACAATTCGACTCAACGTAAAATATTTTCACCTTGAAAAATGTAAAAATTATATTAGAAAAGTTATTAATATAAAATTTAACAGATTTCATAGCAGAGCCCATGGCTAAAACAACAAATTTAAATGCAAACTTCACGTACCGCGATCCAACTTCAAATATATTACTTGTTTGCTGCTAGTAGGTTTCCTTTCACCTAATTAATTAAAGTATTTCATCATAAAAATAAATTAGATCCAACTTAATTATACGAATCAATGTGCAACGAAGTTCAAAGTCAAGAAAATATTAGGAAAAGACAAAAAAACAAAAAAAAAAAAGAATGCATGAAGGATGCATGAAATTGCAAAACCCACCAGCCCGTGCGTGCACTTGACCCACCTGTGCGTCCAGCGCCCTCCTAGCGGCCGCCCTCCAAATTTCAAATTTTTTACTTTTTAATTTTATGTTTTAATCATGTTTCCTTATTTCTATATTGCCACTATATTTTCCTAAAATATTTAGAGATATTTTGATTAATTTTAATATTTATCTTAAAATATTTAAACACAAGGCTCGTAACTTTTAGAAACAATTATGATTAATGATATTTTATTAAAGTTTATACTTTTTAAGTAATTCTTCTGGTGAGAATTTTCTCTTTAATTTTTTGTAAAGAACTAGGTCTTTCTTCAAATCAAAGCTTAAAAGATCACTTGATAGTTTTAGTTCTAACTGACAAATTTGATTTGAGTCAAACTTCTTTTACTTGATAACTTTGATTCTATCGGCAAGATTTTATCGGGGTCAAGTTCCTCATAATTGATTTAAAGACGTTCGTGAGTTTTTATTTTACATTGTTGAACGGTCTCGGGTTTAATATACATGTGGTTCTTATCATTTTGTATCAGAGCAAAGACTTCTAGATTCAAGCGCTATCTTTATTTTTTCAGTCAATCTCTTCTTATCCCGAATTTCTTTTCCAAAATTCTTCATGATAAAAAATAAATAAATTTTTCTTTTGTTATTGAAGTTTCAAATTCCTATCTTTTAATTTCGACTCTCGCTCTTAAAATTTTGAATTTCTTTCTTGAAATTTTGATTCTTGATCTTAAGGCTTCAAATTTCACTTTTGAAATCTCGATTCTCGTTCTTAAAAATTTGAATTTCATTCTTGAAATTTCGATTCTCATACTTAAAGTTTCAAATTTTATTATTAAAATTTTGGTTCTTATTCTTAAAGTCTCGAACTTTATTATTCAAATATCCAATTCTTATTCTTGAAATATTCAATTATTATTCTTGATATATTCAAACATTATTTATGAAATTTTTTCATTATTGTTCTTGAGATATTCAATTCCTATCATTGAAATTTTGATTATCGTTCTTAAATTCCGTGGAGTCTAATAATTCTTGTAATATCGTTGATGATATATCTTTCTTCATCAATACTTTGTTAATTCTCTTCCTTGTTTATTACAAAGTTTCTTCATTGATTGTTTTTATTCCTTTCAAAATTGCTTGATTTTACTAATTTTGGAGGTTTGAATTTTTAGCTTGAAAGTTTGATCTTGCTTGTTTTGCTTGTTGAATATTTTCTCTTGACCAAATTTTTACATAAATAGCAAAAAAGAAAAATTGAGAGGTAAAAGACAAGAGTGTGAATGTGACGACCCGAAACCGAACCCGATCGGGGTCCGGGATCGAAGCCGTCACTCCGGGACATTTGCAGAAAACGGGCACATATTTTTTTTTTTTTAAACTTTATACTTTTAAAACCTTAACAGAGAGTATAAACCTTCTCTGGAAGTGAAACTGGAAAACACATTTAAGTTGGATGTGAATAATGGATAATGAGAATAAGACAAAAAGTGAACAGTGACCGGATGACTAAAAGTGTGAACAGTGACCGGATGACTAAAATTGTGAACAGTGACCAGATTTGTTAAAAATGTGAACAGTGACCGGATGACTAAAAATTTAAAAGACAAAACTGGCAACTTTTAACATGATTACATAAAAACAAAAGTTGTGGAAACAGAATGTATGAAAACTTCAAACTTCAGAAAAACGATTCAAAACATGATTTTTGAACATATCGGGAAAAACACGACGGAATTTTAAGGAAAAACAAGTTACATGGATGGCTCTAACATGACAGAAACTTAAGAAAAATCACACTACATGGATAGCTCTAAAACCAGAAGCTGTCCATGCACAGACTAACAGAAAATATTCCAAACAAATTCCAGAATACTTCAAAACATAGTTCAACTGTCGAATACAGAGGTTTTAACAAGAGAAAGCTTAACCAACAGAATACCTTACATTATCTATATCCAACAGAATTTCCTACGGGTTTTTCAACAACCAAAAATACAGAATCCTAACATAGTTTAAAAACCAAACACAGAATTCCAGTAGGGTTTACAGCAGAAAGAATCGGATGAGACGATGACGTCAGCCGGAAGAATGGATGACGTCAACCGGAAGACAAAAACAGAAACTCTGAATAAACTGGGCGGAAGACTTATGCTGACGTCAACCGGAAGACATATTTACACTGGGCGGAAGACTTATGCTGACGTCAACCGGAAGACATATTTACACTAGGCGGAAGACTTATGCTGACGTCAACCGGAAGACATATTTACACTAGGCGGAAGACTTAATTTTAAAGACAGAATTGGACCACTTTTTAACAGGAGGACATTCCAACAGGAAACTTTAAAACAGAAGGTATAAGGCTTCAAACCTTCAAACCCGATTCAAAATTTACAGATTTCTAAGAAAACAAACTGCATGGATAGCTCTAAATTTCGAGACTATCCATGCATGACCTGAACATGGAGAACTCAAGCAGTTCCAGAATGTTTTCAAAACATTTAAAATATATGGGTACAATCTGTCAAATACAGAGGTTTAAAATACACCACCATTAAAACCTATACGTTGTTTATAATTCACAACAGAACTAAACAGACAGGACCTACATTCCAGAATTTCACAACAGGAGTTTTGAAAACATAAAGATACAGATTACACATTGGTTTTAAAGTTTCAAAAGCTATACAGGACTTGACCTAACATAAAAAAAAAAATACAATCTCACAGGGATGACATTGATCCGACTGCAGCAACCAACCCCAGTGAGCTCGATCCTCCAACTACATCAGCTCGTCATTTTGAGGCACAAGGTCCTCATCAAGAGTATCCGTACCTACAACAGGGAGTTCACCTATGAGCCTAGAGCTCAGTAAGAACATGAGATGCAATGGTGCATATGCTGTGCATGAACGTTTCAAATACATGAACATTACATCACTTCACATTTAGTTTCACTGGACAGGAATGTATAAGTGGGAGGAGGAGCTGGCGCAACAGGATGTACATGCCACTTTCAGGACATAACAGGAGTACTTGACAGGATGCCAGTCCTCGTCCACACTTAACCATACATTTTCTTTACAGGATTTTATCTTACTTACTTCAAAACCGGTGCTGAAAACATTTGCATGATTTTACAGGAAAATGTGTATGCATGAATCAGTGCGATGCTTAAACTTAACATTTCAGGTGACAGAATGAATACAACAGGGAACAGAATATAACGGAAACACGTTTAACTTAAAACATAACCTAAAACCTATCTACCCGAACCAGACCTAGTACCTCCGAGTTGTAGGGCCTTAAGGGCCAACGTAGATGCATGAACTTACCTGTGTGCAGCCAAGTAGTATGCTCGAACGTCTCTGGAAAGCTCGGACCTGTAGCATGAATGTTCAGAGTTTAAACACGCTACAAATGCTAACTAATATCTCGTAGGAAATGCAGCAAACACATTTCAACTCTTTAGAAAACACACCAACGTGTTTTCATCCAAAAAACAGTGAGTTTTCACCGAAAACCGAAACCCTAAACTTCAGTAAAAACTCACCTTAAACTTGTCCAAATTTATTAGTGTGAGTAGATGCTTACCTTTGCTGAAGAAAACGGAGAAATGCTAGAGAAACAAGGCGTGGAAGTTTCGTCTTAATCGCCTGGAAGAGAGAAAACAGAGAGTGCTTCACGTAGAGTGAAGAGAAAAGAGGAAGGATGGAAGAGAAAAGGCATTGGCTCCTTCAGCAAGTCTTTGCCAAGTGTCACTCATCCACTTGATCTTTCCCAACCACCTTAATTGCTTCCCTATTTACCCCTCCATTGGTTTTTAACTAATTTGCTTTGTTTTGGTTACACATTAGTTTAGTTTCACTAAACATTTCCAACAATTCAACCAAAACATACGTTGTATAAATATAATGTTAATCCCGCATAAATGATTCGGGAAAACAATTACATGGCAAAAATGCCGGGTGTTACAGTGAAATTAGTTTGTAAAAGTCATATTTGAGAGAAACAAAACCAGAGTGACAATTACCCTAGTGAGAACACGGGAGGGAGTTAGCGAGGTTCGTTTAACTTACATATTTTTTTAGTTTATTTCTTCATTTTACTTGTTGATTATACAAAACTTTGGACCATACCAGAGTAGTGAAAGAAAACACTCTAGTTTTGATCTAAAGATGTTTATGATTGCTTGTAACACCCGACTTTATTTAAGAATTTAAAATAACAGATAAATCTATTAGGTATAATCGATGAATGAAACTTTAGTATAATGTAGGTTAGGTTGAAGAATGAGTAAGTAAGGGCATAAGGGTAATTGGCAAATTTGAAAGTGGATAATGTATTTAAGGCAAGAGGTTTAGGGTAGCCGCCACCACTACTCATTTTCTTTCCCTTTCGGTCTTCAGCTCGATCGGCAGAAATCTCTAGGCGATTCTCCTGCCCGATTCTCCTTCAACCTAGGTAAGCCCTCCCTGTTTTCTTGCGATTTTAGTAGTTAGATAGCTGAGGGAGTACAATGTGAGAAGTTTCGGGGAATGCTGTGATTTAGAGTAGGTTCGGGCTGTGTGACTAATGAGAATACCCGAGTTGTGGGGTTTCAAATTTGGTTTCCTCAAACTCCTGTAATGATTCTGTGAAGTTTAATAAAAGTTTGATATATGTACTATTATGATTTTAGGTGAGCGAGCTTCGAAAATAGCATTTAGCCGAGCGACTTCCAGAGAGCCAGGTAAGTAGAGTTTGTTTGTGCCTTCGGGCCTACATCACAAAACAGTAGGGTTTATGTATGTTTGTATGTTTAATTCCAGTTGTCATGCATCATGTTTTGAAAGACTACGAAAATGTATTTTCATGGTAAGTGTTAGCAGGATGATCAGAACAACTGTTAAGGGGGATTAATCCGCCCCTTAACTGAGAACAGAGGATTGAGGTTTTGGGAAAAGTGATCCACCTCCCAATCCTACAGGGGGATCAGACCAGCTAACTGTTAAGGGAACTAATCCGCCCCTTAATTGAGATCAGAGGATGTATGCTTTGGGGGATGACTGATCCACTCTCCCATCGTACAGAGGGATCAACAGAGCACGATTATGTATACAACAGAGAGGAGAAAGTAGAAACAGCATGTCTAGGAGATTTATGTTTCAGTAATTCATTTCATTCATTACTTTACTTGCTTAGCATTAAGCTAATAGATGAGTTTTGTGATGTAGGTGAAGAAGCTACTGAAGGTATGTTTACCGACCAACATGAGGACTAGGCTGTTTGGAGGAGCATTTTCAGGCATCGGTTTGGTCATCTGTTGAGGCGGTTTAATTCATGGCTGCAGGTGTTGAGTTGAGAGTGACTAGTTCAGTATAGATGTTTTTTTTCTAAAAATTTTATGACAGTAGTGGTCTCAAAGTTTTGAATACATTTTAAGAATCTTCTGATATTGGTATTCTTTTGGATTTTGAAAACATTGTTTTTACTGAATTTTGAGTAATGCAATGGTTAAGTCGTTTTTGAATGATTCAGTAGAGTAAGTAAATCCTTTTCTGTAGTTGGAGTAGTGTTTTATAACGAGGAGTTGGTGAGATGTCGTTTTGTTCTCTATCGGTAGATGATGTCTATCGGTAGATGTTGAGTCATGGTTGAGTTATTTATCGGCAGATGAAGTTATGTTGACTTCATCGGCAGATGGAGTTGTGTATGAAGTTATGTTGACTTCATCGGCAGATGAAGTTGTGTATGAAGTTATGTTGACTTCATCGGCAGATGAAGTTGTGTATGAAGTTATGTTGACTTCATCGGCAGATGAAGTTATGTTGACTACATCGGCAGATGGTGTTGCGTCGACGTTATCGGCAGATGGTATCGCGTTGTTTGTACACGTCATCGGTAGAAGCCTTTTGTTTTCTTTTTCTGCTTCTTCCGTTGGCCTTGCTCATCGGCAGATACGTTAGACTTCCGCGATTTTTCCTAGTATTCCACAGTTTTAAACTTTAATTCCAAACTGCCGATTATCTCTTAACATTTCAAACCATGATTTATAGTTTTGATTTACTACATTGTTGTTTAGAATTATTTCCGCTGCAGGTTTTAAATATTTTGAAATTTTAGAAAAAAAAAAAGAGTCAAATTTTGGCTGTCGAGTGAAATTTTAAATTTAGTATCAAGACGTCATGGTTCGGTTCAGCGTTATGAGTAGCGAACCGAGTTCAGATAACTCGGGGCGTTACAAGTTGGTATCAGAGCCATTTGGTTAAACCGTTCAAAGAATTACTCAACAGTGCCGATCGTTGCATGGAAGTACTCCAACAACTGTAAGTGTTTGAGTTAGTTTTAATTATTAGATATTTATGAAAATAGTTAACCTTTTACAGGAATATAGTAAAATGTCTACACGACCAGGTAGACCGAGAGTACAGAGGGGGACACCAAACCCGGAGAGTACTGAGAATTCTGGTGTGATCAGGCAGCTGACAGACTTGGTACGCCAGCAATCTGATATGATGCGCCAGCAGTCCGATCAGTTGGGACTGCTACTGAACCGAGAGGTACAAGGGAGTGCCAACTCGGGTTCCAGCAATGAACAGCCAGGAGAGAGGTTTAGGAGGTTGCGACCACCCACTTTTGATGGAAAGTCAGCTAATCCAATTGTGGCCGAGGAATGGTTGAAAAAGATAGAAAGCATGTTTAGGTGTGCAAATGTGGGAGAAGGAGAAAAGGTCATTTTGGCAACCTTCCACTTTGCCGGTGATGCTCAACTTTGGTGGGAAACGATGGAGACCACCCATGATGTTCTTACGATGACTTGGACGCAATTTAAGGAGATTTTCTATGAGAAGTATTTTAACAGTACTGTACAGACCACAAAGAAGTTGGAGTTCATGAACTTGAAACAGACAGGGACCGTAGCTGATTACAGCAGACAGTTTGAATCCCTATCAAGGTTTGCCGGACACCTCGCACGCAGAGATGAGGATAAAGTGTTCCAATTTGTGCATGGGCTGAAACCTGAGATTTATAGAGGAGTCAAGTTCTCGGGTATAAAAGGATTGTCCTACAGTGAAGTAGTGTCCACGGCATTAGAAGTGGAAGAGGCAGAAATGAAGTGTGCCGGGTTTAGTGTGGCTCCACGAAAGTTCACCCAGCCACACCATCACAGGGGAACGAAGAGGCCTGGTGAGGGCCAGGGCAGTCAAGGAAAGGAGAAGAAGACACCAGATACCAAGAAGTTCCCCCAATTCCCAAAGTGTTCAAGGTTTCACCCGGGAGAGTGTAGAATTAGCGCGGGGAAATGTTTCAACTGTGAGGAGACCGGGCATCTGCTTAAGGATTGCCCAAAGCCCAGAGTCCTTCGCTGTTATAATTGTAATAAAGTTGGCCACATGAGTAGGGATTGTCCAGCTCTGAAGAATGGCCCGGTGAATGTTAAGCCAAAAATATTCTCCATGGTAGAATCGGGTGATGAAGATCAGCCTGCTGTTGTGTCAGGTACCATACTAGTCAATTTTATGCCTGCTTTTACTTTAATAGATTCAGGTGCAACACATTCCTTCATAGCGTCTGCATTTGCTGATAAATTAGACGTTGAGCCTTCACCTTCTGAGCATATGTTTAATGTTGCTTTACCTTCTGGCGAACGCATATGCTCTAGTCGTATGCTGCTTAATAGTGTAGTGACAGTAGAAGGTAAGAACCTACCTGCTGATCTCATTATTTTAGAGATCATGGGATTTGATGTAATCTTAGAAATGGATTGGTTGTTTAAGCACTATGCTACAATAGATTGTAGAACTGGCTTAGTTAGTTTTCAACCCCCTGGTGGTTTAAGACACACTTTCCAAGCCTCGAAGAAAGATAAGAGGATGTCTGTTTTAGCCGCTTTTAGTGCTAGATCTTCCTTATGCAGTGAGTATTCATGCTTTCTGGCCAGTGTTTTGGACACAAAACTGGTAGGAGAACCGAGTCTCCAAAAGGTTCCAATAGCTCAAGATTTCCCTAAAGTTTTCCTTGATGACCTGCCTGGTTTACCACCTTATAGGGAGATTGAATTTGTAGTAGATGTCTATCCTGGTGCCGAGCCAGTATCTAAGAATCCATACCGATTAGCACCAGCAGAACTCAAGGAGTTAAAGAAACAGTTAGAGGAACTGATGGAAAAAGGGTTCATACGACCGAGTTATTCGCCGTGGGGTGCACCAGTTCTCTTTGTTAAGAAAAATGATGGATCAATGCGCATGTGCATTGACTACCGAGAATTAAATAAGTTAACCATCAAGAATAAGTACCCATTACCTAGGATCGATGATTTGTTTGACCAACTTCAAGGTGCACGAGTTTTCTCCAAGATTGACTTAAGATCGGGGTACTACCAATTGAAGGTTAAGTCTGAGGATATACCAAAGACTGCCTTTCGTACGAGATATGGACATTACGAATTTTTGGTTATGTCCTTTGGTTTGACAAATGCACCAGCAGCTTTCATGGATCTCATGAATAGAGTGTTTCACGAGTTTCTAGACAAGTTTGTCATTGTATTCATTGATGATATCTTGATTTATTCACGGAATAAGGATGACCATGTAAGGCATTTAACCTTAGTACTAGAAACATTGAAACGGCATCGGCTTTTCGCCAAGTTTTCCAAGTGTGAATTTTGGTTGGACAGAATTCACTTTTTGGGTCATGTGATCTCGGGTGACGGAATATCTGTTGATCCGGCCAAGGTTCAAGCAGTCAAAGACTGGCCTCAACCAAAGAATGCTTCTGATATTAGGAGTTTTCTCGGGTTAGCAGGGTATTACAGAAAGTTTATTGAAGGATTCTCAAAGGTTGCAACACCCCTCACTCGTTTAACTAGGAAGAACATAAAGTATGCATGGACTGAGGAGTGTGAGTTCAGTTTCCAAACCTTAAAGCAGAAATTGACTAATGCACCAATACTAACCCTTCCTGTCGAAAATGGTAAGTTTAGTATTTATTGCAATGCTTCCAAAGTTGGACTTGGTTGTGTTTTGATGCAAGATGGTAAGGTCATAGCTTATGCTTCTAAGCAATTAAAGGTGCATGAGAAGAATTATCCTACGCATGACTTAGAATTAGCTGCGGTGGTTTTTGCATTAAAAATTTGGAGACATTACTTGTTTGGGCAGACCTGTGAAATATTTTCAGATCATAAGAGTCTGAAGTATATTTTCACACAAAAGGAATTAAACATGAGACAACGTAGATGGTTGGAGTTTGTTAAAGACTACGATTTTGAGATTAAATACCACCCTGGTAAGGCCAATGTGGTGGCTGATGCATTAAGTAGAGTAATACCGTCAGCCTCAGCTTTGATTCTGGATATACCGGTGGCCTTAGAGACTGAATTTCATAAGTTTAACCTAGAAACTGTGTCCAATGTAGCAGCTATGCTTTCTGCCATCTCCTTGAAACCTACCATTCTAGAAAAGATAAAAGAAACCCAGGACATTGATGAGGAGTGTAAAAAGTTCAAGTCGAGCATGGATTCTACTGACAATTTAGACTTCAATTATGCTGATGATGGAATACTTAAGTTCAGGAATAGATATTTTGTGCCAGCCAATAAAGAGCTTCGTGATGAAATCCTTTCTGAAGCTCACTCTTCTAGATTTTCCGTTCATCCTGGTAGTACAAAGATGTACAGAGACCTTAAGCAGACTTATTGGTGGCCAGGAATGAAGCTGAGCGTTGCTGAACATGTAGGACTATGTTTGATCTGCCAGCAGGTTAAGGCTGAACATCAGAGACCTGCAGGAATGTTGCAGCCATTGCCACTTCCTGAATGGAAATGGGAGCAGATAACCATGGACTTTGTTGTAGGATTACCCAGGACTGTAAAAGGACACGATGCAATTTGGGTGATAGTTGATCGATTAACCAAATCAGCCCATTTCTTACCCATCAAGATGACTTACTCTATGGATCAGCTAGCCGAATTGTATGTGCATGAGGTTGTGCGACTACATGGAGTTCCAGCTACTATAGTTTCGGACCGAGACTCTAGATTCACATCCAAATTTTGGAAGAGTTTACATAAAGCCATGGGCACACAGCTAAACTTCAGTACAGCCTTTCACCCTCAAACAGATGGACAATCAGAAAGAACCATTCAAACATTAGAGGATATGCTCCGGGCATGTGTTTTGGATTTTCAAGGTTCTTGGAGCAAGTATTTGCCCTTGGTGGAATTTTCTTATAACAACAGTTTTCAAGCAACAATAGGAATGGCACCATATGAAACATTGTATGGACGAAAATGCATATCACCTTTGTATTGGGACGAAGTTGGTGAAGCACAGTTGCTTGGTCCTGACATCGTGCAGCAGACTATTAAGAAGGTTGCCCTCATCCGTCAGAGGATCTTAACAGCTCAAAGCCGACAGAAGAGCTATGCTGACAGAAGATGCAGAGAATTAGAGTTCGAAGTAGGCGATGAAGTTTTTCTTAAAGTATCACCATTCAAAGGAGTTGTGAGATTTGGAAAGAGAGGCAAACTGAATCCTAGATTTGTTGGTCCTTTCTCAATTCTGAGAAGGATTGGGAAGGCAGCCTATCAGTTACAGCTACCAGCTTCTATGGGAGGGATACATGACGTGTTCCATGTCTCTATGTTGAAGAAGTGTGTGCGGGATCCGTCCCAAGTTGTTGAACAGCAAAGCATTGAAATTCAACCTACACTTACCTACGAGGAGAAGCCGGTAAAGATTCTGGATTATGTAGTAAAGGTACTACGCAACAAAGAAGTGCCGCTGGTGAAAGTCTTGTGGCACAATCAGAACACAGAGGAGGCAACATGGGAGCGCCAACAAGACATAATGGACCAACATCCAGAACTGTTCAGGTACCGAATTTTGAGGACAAAATTCTTTTAAGGAGGGTAGATTGTAACACCCGACTTTATTTAAGAATTTAAAATAACAGATAAATCTATTAGGTATAATCGATGAATGAAACTTTAGTATAGTGTAGGTTAGGTTGAAGAATGAGTAAGTAAGGGCATAAGGGTAATTGGCAAATTTGAAAGTGGATAATGTATTTAAGGCAAGAGGTTTAGGGTAGCCGCCACCACTACTCATTTTCTTTCCCTTTCGGTCTTCAGCTCGATCGGCAGAAATCTCTAGGAGATTCTCCTGCCCGATTCTCCTTCAACCTAGGTAAGCCCTCCCTGTTTTCTTGCGATTTTAGTAGTTAGATAGCTGAGGGAGTACAATGTGAGAAGTTTCGGGGAATGCTGTGATTTAGAGTAGGTTCGGGCTGTGTGACTAATGAGAATACCCGAGTTGTGGGGTTTCAAATTTGGTTTCCTCAAACTCCTGTAATGATTCTGTGAAGTTTAATAAAAGTTTGATATATGTACTATTATGATTTTAGGTGAGCGAGCTTCGAAAATAGCATTTAGCCGAGCGACTTCCAGAGAGCCAGGTAAGTAGAGTTTGTTTGTGCCTTCGGGCCTACATCACAAAACAGTAGGGTTTATGTATGTTTGTATGTTTAATTCCAGTTGTCATGCATCATGTTTTGAAAGACTACGAAAATGTATTTTCATGGTAAGTGTGAGCAGGATGATCAGAACAACTGTTAAGGGGGATTAATCCGCCCCTTAACTGAGAACAGAGGATTGAGGTTTTGGGAAAAGTGATCCACCTCCCAATCCTACAGGGGGATCAGACCAGCTAACTGTTAAGGGAACTAATCCGCCCCTTAATTGAGATCAGAGGATGTATGCTTTGGGGGATGACTGATCCACTCTCTCATCGTACAGAGGGATCAACAGAGCACGATTATGTATACAATAGAGAGGAGAAAGTAGAAACAGCATGTCTAGGAGATTTATGTTTCAGTAATTCATTTCATTCATTACTTTACTTGCTTAGCATTAAGCTAATAGATGAGTTTTGTGATGTAGGTGAAGAAGCTACTGAAGGTATGTTTACCGACCAACATGAGGACTAGGCTGGTTGGAGGAGCATTTTCAGGCATCGGTTTGGTCATCTGTTGAGGCGGTTTAATTCATGGCTGCAGGTGTTGAGTTGAGAGTGACTAGTTCAGTATAGATGTTTTTTTTCTAAAAATTTTATGACAGTAGTGGTCTCAAAGTTTTGAATACATTTTAAGAATCTTTTGATATTGGTATTCTTTTGGATTTTGAAAACATTGTTTTTATTGAATTTTGAGTAATGCAATGGTTAAGTCGTTTTTGAATGATTCAGTAGAGTAAGTAAATCCTTTTCTGTAGTTGGATTAGTGTTTTATAACGAGGAGTTGGTGAGATGTCGTTTTGTTCTCTATCGGTAGAGGATGTCTATCGGTAGATGTTGAGTCATGGTTGAGTTATTTATCGGCAGATGAAGTTATGTTGACTTCATCGGCAGATGGAGTTGTGTATGAAGTTATGTTGACTTCATCGGCAGATGAAGTTGTGTATGAAGTTATGTTGACTTCATCGGCAGATGAAGTTGTGTATGAAGTTATGTTGACTTCATCGGCAGATGAAGTTATGTTGACTACATCGGCAGATGGTGTTGCGTCGACGTTATCGGCAGATGGTATCGCGTTGTTTGTACACATCATCGGTAGAAGCCTTTTGTTTTCTTTTTCTGCTTCTTCCGTTGGCCTTGCTCATCGGCAGATACGTTAGACTTCCGCGATTTTTCCTAGTATTCCACAGTTTTAAACTTTAATTCCAAACTGCCGATTATCTCTTAACATTTCAAACCATGATTTATAGTTTTGATTTACTACATTGTTGTTTAGAATTATTTCCGCTGCAGGTTTTAAATATTTTGAAATTTTAGAAAAAAAAAAGAGTCAAATTTTGGCTGTCGAGTGAAATTTTAAATTTAGCATCAAGACGTCATGGTTCGGTTCAGCGTTATGAGTAGCGAACCGGATTCAGATAACTCGGGGCGTTACATTACTATATATGATCAATTTAAGGAACTAAACATGCGATTTGATAGAATGTAATCTCCAACGACAAGTCATGCACGAAAAAGGGGAAGCACCAATAACATATGAACAAGAGGAATCATTTGCAGATGATAGTTACGTAATAGAAAGAGGATTTAAAGCAAATCGAGAAGATTGAAACCTAAGTAACATCAAATCGATAATACCTCTTTTTTAAGGTAAAAGTGATCTTGAGTTATATTTGAAATGGGAAAGAAAAGTTGATAATATGTTTGATTGTCATAACTTCACCGAGAAGAAAACGATTGAGCTAGCCACGATGGAGTTCATGGACTACGCAAACATATGGTTGAATCAATTAGTAACGAACCAGAGGAGATATAGTGAGACACTCATTCAAACAGGGGAGGACATAAAGGTAACTATGCAAAAAAGATTTATTCTTAACCACTATTATCGAGACTTGTATAAAATATTATATATAGATAGAAGTAGCCATGATAAGGGCTAACGTGGAGGAGGATATTGAATCCACAATGACAAGATTTATTAGAGGGTTAAATCGAGACGTTGCAGATATAGTTGATTTACAACACTATGTGGACATGGAGAAATTGTTATACAAGTCGATCAAGATCGAGCAACAATTAAAGACAAAAGGGAAGTTTCATGGGAGGAATGAGAAGCCAAAACCCAAGGAAGAATTAGAGAAGAAGCCCGTAGCCTATCGTTTTTATAGGTAAGACCAAAACTTCTACGCAAAGTAAGACTCCTGTCATTAAATGCTTTAGATGTCAAGGATTTGATCATATTGTTTCTAATTGCCTGAATAAAAGAGCTGTGATTATAAAAGGATAAAAGAGATATAGCAAGTATTAGTTCAAGCGATGACGAAATACCACCATTGGAAGATTGTAGTGATGTGGATGTGGAGGAACCCGTGAAATGTGAATTGTTAGTCACTAGGAGAGCATTGAGTATTCAACCGAAGGAAGATAAAGATGAAGTGCAAAGAGAGCACATTGTTCATACTAGGTTCTACGTAAACAAAAATGTATGTAATTTGATAATTGATAGTGAAAGTTGTACTAACATTGCTAGCACTTTGTTGGTAGAAAAATTAGGCTTAGAAACCAAGAAATATCAAAAGTCATATAAGCTACAATGGTTGGGTGATTGTGGAGATGTGAAAGTGACTAAGCAAGTAAAAGTTTCACTCTCAATTAATAAGTATAAAGATGAGATATCTTGTGGTGTGGTACCAATGCAAGAAACACATATAAACTTAGGGAGACCTTGGCAAAATATTCCTTCATTCAAGATAAAAGAGTACAATGGATTCCAATATAAATATTCCTTCATCAATATAAAAGAGTGGTCACCCTAACACCACTGAAACCTTAGGAGGCTAGCGAGGACAAATAAAATATTGCAAAAGAATTAAAAAAAAAATAGAAATGTCATTAAGTGTTATGAAAAGTGTGATGTTGGCAAGACAACAAACGCATGTACCTTGGTGCAAGAATGATTATTTCTTATCTAACAACCTAACCTCTGTTAAGTCCAAGTGTTTTGTATGATGCAGAAAATTCGAGAACGAATCTTTTCAAAGAGGGAGAGATTGATACGAACCAAGGTACAACGAAGTTCAAAGTCAAGGAAAGATTAGGAAAAAATAAAAAAATGAATGCATGGAGGATGCATAAAATTGCAAAACCCACCAGCCCAAGTGCGCACCTGGCCCACTTGCACGACCATCGCCCTCCTAGAGGCTACCTTCCAAATTTTGAATTTTCTACTTTCTAATTTTATGTTTTAGTCAAGTTTCCTTAGTCCTATATTGTTACTATATTTTCCTAAGATATTTAGGGATATTTTAATTAATTTTAATATTTGTTAGAACCTATTTAAACACAATGTTTGTAACCATTTGGAAACAATTATGATGAATATTCAATTAAAGCTTATGTTTTTTGAGTGATTCTTTTTGTGAGAATTTTATCTTTGGTTGTTTGTGAAGAATTAGGTCTTCTTCAAGTCAAAGTTTGGGAGATCACTTCATAACTTTGATTCTTACTAACAAGTTTGATTTGAGTCAATGTCCTCCTACTTGGTAGTTTTGGTTCTATCAGCAAAGTTCAATTGGTGTCAAATTCTTCATACTTAATTCAAAAGTGTTCATGAAGCGTCCCTAAATCTTATTCCTAGAAATTCCCGTAAAATTTGGACTTAATTATTACCCTCGCTCGTTCTCGTTTAAATTATTTCCATTTTTCTTTTATAGCATTTTTTTTCCCGTTCATCATTGGTTTTGCTCATTAGAGAACGGACTTGGGCGTTCAATCCATTTCTATCGACAATCAGGATCTAACTTTAAATGTACCCAGTTTCTCCGTTTAAAAGTGTGATGCGATTCGGAAGGAATGGCAAGTTAAACCCTCGTTATGTGGGGCCCTTTCCTATTTTGAAGAAGATTGGAAAGATGGCGTATAGATTGCAGCTTCCGACTTCAATGGAAGGCATCCACGACGTATTTCATGTATCTATGTTTCGAAAGTGTTTGCGCGATCCATCACATATTGTGGAGGCGAGAGACATCGAGGTACAGCCTATCTTGACTTACGTGGAAAGGTCGGTACGTATTTTGGAGTCGTCCATTAAAGTATTGCGCAACAAAGAGATTCCGCTAGTTAAAGTCCTATGGCGGAACCACGAGATTGAAGAAGCTACTTGGGAGCGACAGCAAGATTTGATGGCTAATTACCCCGAGTTGTTTGTATAGTCAAATTTTGAGGACAAAATTTTAAATAAGGTGGATGGAATGTAACACCCGGTTCTTTATAGGATTTTGTATATTAATATGAAGGCATTTTTGTAATTATGTCAAATCAAGTCCATTTTGCAAAAAGAAAGCGTTATTATGATCCTAATAATTAATAGGGATTTTAAGAAAATTTCGGGAATTTTAGGAGTTTAACGCTAATTTTACGAGAATTACATTTCTTGTAATATAAAGGATGTTTTCGTAAAAATAGTAAACGGGGTCCGAATTGCGAACAGATAGTTTTAATGGAACCCTGATAGTAAGTCAAAGTTATTGGCAGAGTAAGAAAATTTAGAGGAACCGAATCGTCAGTTAATTAAAGAAATGAAGGACGAAACAAATAGAAAATCAAACGAAGGGCAAAATGGTAATTTACAAAGTCAAAATTTTGATTAAAAGCACATGGCTTCTTCTTCTCCACGCCACTTTTCTTCTCCTGTGATTTTCTCCTCCAGCGACTCCCTCACGGCGATTCTCCATTTCCGACCTCCGTTCGTCCTCCGATCAACCTCCGTTCTTCACGTTTTCTTCCCCAAACTCGATTCTAGTTAAGGTTCTATGGTTTTGGAAAGTTTATTCGTAGTTTTCAGATTTTTTAACAGCCAGGTGATTTTCTTAACTGTATTAACAGTCATAAATATTTAATCTTCGTAGTTTAGGATTTATGCCAAGCTTAATTAATTACATGTGGATCTAAACTAGGTTGAGTGGCAAAGTTGTAATAATGGAGGATTGAGGCCAGTATTTAAAGAAAAAGGAAAGGGATTTAAACCTCATTTAAACCACTGTAGCCGACACCTCCCTTTCCGGTGATTTCTTCTCTCCCAAGCCCCCGCTCACTGCTATCAGTGTCTTCCTCGCCGACGATCGGTTTCTAGCCCGCATTCCTCTGCGAATCCACACCCAAGGTATGAAATGGACAATGTAGTTATCTGTTTGTGTTTGGAGCTCTGTTTTCAGCTCGGCATTTGAACTCGGATTTTATCAATGACCGAGTAGTAGTAGAACATTTTAGAATCCGAGAGTAGTAATGTCAACCCGAATCGATTCTGGACATTTTAAGTAATCAACTCAGATTTAATCGATAGTGGAACCTGTTTGTTTTATTTTGGATTTCAGATTTTGCACAGTATATCAAACCAAGGATTCGGGAATGACTTTAGCTAATAGATCCTAGGATGATTTATGAGTAGAGTTTTAGGATTTTGATTTAACTACTGTAATGCACATGTTTTAGGTGAAGAAGTTGAAGAGAAGAGGTCCAGATTGCTAAGGAGACCAGGTAAGTGAATGTATAGGTTTCTCGGTCATTAGGACCCTACATCAGAGGATACTAAGTAGAATGTTATGTGATGATTAGAAACTCCCTTATGCGGATGTCTAGTATTCTTGATGACGTTTAGTTCGAAAGTAATATTCCATGATGGATAATGCTCTGCTCTGTAACTTGATGTTTTAAGAGTTTCCATATTCACGCATCATGAAATTTTTATGCATATGAAAATGTTTTAAAAGCATGTTTTCTCATGAACAAGATAAGATGATAAAATCCCTGCAACGTGGTTGAGTGAGGGTTGGGGGCGGTTCGGCGTATGTCACAGTCCAAAGAAGGACATATGTATACGACCCACAGTAGGGACCATGATCAAAATCACTGTCGAACCTCCTTTACCGGCACAAATCCTCTCTCATTCCACACAACTGAAATGATGAATATAAACAATGTTTATGAACAATGATTACGAATGATGAATATGATTCATGATTATGAATGATGAATATGAACAAGAATATGAACAAGAAATGATCTATGAGCATGTTTTCTCTGAATTATGCATTCATGCACTCATGTTAATGTCGCATTCCTTACTAAGCATTAGGCTTATAGATGAACCTTATGATGTAGGTGAAGAGACTACAGGTGAAGATAATAACTTCAAAGAGGATATTTAAAGCTGGTTGCTGGAGGATACTCAAAGTGACAGTGCAGGACTGGAGAGGCGATTATGACCCCTGGTTATTGCTCCCTTATGTCAGTAAGAATATAAGAACTGGAATTATGTAGGATGGTGTTAGTATTGTTTGAGTTAACTTTTGAGTCTGGGATTGGATACGAGGATATGTTTCCTTTTAAAGGATTTATGTCATGCAAGTCTTCCGCTATTTGTACTCTGAATGAATTTGTTATACCAGTAAGAGCCCTTCTTAGCTAAGTTGTGTTATGTGAAAGTTGGATGAATCCTTTTGGTAGGAGTTTCTACCGGAAGATGTGTTTTCTCCTATCGGTAGATGTAGAGTGTTTAGCCATCGGGTGATGAAAGTGCTATTTTGTCGTCTAGCGATCGGCAGATGTAGACTGTTTAGCCATCGGATGATGAAAGTGCTATTTTGTCGTCTAGCGATCGGCAGATGTAGAGTGTTTAGCCATCGGATGATGAAAGTATAGTTTTGTCGTCTAGCGATCGGTAGATGTAGAGTGTTTAGTGATCGGATGATGTAAAGCTTGTAAGCTATCGGAAGATGTCTTAGATGAACACGTGAATTTCACATGTCTATCGGTAGATATTTTAATGAGTCACGAGAGCTGCACGTGTCTATCGGTAGATGTCCACTACCGGATGATGTTTAAGTGATCACGTGAGAAGCACGTATCGGTAGATGTTTTCTGCCGGGCGTCAGTGAGAGAGTTGTGTGAAGTGCACGATACAAATCGGATGGTGCGAGCTCTGATGCATGCAAACCCATGCAATCCGAGATCGATGAAGTCGAGCGACTTGAGGGCAATTCATCTCCGCCCGACTATGTCTTTGAACCGATGATCGTGTATGGTCGCTCGTGTCTGTGAGCGATTAAGTAAGTAATATCATTAAGAAGTCAGGTACAAGGGATTAATTCTCCATCAGATAAGTTGAAGTCTTTAAGTCTGCTAGATACACTGTTAAAAAAAAAAAGAAGAGAGTCCAATTATGAATTAAAGTTTTAAGTAAAGTCAAGAATTTCGTGGCGATCCTCCCCGGGTCGTTACAGGATTTTTAGGTTTGAGAATCTCCATTAATGGAGATTTGGAAATTCACGAGCACAAATTGCTCGATAAAATGTCTCAAAGAGTTGAGTTAGAACTTTAGGAAAATTTCCTTAGTTAAAGTTTCATTAAATTTTGACGTATAACGATTTAAATCTCGTTTAACGACAATTGTTGTGTTTTGCCTCAGACGAACAACGCTCGTTGACGGAGCTCGAAGTTCAGCGCGCACGAGGTAAGTTCTCGTGACTTACTTGGCCGAGTGGCCTACACCGTATGTCGATGTCGCGTTGAGGATCTCTGAAGAGTTGTTTGTTTATATACTTTGCTTGGGTAGATAGGGTTAGTTCTTTTATATAGATTATGTTTTTATAGTCTTGATGGTATGTATGATGCTTGTTTACTTTATGTCTATAATTGTTCATGCATCACGTATTTTAAAATAGCATGAAAACGAATTTCTGCACGTGTTTAAGAAAATGAAATGAATGAATGTAATGAATCCATGTAATCTGTTATCTGGTTACGCGAGGTGGGGCTCAGGCACGGCTGTTATGAGTGCGAGCGTGCACCCCACCCCCCTCCCCCCGTTAGGTGAAGAGGGCAGTCCGACCGCGGGATGTGTCCTCTCCATCTAATAGGTTGAGACCTCGGTGACATTCTGTCTGCGACGTAATGATAAGAAACTGTTGCATGATTTCTGAAACTCATACCCACAGCATGTATTGCATTTACGAAATTTACTGAGCCTTTAGCTCATAGTGTGTCTTTATGGTGTAGGTGACTACGAGCAAGGTGAGGATGATGTTCCTTTGCCTGACGAACCTGCAGCTTGAAGGAGGATGCTCGGGGAGTGGATGGCGTAGTCGACGCGTATACGACCCGTGGGAGCGTAGGTTAAATATTTTTGGGTTAAATGGGTGGATGGGTGACGATATTTGATGATATTTTGATGTATTGTATAGAAATTCTTATTAGGATGTTTGGTATCTGGATAGGTTATAAACCGATGTTTTGAGGATTTTTGATGGATTCCGCTATGTATCGATGGTTTTGATGAGAATAGATAGGACATTGATGTTTGATGTATATTTAGGTGAATATTGACGATTGTGGATATTTTGATGAAATAGAATGGATTTTAGATGAGTTTTGATGTTCTGAATGTAGGTTTATGGTTTTAATGTGAAATTGAAGTTTCGTGTCGGGATTTGAAGAGGTTAAATGTTCGGTTTATGGATGGGGGTGGAATTGATATTGAATAGGTAGAGTAGGTTAAGTTTGGAGGTGATTGGAGGTGTTGAATATGTAAAAAGTGGAAAAATTGCCTTGCAAGGGTAAACACCTTGTCAGGTAAGGGGTCGACCGCTATTGCAAGGTGTCGACCAAACTTACAAAGGAGTGCAACCCGAGAGCAAAACTGTTTTTGAAGTGTCGACCATTTAGACTAGAGGTCGACCGCTATTGCAAGGTGTCGACCAGTTTCAGTACAAACAAAAACCAGAACCTTTTTAGGAGTCGACCACTATTATGAAGTGTCGACCGAAAGCTCTGGGGGTCGACCAGAGTGCTCTTTATAGTGTTAATCTTCGGATTTTGGTTAATTTTATCTTGTAACGAGTCTTCCACGCACAGTAGTCTTCTGCCGAATTAGGTTAATTGTCTCTAAAGAAGTGAGATTAAAGGATTAAAACCTTAGACGAGTGAGTTTTAGTTGGATAGGGTCAATTTTCTTGGCCATATCTTATCAGAAGAAGGGGTTTCTGTAGATCCGAGAAAGATTCAGGTGGTCAGAGATTGACCACAGCCTAAAAACATGCGTGAAGTACGTGGATTTCTCGGATTAGCTGGCTACTATCGGAAGTTTATAGAGGGATTTTCGAAGATTGCAGTTCCTCTTTCGCGCTTGACTCAGAAGAACGAAAAATTTGTATGGTCGGCTGCTTGTGACAACAGTTTTAAGGAGTTAAAGCAGAGATTAACCACAACTCCAGTGTTGACGTTGCCTGTTGAAGGTGACAAATTTAGTATTTATTGCGATGCGTCTGGAGTTGGACACGGTTGTGTATTGATGTAGGAAGGAAAGGTTATCGCGTATGCTTTTCGGCAGTTGAAGCCGTATGAGCAGAATTATCCTACGCATGATCTGGAGTTAGCAGCCGTGGTCTTCGCACTGAAGATTTGGAGACATTATTTATATGGGCAGCAGTACGAGATATTTTCAGACCACAAAAGCTTGAAGTACTTGTTTACGTAGAAGAAACTGAATATGCGGTAGAGAAGGTGGCTCGAGTTCGTCAAAGACTATGAGTTTGAGATAAAGTACCATCCAGGAAAGGCGAACAAGGTAGCTGATGCTTTAAGCCGAATGCCTTCTGCGAGTCAGCCTTCACTTGCAGCGATGTCGGTTACATTACTGTCTGAGATTGAGAGGTTCGATGTGGAGATAGTGACAGAGTTGTCCAGTATGCTCACCAACATTTCTCTAAGGCCGACTATTTTGGATAAGATCCGTGAAGCTCAGCAGAATGATATGGAGTGTGAGAAGTTTTGGTTGGGCTTGACCTCCGAGAATTCGTCGGATTTCTATTTATCAGAGGATGGTATTCTAAAATTCAGGCATAGGTGGTACGTGCCTAACGATGAGGAGCTAAAGAAGGAGATATTGGCTGAGGCGCATTCTTCAGCTTATTCTGTGCACCCGGGAAGTACCAAGATGTACCGGGACTTAAAGCAACACTTCTGGTGGCCAAACATGAAGAGAGAGGTCGCTAAATATGTCGAAACCTGTTTAGTATGTCAACAGGTGAAAGCAGAACACCAGAGTCCGGCAGGAACACTACAGTCAATGCCTATTCCGGAGTGGAAATGAGATCAGATCTCCATGGATTTTATTGTGGGGCTCCCGAGGACGACGAAGGGCCATGATGGCATCTGAGGTGATCGTGGACTGATTGACAAAGTCGGCTCACTTCTTATCTGTAAAGATGACGTCTTCGATGGACCAACTTGCCGAGCTTTATGTGCAGGAGGTTGTGAGATTGCACGGAGTACCAGTTTCTATAGTCTCAGACAGAGATCCGAGATTCACTTCTAAGTTCTGGAAGAGTTTGCACAAAGCTATGGGGACTCAGCTAAATTTCAGCACGGCATTTCATCCTCAGACTGATGGTCAGACAGAGAGAACAAATCAGATTTTGGAGGATATGCTCAGAGCTTGTGTGTTGGAGTTTCAAGGATCGTGGAGCAGGTATTTGCCACTGATCGAGTTCTCGTATAACAACAGCTTCTAGGCTACCATCAGGATGGCTCCGTACGAAGCTTTATATGGGCGAAAATGTAGGTCTCCATTGTATTGGGACGAGGTTGGTGAGGCCAGTATTGTTGGTCCCGAGATCCTACAACAAACGGCAGAGAAGATTGCCATTATTAGACAGCGTATCGAGATAGCTCAGAGTCGACAGAAGAGCTATGCTGACACAAGACGGAGGGAACTGGAATTCGAAGAAGGTGATGAGGTTTGTCGTCGATAAAAACAACAACAAACTGGTCCAAGTACTCCTTGAAGACTCGGTTCATCAAGTCCATAAACGCTGCAGGGGCATTAGTAAGTCCAAATGACATGACAAGGAACTCGTAATGCCCATATCTCGTTCGGAACGCTGTCTTCTGAATATCTTCTTTCCGAACTTTCAACTGATAATAACTCGAGCGTAGGTCAATTCTGGAGAACACTCGGGCACCCTGCAGTTGATCAAACAAGTCATCTATCTGGGGCAGTGGGTACTTATTCTTCATAGTAAGCTTATTCAGCTCTCTGTAGTCCACACACATCCTGAGGGTCCCGTCTTTCTTCTTGACGAATAGAACGGGCGCACCCCAGGGTGAAAAACTGGGTCGTATGAAACCCTTGTCTAGCAATTCCTCCAACTGAGATTTCAACTTTTTCAACTCAGCAGGCGCCAATCTATATGCATTCTTTGACACTGGCGCCGAACTAGAATAAACATCAATTACAAATTCAATCTCTCGGTCTGGTGGTAAACCGGGGAGATCATCAATGAAGATCTCAGAGAATTCTCTGACTATATGAATGTCACTCGGCTTTACTTCACTGGGTAGCTGAGTATCAAATACAGTGGCCAAATAAATAGAGCACTCACCTTTAAACTGCTCGTTGACCTTCATTGAATAGGAAATAGGTGACCCACTCAATCGGTTCATCACCTGATAAGAAAACTCAGCTTTACCCGGGGGTGGAAAGGTCACAATCCCGGATCGACAATCGATGGTGGCAAAGTGATGTGAAAGCCAGTCCATCCCTAAGATAAGATCGTACCGCTCTATGCTCAGAACTATCAGACAAGCATAAAAGGTAGCATCCCCCACTGAGACGACATTGCCCTGGAGAATACGATCCGACTGCATATGCTCTCTCGAAGGCAGCATCACCCTATACTCGACCTCTGCTAAATCAGACGCTAATCCCAATCAAGCCATGCAAGCAGTTGAAATAAAGGAATGCATAGCTCCAGTGTCTATCAACGAAAATACCGTTACGCCCATAATCAAAATGGTACCTGCTATCACAGAAAGCTGAGCCTCATCATCGACATCGCCAGGCTCGATAAAGGCAAAAATCCTGGGCATGACTCTCCTCTGATCTTCGCCCAACTGATCTCGGCCAGGCTTTGGACAATCCCTGACGTAATGGCCGACTTCACCACATCTAAAACATTTGTTAGTGCCAACCCGACACTCTCCACCATGCTCTCGCTGACATTTAGGGCACCAAGGTATCTGGGAAGTCCCCTGTACCTGCTTGCCCTTGCCTCGATCGTTGCCTCCTTCTAGAGGCCTCTTTACACCTCGTTGCTGCTGTTGGGGCTGTGGTGCTCTGGGCTGCCAACCTTGGTTCTGTGACTGAGGGCGGATCTCTCGCAAGAAGCCCTTAGCTGGCTCCCTCGGCCTAATACAAGTAGCTCTGGCAGCCTCGAAGTACAGAGCTCTGGCTGCAATGTCAGAATAGGGCACATCTATAATACCCAACATGATAATGTTCATCTTTATCTCCGGATTCAGCCCTTCCATAAATTGATGCATTTTGTCTTCATTGTCGCTGACAAGACGCGGTGCAAATCGTGATAAAGCCTCGAACTTCCTAATATAATCAGCAACGGAACCTGTCTGCTTCAGCTGCGTAAACTCATTTCTCTTAGCTACCCTCACTGTGCGGCTGAAATACTTGTCAAAGAATACGGTATTGAACCGTTCCCAGGTCATAATCGACACATCCGTCGTTGCTTTGATTGAATCCCACCAGAAACGGGCATCCAACTCCAAATGGAAGGTGACATAAGCCACCTTGCTCCCGTTCCCCACCTCTGCATATCCTAACATATCCTCCATCACCCTGATCCATTCCTCCGCAACTGTTAGATCAGATGATCGGCCGTCAAATACTGGAGGTCGGAGACTTTGAAACTTCTGCATGCCCTGGTTGTTAGGAACCACCAACTCTTGGGCCCTTTGATTCTCTCGATTCACTAAACTCTCAATTTGTTGTGTCTGCCTGTCCATGTGCTGAGACTGACGGTCCAGCAATTCCATAAGTCTGTCTAAGGCATCGTCTCTAGGATCTCTTTCTCGAGTCATATTGTATAAAGCCTATAAAAAGTTTAAACAAATAATCCTAAGAAACAAAAATAAAGAAATAAAACAGAACATACTTACAGTTGAAGAAGGACGTCCGCGTAATGGCATGCGCAGTCGAGCAGTTTACAGAACCGTTTTTAAAACTCGGGGGCTCTGATACCATAACTGAAGCGTCCCTAAATCTTATTCCTAGAAATTCCCGTAAAATTTGGACTTAATTATTACCCTCGCTCGTTCTCGCTTAAATCATTTCCATTTTTCTTTTATAGCATTTTTTTTTCGTTCATCATTGGTTTTGCTCGTTAGAGAACGGACTTGGGCGTTCAATCCATTTCTATCGACAATCAGGATCTAACTTTAAACGTTCCCAAAATGACTCGTCTAAGGTTTTAATCCTTTAATCTCACTTCTTTAGAGACAATTAACCTAATTCGGCAGAAGACTACTGTGCGTGGAAGACTCGTTACAAGATAAAATTAACCAAAATCCGAAGATTAACACTATAAAGAGCACTCTGGTCGACCCCCAGAGCTTTCGGTCGACACTTCATAATAGTGGTCGACTCCTAAAAAGGTTCTGATTTTTGTTTGTACTGAAACTGGTCGACACCTTGCAATAGCGGTCGACCTCTAGTCTAAATGGTCGACACTTCAAAAACAGTTTTGCTCTCGGGTTGCACTCCTTTGTAAGTTTGGTCGACACCTTGCAATAGCGGTCGACCCCTTACCTGACAAGGTGTTTACCCTTGCAAGGCAATTTTTCCACTTTTTACATATTCAACACCTCCAATCACCTCCAAACTTAACCTACTCTACCTATTCAATATCAATTCCACCCCCATCCATAAACCGAACATTTAACCTCTTCAAATCCCGACACGAAACTTCAATTTCACATCAAAACCATAAACCTACATTCAGAACATCAAAACTCATCTAAAATCCATTCTATTTCATCAAAATATCCACAATCGTCAATATTCACCTAAATATACATCAAACATCAATGTCCTATCTATTCTCATCAAAACCATCCATACATAGCGGAATCCATCAAAAATCCTCAAAACATCGGTTTATAACCTATCCAGATACCAAACATCCTAATAAGAGTTTCTATACAATACATCAAAATATCATCAAATATCGTCACCCATCCACCCATTTAACCCATAAACCCCAAAATATTTAACCTACGCTCCCACGGGTCGTATACGCGTCGACTACGCCATCCACTCCCCGAGCATCCTCCTTCAAGCTGCAGGTTCGTCAGGCAAGGGAACATCATCCTCACCTTGCTCGTAGTCACCTACACCATAAAGACACACTATGAGCTAAAGGCTCAGTAAATTTCGTAAATGCAATGCATGCTGTGGGTATGAGTTTCAGAAATCATGCAACAGTTTCTTATCATTACGTCGCAGACAGAATGTCACCGAGGTCTCAGCCTATTAAATGGAGAGGACACATCCCGCGGTCGGACTGCCCTCTTCACCTAACGGGGGGGGGGGGGGGGGGGGGTGCACGCTCGCACTCATAACAGCCGTGCCTGAGCCCCACCTCGCGTAACCAGATAACAGATTACATGGATTCATTACATTCATTCATTTCATTTTCTTAAACACGTGCAGAAATTCGTTTTCATGCTATTTTAAAATAGGTGATGCATGAACAATTATAGACATAAAGTAAACAAGCATCATACATACTATCAAGACTATAAAAACATAATCTATACAAAAGAACTAACCCTATTTACCCAACCAAAGCATATAAACAAACAACTCTTCAGAGATCCTCAACGCGACATCGACATACGGTGTAGGCCACTCGGATAAGTAAGTCACGAGAACTTACCTCGTGCGTGCTGAACTTGGAGCTCCGTCCACGAGCGTTGTTCGTCTGAGGCAAAACACAACAATTGTCGTTAAACGAGATTTAAATCGTTATACGTCCAAATTTAATGAAACCTTAACTAAGGAAATTTTCCTAAAGTTCTAACTCAACTCTTTGAGACATTTTATAGAGCAATTCGTGCTCGTGAATTTCCAAAACTCCATTAATGGAGATTCTCAAACCTAAAAATTCGGTTTTCAACCTAAACACCGAATACACTCTAGCTTTCGTCCAATAACGTTTAATACGTTCAATATACTCACTAATACGACAAACCTATCGATTTCTAACTTAAACTACGTTTTTCACAAAACCTAAACGAAACCTTAACCGTTAAAAAATCCGAAAACTACGAATAAACTTTCCAAAACCATAGAACCTTACCTAGAATCGAGTTTGAGGAAGAAAACGTGAAGAACGGAGGTTGATCGGAGGACGAACGGAGGTCGGAAATGGAGAATCGCCGTGAGGGAGTCGCTGGAGGAGAAAATCACAGGAGAAGAAAAGTGGCGTGGAGAAGAAGAAGCCATGTGCTTTTAATCAACATTTTGACTTTGTAAATTACCATTTTGCCCTTCGTTTGATTTTCTATTTGTTTCGTCCTTCGTTTCTTTAATTAACCGACGATTCGGTTCCTCCAAATTTGCTTACTCTGCCAATAACTTCGACTTACTACCAGGGTTCCATTAAAACTGTCTGTTCGCAATTCGGACCCCGTTTACTATTTTTACGAAAACATCCTTTATATTACAACAAATATAATTCTCGTAAAATTAGCGTTAAATTCCTAAAATTTTCGAAATTTTCTTAAAATTCCTATTAATTATTAGGATCATAATAACACTTTTTTTTTGCAAAATAGACTTGATTTGACATAATTACAAAAATACATTCATATATTAATATACAAAATCCCGTAAAGAACTGGGTGTTACAGTTCATGAGTTCATATCCCACGTTATAATAGGGTCTCGAGTTTAATATATTTGTGGTTCTCATCACTTAATTCCAACATAAACCCATAGAGAAGAATCCTTACTGTCGTAGATCTAGCTTCAACAATAAAATGCAAAGAGAGAGTCGGTCGTTGTATGATCGAATTGAGGATTTCACTTATTATTTCTTTACTTGCGCTGAAGTAGAGCGAATGTCTTGAAGAATTTTGGAGCCACAGAGAGAATTTTGGTGGTGAAGTTTGTGCTTTTCTTTTAATCTTTATTTGTAGATGGCGGTAGCTTGCTTTACATTAGGCATAACAATCTATTATATTCTTATGTTTTTCTTGTTAGACGAGCTATTCAAAACTCTTTCTGCTCACTTCAATCCAGACAAGATTGGCTTATCTTATACCGAAAGAATAAATGCGTTGAATAATTCACTATTGTGAAGATTCATCTCAGATGTCGATACTTAATGAAATTCATGTCTCAACCGATACTTTTCATCAATTTCTCACATGTACTTGAGCACCAAGTCATCCAGTGTGGTCAACTACTTCATTTCTTTCTCAAAAGCAATTTATATTGTAGGGATTGATGCATTCATTACACATTGCAATTTTTATATAAATGTTGCAAAAATTTGATTACAAATGGTGTAAGTAAAATCATTCCTCAAATTTATGGTACAAGTCTAGACCAAACCTTACACCGAGTGATACAAAATTGGACAAGAAAAATAAGAAATAATGTCGAGCATAAACAAAGTGAATGATTAGAAGTGGTAGATAATTAGGCAAGATATCTTAGCTACGATCATTTACACTGAGTGATACAAAATTGGACAAGAAAAATAAAAAATAATGTCGAGCATAAACAACATGAATGATTAGAAGTGGTAGATAATTAGGCAAGACATCTTTTGTTGTTATGAAATGAATGTTCATCCACAGCTACGATCATTTCTCATATCAGCCAATAACGATTACAAAAACCAAGTCCCCTAATCTTTGGATTCGGCCTCAACAACTGCTATTATGATGGCCTTAAAAATGACATTCATTTAAATGAATGATGGGTCAATGGAAGCATAGTAGTTCTCCTTGCATGCATGTAAGCATATATAAAGTCTCTTGAACAAGGAAAACACGTTAGAGCCAAAGCTATCTACAATAACAATGAAGATGCTCGTAGGTTTGAACTTTTGAATTTCTTTTGCATAAGGCCATTTCTCAGATATTGTTAATTTGAACTTTCTTCATTAACTTTTTGTGCTTTCCTATTTTACCTCAAGGTTAGACTAGGTGTGGCATTTACTAATGTCTCTCCAACTCTTTCCATAATGGATGAAATTTTTCATTGATGCTGACTTTTAAAACTTATGGAGATATTGAATTACTACCCACTTTGTTGTTGCATGATTACTCTGTATAGTATGTCCACATACATGTGTGAATACTATTCAAAGTCTTTATTTGGCAAATGTCTTCATTTTTCAAGTTTAATGCATGCATTTTCTACTTACATTTATGTTGACTAACAACTGCTAATTTAATTTTTTCATTTTTAAAAAATTTGACGTCATACACATTGTTCACTCTAGCTACGTTCCCCTTGTAGCCAACGAAGTATAAGTCATGCCCAAGCAAACATTTGAAGAGTTGGTGCCCGATTGCTATATTTTCTTTCATAACATTCTCATACAAATTATCCAAAGAACACACCACACCCTCAAGAAATTAGGAAACTGAATGAATCTCCATATAAGCTGTTTCTCCAACTAAAGGCTCATTATTAGAAGAACCACCATAGTTAGCATTGGAATCATCTATGAGATCTCTATTTTTGAAAATTAGTTTCCTTCAAATCCTCATAACTAACAATTTTATAGCTATAATTGGTTATACTCCATCCATAATTTAGACTTTTACCACTTATGATTGACACTTTTCACCAAGATGAGTATGTTCTTATAATACCTTACTCTCATCAATCCTTTCACTAATCCATGAGTAGGATCCACATAACACAAGTTCTTTTCATCGACTCCAATTTAATTTAACATTTCAATGATCTCAATTATAAATATTTCATCCACAACATAATTATTCATCACTTGTTTTTGCCCACCATGATAAAAGTACCCTCTTTTGCCTTTTTGAAATTTTTTAATGTTAGAAGAAAATGAGCCTCTCTTCAAGAATAAGATGAAAATATAAAAATTATTAAAAAAAATTAATTAGACAATTAAAATTATTTAACAAGTTAAAATAAAATAAAATCCGTAATGTTAGAAGAAAATGAGCAGATTGCCCTTTTAGGAATATGATGAAAATAAAAAAATTATTAAAACAAATATAAAAAAAATTTGATTAGAGAATTAAAATAATTCAAAAATATTACTCCTGCTTTCTTCTTTAGTCTTGTTACATGGTTGTGCAAATACATCGTCCTTCTGTATTTGTCTTTTCCATCCCATTTGTATCACTATATAAATATAAACATGATATAAACCCTATAGTATTCCAATTCCAGAAACAACACACACAGCAAGCACTAAACACAACAACGCACACGACCAACAAATACCACGCAGAGGAATTCGAGAGCCTCTGCTTCTCTCCCAACTTTTCCCAGTTTTTCCACCCCCGTAACACTCCCCTCTCCTCACATTTATAACCCACAAAATAACAAATTCCTAACAACACTAATAATATTTCCTAAAATACCCTTTACTAATATATTCCTAACAATACCGGCCGCTTAAAATTCCACCTTGTCCTCAAGGTGGGATTAAAAAACGTAAATCTACAGCGTGAGTATGCAGTGAAGGCCGAATTCGGGTTGGGTTCACATGTTTTTGAGCTGCCCATTGAAATGGTAATTGGGCTGGGCTGTCAAATTCAATTATAGAGCCCTTCTGCCCAACACCAGGCCCAGGCCCAGGCCCTGTTGGCTGAAGAAGAACCCACTTCTTCTCATTCCTTTGGGCTGCTTCTTCCATCTCTGCGTGGGCCCACTTCTCTTCCTCCCTCTCCACTGTTTCTTCCTGCCCCTTCTTCTCGCCAGATTCGGAGGCCGACTTGTCTGTGCTCTTCTCTGTGCCTTGCCTCTCTTTCTTCGACAGAAACGCAGCATCTGCTAACCAGCGAAACACCGACGCCGACGATGGTAGCGCGGTGTACGCAGCTGAAGAAAAAATCGCTGACCGCGCTGGGCTCGCGGGAAGGCTGCGGCTCGGGGCCGACAGCGTGATCGCCGGAGCTGGTGGGCCAAGTCGGAACGACCCGATATCTCTCACGCTCGTTCCTGGTCCAGCTTGCAGAAGTAACGGAAATGTTTCTTCGACTCCCTGCGCAGCCAGCCGAATCTGACCAAGGCCCGATGGTTCATCTGGGATTTGCTGCTTCGGGGGTGCTGCATTCAAAGCGTCTACTAGCTGGTCTAGCTTCGCCGTGATCATCGCCAACGTTCGCTCAATCTCTGGCAGCCGAGAGATGCTCGCTTTGATGGAGTCCATCTTCTGCCGCCATTCACCGTGAGCCATTCCCAGGTAAGGTTGCTCTGATACCATTGATATAAACCCTATAGTATTCCAATTCCAGAAACAACACACACAGCAAGCACTAAACACAACAACGCACACGACCAACAAATACCACGCAGAGGAATTCGAGAGCCTCTGCTTCTCTCCCAACTTTTCCCAGTTTTTCCACCCCCGTAACACTCCCCTCTCCTCACATTTATAACTCACAAAATAACAAATTCCTAACAACCCTAATAATATTTCCTAAAATACCCTTTACTAATATATTCCTAACAAAACATTCCATGTTTTTACCTGCAAAATGGACAAAGAAAAGTCGTCAATACAAATTTATTTTTGGCCATATTATAGGAATGAGAGAGTAACACAGAAAAAATAAAATCGTACGTATCTATTTCCTGTCTTTTCCAAACTTTTTCTTCCGGGCATTTTCATCATTTGTTCATGGGCATTTGTTCATGGGGAAAGACGCTTGTAGAGTGGTATCATCGTAACTCGATTTTCCTTCCTTCTTCTCTCCTTTGGTGTTGTGTTTCTTCTTTCTCTGGTATTTTCCGTCTTCTTCCTCTCTTCGTGTCCACTGGGTATGCGATTCCTTGTTTCCGTTGTTCTTGACTTCTTCTGGTTGGCGTCTTCTTTTTTTATGTTTTGTTTTCTTCTTCTCTGGTATTTTCTTTATTTTTTCTCTGTTCGCATACGCTGGAAGATCCTCCCTATTTTGTTGAAAGGATTTTTGAACAGCGTAGATTATAATTTCTCCACTCTTTTTTTTTTTGTGTTTTGTTTTAATAAAATTTGTCTTTTCTTCTCACTGCAGACTGGTATCATCATTTCTTCTTCTCCCTTCAATGAAGCTCATCTCAGGTTGTTTTTTTTTTTCTCTCTTCTGGATGTGTTCTGGCATTTCTTCTCCAATCTCAGGTACGATTTTCTTCCCCCTCTATTATTTTTTCTCTCTTCTCAGTATGGTGTTTATATTTCTTGTCTCTATGCCTTTAAACTCTTTTCTCTGTGCGGTGCTTCTTCTTGCTCTCTCTCTCTCTCTCGGTGTCTCTAGGGGTCTTATTAGATCGCTGGTGTGCCGTTGCTTGTCCCGTTTCAGGTTCCATTTCTTCTCCTTCTGTTTGTTTTTTCTCTTTTCTCGCTGAGTGTGGTTTGCTGCTTCCGAGTGACTTCGTTTTTTTTTTTTTTTGTTTCTTTTTTCTCTCTTCCAGTGTGGTCTTTACACATATTTAAATCCATGTGTATAAATATTTACACATATACATATACATATACATACATGTGAATTGAATTATTTCTTATGTAGAACAACTTGATAAATTTTTTACCTTGTGCTGAAAGTTGTTATTGTTGATTTAAAATCGTGTTAATTTAGATTTTGGGGGCGAGTAGATTGTGTTCAGTTTATTTTACCGTCCCACATATGGTCATTTGTTTATCTCAGTTTATTCCTATTTGCACTAGCAACAATCAATCAATTATCTTAATCTTACCATGTTCTGCTTTTGAAAGATTTGTATGTTTATTTTATTCTGTGTTTGCTCTCTCTGTTTGCCTGTTACTTAACACTCTTCTGCTGTATATGCTTTAGGCGTATACTTATTTTGTATTAGCTTGGTAACAAGAGTGGTTTGAAATGTGAGATAAATATAGGCTCACTGTATTCTTGATGACTGCTATTTCTTGATAAGTTATGATCAACCTAAAGAAGTCGTCAAGAAAACGGGTTGAGTTTTAGTCTTAATCTCAAACATGAAATGCCAAATTTTAAGGCTTTTAAATGTCAACAGAGAGCATTATATCCCAAAATACATGATTTTGAGGTTACTAAGCAATTAACTTGTTCTTCCAGTTCTTTTCTCACAGTTAAATTAAGAGCACATGACATTCATTTATAATTTTAAGCAGGAGTAAAGCCTTAGGCTATTGAAATCTTACAACGCCATTTATAAATTTTGTGAGTATTTCATCTTGACGTGTGCATCTTATAAATCTAACATACTGTAGATTATCGCTTATTGCCTTTTGTTTTCAAAATAACAAATGACTCTGTGTTTATTATTATTAGTTTTACCTATAATTGCCTTTTATTTTCAAAATATTGTTTATCCAATATTCTGAAAATAAAAGCCAATAAAGCCTATCAAATCACTTGGTTTAGTAGATAACAAAAATCTGTTTAGTCCAGTTAACAAAGGAAAATTTTTGTAAACATTGGAAAACCTTACAGTAACCATGCATCGTACGTTCAGAGCTAAGAGACCCATGGCCACAGGGCTTATTGCCCCCCAGTTCCATTGCTTTTTACATTTTTTTCATCCCATTTTGTTCCTTGTTTGAATGACGAGTTTGTGATAAAATAGCATACGGGTAATGAATATGCTACTTGTCTTTCATGGATAGTGTCATACTCCTTGTTGGGTCCGGCTCATTCATGGAGTTGGGTCCGGCTCATTCATGGAGCTGAGCTCAACCAATACGTTGTCCCTCTTTATTTTACACCTACTCCATATTAAAACATTGTCGGGAGAGGTTTACTTTTTCGTCTTTATAATTCACGCTGCATAGATGTAAAAGATACGGCATTTTTCTTGGGTAATAGAATTCTTCTCTATTCTCTGCAAGTTTCTTCAACTGGTATCAGAGCGTTTGTGAAGAACAGAGAAGAGGTTTGTCTTCTTCACGTGAAGCAGAAAAGAGGAGAGTATTGTGGTCCCTTTGATGAGTACTGCAGAGAGCAGGGTATTCGGCATCAAAAGACTCCTCAGCTGAACGGATTAGCTGAGAGGATGAACAGGACACTCGTTGAAAGGGTGAGATGTTTGCTTTCCCAATCACAGTTGCCGAGGTCCTTCTGGGGTGAAGCCTTGAGTACAGTGGTTCATGTGTTGAACCTCACTCCCTGTGTTCCTTTGGGTTTCGAAGTTCCGGATAAGATGTGGTCTGGAAAAGAAGCTTCGTATAGCCATCTGCGCACTTTCGGATGCAAGGCCTTTGTTCACATTCCAAAAGACGAGCGGTCAAAGCTCGATGTGAAGACAAGGCCGTGTGTGTTCATCGGTTATGGTCTTGATGAGTTTGGCTACAGGTTCTACGATCCAGTGCAGAAAAAGCTTGTAAGAAGCTGAGATGCAGTGTTCGTAGAAGACCAAGGCATCAAAGACATCGATAAGACAGAAATGGTAGAGAGGTGCAGTGATGATCTGATCGAGTTGGATCCGTTTGATACACCTGCAGAGTGTTCCGATCGAGGGGGAGCGGAATTGGAACACAATACCAGTCCTGCCAATGGCGAAGTCCCCACTGCTGATATTGTTGAACCGACTGGGCAAGTCGAAGAAGAGGTTCGAGAGTTGCCAGAAGAACCTCCGTTGAGAAGATCCACTAGAGAGCGACGTCCTTCGACGAGATATACTTCAGATGAGTATGTGATGCTCACAGATTCCGGAGAGCCAGATACTTACCAAGAGGCCACTTCTGTTAATGAGAAGAAACTGTGGTTGAAAGCCATGGAAGAGGAGATGCAATCTCTTCGTGAAAACCACACGTATGATTTGGTGAAATTGCCCCAAGGCAAGAAAGCGCTCAAGAACAGATGGGTCTACAGATTAAAGACCGAAAATTCAAGCTCACAGCCAAGGTACAAAGCTCGTTTGGTTGTGAACGGGTACGGTCAGAAGAAGGGAATCGACTTTGAAGAAATATTCTCACCGGTGGTGAAGATGTCCTCTATTCGAGTTGCTCTTGGTTTAGCAGCACGCTTGAACCTGGAGATCGAGCAACTTGATATGAAAACTGCATTCCTTCATGGTGACTTGGAGGAAGAGATCTATATGGAGCAGCCCGAGGGATTCAAAGTCAGAGGAAAAGAGCAACTTGTGTGCAAGTTGAAGAAGAGCTTATATGGTCTCAAACAAGCTCCACGACAGTGGTACAAGAAGTTTGAGTCTTTCATGGTGAGTCACGGATACAGCCGAACATCGTCAGACCATTGTGTGTTCATCAAGAGGTATTCTGATGATAACTTCATTATTCTCCTACTGTATGTTGACGATATGTTGATCATAGGCTATGATACTAGCAAAATTGCCAAGTTAAAGGGAGAGTTGAGCAAGTCTTTTGCGATGAAGGACTTGGGTGCTGCAAAGAAGATACTGGGCATGAAGATTTCTCGTGATAGGAAGCATGGGAAACTTTGGTTGTCTCAAGAAGACTACGTCGAGAAGGTACTTGAAAAATTCAACATGAGCAAAGCCAAGTTTGTTCGTTCTCCACTTGCAGGTCACTTCAAGCTCAATTTGGAGCAATGTCCTACAAGTGAGAAAGACAAGGCAGACATGAGTCGAGTTCCTTATGCGTCTGCAGTTGGCAGTTTGATGTACGCCATGGTTTGTACTCGACCCGATATTGCTTATTCAGTTGGAGTAGTCAGCAGATTCCTCTCCAATCCTGGCAAAGAACACTGGGAAGCAGTGAAGTGGATATTCAAATATCTCAGAGGCACTTCCAAAATGTGTTTGTGTTTCGGTGGCAGTGATCCTATGCTAGTTGGGTATACTGATTCAGATATGGCTGGTAACGTTGATTCTAGGAGATCCATTTCTGGATTCTTGATGATTTTTGCAGGGGGAGCTGTGTCTTGGCAGTCGAAGCTGCAAGATTGTGTTGCGCTATCCACCACAGAAGCCGAATACATTGCAATTACTGAGGGTTGCAATGAGGCTTTGTGGATGAGGAGATTCCTTGAGGAATTGGGTTTGCGCCAAGAGAAATATGTTGTGTTTAGTGATAGTTAGAGCGTTATCCACCTTTCAAAGAATTCGTCATTTCATTCGAGGTCCAAGCACATTGATGTAAGATATCATTGGGTTCGAGACTTGCTCGAGACGAAGCAGTTGCACTTGGCAAAAGTGCACACAAGTGAGAACGGTTCAGATATGTTGACGAAGACTTTACCGAAGGAGAAGCTCGAGGTTTGTCGTCAAAAGGCGGGTTTGACAGAGCCAACCACATGAACCGGAAGGAGAGGTTATTAAGATCCAGTGCTTCAGCAGTTCTTTACATGACCTCAATTGCACGTAGCCCTGTTTTTTCTCCAAGCGGGCTTGTTAGAGCCCACCACATGAGCCGGAGGAGGAGTTTTGTTGGGTCCGGCTCATTCATGGAGTTGGGTCCGGCTCATTCATGGAGCTGAGCTCAACCAATACGTTGTCCCTCTTTATTTTACACCTACTCCATATTAAAACATTGTCGGGAGAGGTTTACTTTTTCGTCTTTATAATTCACGCTGCATAGATGTAAAAGATACGGCATTTTTCTTGGGTAATAGAATTCTTCTCTATTCTCTGCAAGTTTCTTCACTCCTCTCTTTTGAGGCATTATAATATTCCTGGTTCTTTTTGTGCGCTTGTTATTGTGTCTGCGGCAGTCTAACTCTCTGTCTATGTATATGTTTTGCCTTTTGTAGCTTTTGTTATTTGTATTTTATTATATTTCCTAACATTTTAACTTTGTGAATTGTTTTCAATATGATTCCAACTGTCTCTATATATGTTCTACAATCATAAATATTACTGTCATGGAGTATTCATGATAAGGAAATTTTACACGTGATTATTTTATTTCATTGTTTTTTATACTCTCGTTATTCCTTTTAAGTTCCCGAATGCAAATCAATTTTCTCAGTATTGAGTTTTTTTTTTTCTCTCCCTTTCTTTCTCACTCTTTTTTTTTTTTTTTTTTTTTTAATATTAATCATTTTTATGTTAAGCCACTTCATCAAAATAGAAGAAAATAGAAATATTTACAGTTGACCATCAAGAGCATCAACTCATTAGAAATTAATAAGGATTCATAAATCATCCGCATTAGGCAATGTGTTAGTGTATTTGAAAGTTTGTTGTGATTGAATGTTTAAATCAAGTAGAGTTTCATTTAAGGCTATTTTTCAAGAGACTTGATTTTATGTAAATCTTCTACTCTTCATACGAGTTTTGATGTCAAAAGAGAATTTAAAATAACTTCATTTTTTCCTTCTTTGTTCGTAGTTTACACATTACTGTGTAAGTGCAAGTACACTGTGAAAGTGGCCTAGAATGTATTTGTGTTAATATTGATACTGAATATACAATTGCACATTTTGTTGTGTTTTTTTTTTGGCTGCAACTTTTGTTATATGAGAAAAGTAAGTTATTATGATAAAATCATATTATCTTTTATTCATACTTCTATACTTAACTATTCAAGTCTTTTTATAGTTTTGACAGGATACTGTGGAGAGGAGAAGGGACATCATCTCTGTTTTTGAACATGTTTTTGCTTGATTACTTGTATTATGAATTCATTTCAGACCTTAGATTACCATTAGATTTAAAATTTACTACTTATAACTACCATGATGGTAGATATGGTGTGGGAGCACAAACATTATTCATATTTCTATCTTTAACTATTTAAGTGTTTTTATTGGATTGACGTGATATTGTGGAGAAGGGAGGGACATCAACTCTGTTCTTGAACAGGTTATGCTTTGTGCTTGAATACTTTTATTGTGAATTCATTTCAAACCTTAAATCCCATCATTTGAAATGGTGTGAGAGCACAAACAAAAGATAAGCATTTCTGGTTGTTTAACTGTTTTGCCGTTTTTGTATTTTATTTATGTTTGTTGTTGCACTGCTCTTGTTGATGTTGTTTCTGCTTTGTTGTCGAGCAAATGTTGCAAATTGTATGGAATTTTCATTATTTCAATTGTTTCATTTGTTGTTGTCTTTGATTTTCTTTCTATTCTTTTTTGTTCACAGTTTTGTTGCATATGATCGGTTCAATCCATACTTGTGGTAGACTTTATGGATTTATATTGTTAAGATCAGCTGGGTAAGCCAATTGAGATAATTGATTGATCTGTTGTTAACAAATAAGTAACTCGTTCTTGATCCAAGGGGGGCCCATGATGAGCTTAATTTACCCAGATAAATGATGATTTTCTTAATATACAAACCGTATCACATTCATAGCAGTGCTGGGATTTTGGTTTGTCCTCTTGCTAAACTGGTCAGGGATGTCTAAAATCTCAACTTTCGTGTTTCATTTTTCATACTTTTATTTAATGAGACCATAACTTTAGACTGAAAAAGGCTGCCTATTTATTTCCAGGAGCACAAGTTTCTCATCGGTCTAATTTTGACAGTTGCAGTAGAATCGGTGAGAGGCATACTACTTCATATTCTTTATTTTGCAATGTGTAGAGAGCTGGTCCTCGTTGTGATCTTTGAAAAAGAACACTAATAATGTAGTCCTTTGCTAAAAAGACTTCCATGATCTTATGTTATTCCTGGTACGTAGTTGAAGACTTCCACATCTTCTAAAGCTTTTTATGCTTCCAGCCTTTATGCCGAAGTTTTTTTGTTTTAGTTTGGTTTGACTACACTGCAATTACCTGTTTGAATATGAATCTGACTGATTGAACCATATTATCAATATTCTTCTGCCTATCAACGTGAAATTGAATTGAAACTTACATTTTTATGATCAAACATTTATAGATAAGAGCTCAAATAACTTTACAGTCTGTCTCTGATTTAATTTAATCAATAATCACAGTGAGTTGATACATTTACATGTTCATTTAGCCCAAAGAATTTTATTGTTTTTTTATTTTTTTTTCCTTGATGATTCTTTGGCTTGAAGTCTTTCTACAAGGAAGAAGATGAATATGTTCCTGTTAATGTTTATGGGAAATCAAGTGTTTATGGGAAATCAAGGATGGCTGCAGACCAATTCATTTTTCAAAGTTCAAACTTTGCAATATTATATATGGGCTTCATACTCTCTCTTTTGTTTCCAAATCTCTTCCAATTTAGGTATATTACTACTTAAATTTCTCAATGTTTTTCTTATAAACTAGCCTAATGTTTTGATACTGGTAGGTGACACTTGATTTTTCTAAATCATAAACAAGACAAAACGAATTGAACTGATTGGTAGAAAGATAATTTTTGTGAATTAAATTCTTAAAAAATATTAGTATTTATTTGGATAGTCAATGTAGTGGATCGACGATGTTCTTCTTAAAAAGAAACTTTGTCATGTTCTTCGATAATGAGTTATGATGTCCTGTATATGTTAAAGTTGTAGTCGTCATCATCGTAAAGTTAACATGGATAGGTATGTAAAATTTCTCGTCACGACACATGCACGCTTGAACCTTAGTAAAGAATAAGCTTGACAACACTATGATTGAATGAGATTTGGTTCTTCTTTTAAGATTGCAGAAATTTATAGTTCAAGGTTCAATTTTACTTTCGTACTACATTCTTTCTTTATTTATTTCTATTTTCTATTTTAGTTAGTTTATGTTTCCATGGTCGAAAGTTATAGCTTATGAATTGTGCTAAAAAAAATATGTAAATTTGATGCGTACGTGCCTTACATAGAGATGTTAAACGAGCGAGTCGAGCCGAGCCGAGCCGAGCCGAGCCGAGCCGAGCCGAGAAAGTCCCAGCTCACCGAGCCTGCCAAGCCAAACGAGCCGAGCCTAACGAGCCTGCCGAGCCTAACGAGCCGAGCCTAACGAACGGATCAAAAAAATTTTCAACTCGAGCCGGCTCGCGAGCCACGAGCCTAACGAGCCGAGCCGAGCTGGCCCAACGAGCCTAACGAGCCGAGCTTAACGAGCAGAAATTACATAAATAAAGATTTCCTTACATAATCACTTAAATTTAAAATAAATATGTCATCAAATTCTAATTCAATGCATAAAATAAATTAAAAACGTAGGTGAAAAATAACATAACTCATGACTGGTCGCCGTCGGGTTCATCGTTGTCCATGTCCTCACCATGTTGTGGAGGGCGATATGGTCTCAACAGGTGCTCTGAAAAGATAGGTAAATTTGGGTTTGGATTCAAATGGTCATGATGAGCATTTATTACTCTCACATAACATGCAAAGAAGTTTGTCTGCTCCACCAGACATTATGTTTGAAAGAAAAGTATATAATCATGATAAGTAATATTGTCAAATAGATATGTCACAAGTCAACTTCTAGTTACCTAGTATTTTAATATTTTTAATATAAAATATTCTAAAATTTTGCATATTTGAAGATAATGTTTGAAAGAAAAGTATATATTATAATATTTAATCTTATTATAAATGAAATGGAAAGCAGTGACATATGTATAATAAAGCCAGAGAATAAAATTCACTAACTGGAAATTTAACGCTTAAATACTGATTTATAATGTAGTTGAAATATTAAAATAGAAATTCATGAAATGTAGGTCACTTAATTGTAATTAGTGATTAAGACAAACAAAATAAGTAATCATCTTATCCGATAGACCCATATAATGTCATCTTTCAATAAAGTTAGAGATACCCACTTAGCCAAAGACGAAGCCATCTTTATAATTAGACCTATTTTGTTACACCTCCAACATTTGGGTACAAATTTAATCTCTCCAAAGACTTTCACACCTTCTATCGATTCCACACGATATTTCATGAAATAAGCCGATAAAATTTCTTCCTAAATAGCTGCTCATTTACTCATCCACATACATATCTCCTTCACAATGATTGAATTGCAATGTCAAATGAGGAAAAGAGTGGAGAAATAGAATGAGAGGAGAGACTGTCAAATAGGAAAAAATACGGGTGGATGTCAACATCGTATGAACCCTAAATTTCATGTCCTCAAATCAGTGTGAATTAGGGTTTGCTGCCACATGGGTGTCTCTGTTTTGCACTAATATCATCTACTAAAGAGTCTGTCTACAATTTTTTTATTGAAATTAATTTTTTTTAAAATTAAATAATACTTTACTGGTTTTGTTATATTTATTTTTTAATTTTATAATTTAACATTATATTTGAATATGTCAGTGATTAATTAAAGAAAGTAATTTAGTATATTATTAGATCGTAAATTTAATTATAAAATATTATAAATAATTAAATTACAAAATGAAATTAAAATGACGAGGTCAACCTAGTTATAGGCAATTTTCCGTGCACTTCAATACGACGACGTATGGGCTGAATGTTGTCTCATTTCTCGACAAATGCGAATTTACTACGTACGTCTCATTAGAAACGGACCGGGAGGAACAAGGAAAAGAAGGCGACGGAGAAAGGAGAGCGAAACTGGAGTCTCTCGGGAACAGAGCGAAAAATTTCGCTGAAGAAGCAGCAAAGAAATCTCAAAACCTGACGAACTCCACAAAATTCTCCGATTTGGTCTCGGAAACTGCGAAGAAATCGAAGGAGATTGCCGCTGAGGCTTCCTGAACCGCCGACCTTATCAAATCGGCGGCCATTAAACAGGCTGATCAGTTAAAATCGCTATCCGTCTCCGACATTATTCCGCCACAGCTTTCTTCGCTTCCCATCGTCCAATCCCCAGCTCCAATGTTGAAGCTGGAATATTTATTTTTAGGTGTCGACCAGTTACATTATAGGTCGACACTTTCTGTGAACGAGGAAGAGCCGATGAATCGGCCTTTGAGTGTCGACTGTCTCTGGGAAGAGTTAATTGTCCATTGTCATTTTTTAATTGTTAATTGTTATTATAATATACTTTAATTTAATTGTAATATACTAATATTACTCGAGAGTTAGGATTTTTGGTCGACCCTCGGAATAAAATAATTTTTTTATGTGTCGACCAGTTACATTAGTGGTCGCCACTTGCTTTGAACGAGAAATGGCCGATTGAGCGCTCATAAATAGCCTATCAATCGACTATGTTTCTGGTTATTGTTAATTGTTGACTGTTGTTACTTGTTAATACTTATGTTATTTGTTAATTGTTATTATGATATTATATGATATCACATCATCACGATCACAATAAATATAAATATATAATCAACTAATCAAGTATATTTATTTCATTACAATTGCAATTTGCAATTTTGCAGGATAGCCGATGGCTGTGAATTGTGATTCACATTTCTTTTCAGTTTTCTTCCCCAAAATTTTAACATACGGCCAGAGGCAAAGCCGATCAATGATCAATCAGCATTTAGCTTCGATTTATCGCATTCGTGTCTTCTGTCGAGCGTCGGAGAGTCGCCGGAGAGTGCCCCGACCTGGGCATCAGATTGGGATTGAGTGATTGACCGAGATATCGAAGAGTGGGAGATTATCGATGGTCAGACATCGCCACGTCGGAGAGGGCTCAGCGCTCGCCGCAGTACCCGAGCTGGGCTTCCGTTGACGAGCCAGCTCGCGAGCTGGCTCGCGAACTCGCGAGCAGGCTCGCGAGCAAGCTCGTCGAGCAAGCTCGTCGAGCCCGGTCATTCACTGGCTCGCGAGCCGGGATGTCCAAGCTCGACTCGACTCGCCTGTGTGACTCGAGCCAAACTCGCTCGTTACTGTAGCGAGCCAAGCCAAGCTCGGCCCACTACAGTAACGAATTGAGCGAACGAGTCGAGCGAGCGAGCTGACGAGCAGCTCGCTCGTTTAACATCTCTAGCCTTACACGTATCGAAAACTAGTATGACTAAATGACACGTAAAAAAATGGGAAAATAAATTGTAAAAATAGGATATCAACTTAGCATTGCTCAAAGAAGTATGAAGTCTTGGCTTTGAATCAGAGCTTAGTCTTGGCTTTGTTTCAGTATTATTGTTGTCCTTCAGGGAGACGGAGGGGCAACAATTATATTTATTTCTGGAATCGGAATGCAATTGTTTTTGTTGAGATAGTCTGAGCAAGTTATGTGTTTGTTAACTAGAAGCTGGTTTACTTGCAGTCTAAGAGGTAAGAAGAAGTGGAAATTGACTTTTGAAGTTGACAATTTACTGGGAGTTTGTTGTACATATAGATTATGAACTCTGGTTACCGGAAATTATTCTGATTTCCTTGATCTCACTCACTTGCCCATCTCCTTATATAATTTTGGGTGTAGTGTTGGTAGTTGGTTCTAAGTTTCTATTCACTATGAAAGGCTTAATGACATTGGTCTTGAAGGTGGCCCTGTTTAATACAGCTGAATGAACCAGTCCTGCCATGGGAAGTGTTGTAGTTGTTTAACCCGTGCTTCATTTTGAGAATTAGAAATCTCATTTACCAATATTTAGACCCATTCATTGGAGTCAAGACGTATTAAAACTAAGCATTTTCATTAAGCTACTTGATTTCAGAGTGGAAGTACAACGGATAGTAGAGTACAACAGATCACAACTACTAATTTCAACCGAAAACACTTAAATTAGTTCAACTATAAGTCTCTAAGTATGTTAATTTTAACATTTTATCATAATTTAAAACATGAAAATATCCATCTTGACACTTGCTAAAACTTAAATACTTATGGGAGGGAAGTCTTAAGCTCAAGGGTGTATGCCTTCAGATATGACATACGCAGTTAGAATGTATTTTTTTGTTGGCTAAAGGAGCTGTTTACTGGAAAAGTGCTAAACAATCGCTAATGGTTTATTCTAAGCTGCAGAATACATTGCATGTTATGAGGCATCAAATTAGTCACTATGGTTAAATAAATTTGTAACAAGACTTTGGATTGTGAAGGCATTAAGAGACCATTTCGTATTGTGCGACAACATGTTAGTCGGTTTTCCAATAACAATAGGAGGGCGTTGAAGTGAAAGCACATCGATTAAATTTACTGTTGTTAAGGAGATGGTCTTCCATGTGCATGTGTACTCATATGGGTGTTATTTCTTTAGATGATATTGTGGTTTCGTGGGATCTTGTAATATATTTTTTTGAGTGATTTCTTTTAGATATTGATAACTTATGTTGACTGCAGTAATAAAGTTGAAGTACTTTTTATGTTTGGTTAAACTCTAAAATTAAAGTTAAGAAATGACGACTTAGATCAGTTGGTAATAGACATGTTATAACATGTAATTTCATATTTGATTTATATCAGTTGACTCTATCGATATATATGACCATTGATGGGGTATAGTTGCTAATAATATTGGTCTAGTTAATGAACTAAATTGGTAATACATAATCACGTTAATAATAATGCTTTATCAGATATCCTAAGATTTTAGTTAAAATATGTTGTTGTTTGGTTCCTATGTGGCCAGAAAGCTATTATTATGTGATGTTCTTTTTTAAAGTGATTAATTTTAATTAAGTATATATAATAATATGAGTACACTAACCGAAGTTCGATTTGCTATGTGATAACGCAAATGTTGAGCTTTTTTCTTTAATTACGTATTGGTCTTAAAGTATATATAATAATATGGGTACAATAACTGGAGCTCGATTGCTTTATTATGTGATAACGCAAATGTTGAATTTTTTCTTCCTAGCTCAACTTGATGAGACCTTAATTTTAAGTTTATGTCTTGAATGTTATGATTAGAAGATCTAGTTTTGTTTAGTGTTTGTATTCATTCACAAAAACAACAATAGAAGAGAGAACATAGAACAAAGAAAATAAAATTCATTTTCAAAGTTCATTGCAGCAGTCGAAAGAGAACTGTGCTAGCCAGAGTTTGAACCGTTGGATCGACTTGAAATTTTGTTAGCTTGTTTGTGATATCTAGGACCACATTCGGAACGGTGGAGATTGTTTTTTGTGTTTTTTAAGTCTGCTCATCGAAGGAAAAATAGAACTGTATTGATTTAGTTACCTATTTGTAAATTTTTTTTTTTGTCTCTTGTTGTTTGCCAAGATTGTTATTGGATTTTGATGAAAGTGGTGTATGCTTCTAGTTTAATGATCTAAAGAGAATTGTTGATTGTACCCATATCGATTATAGTAGATTGTTAAGCGGCCTAATATGAGTCTTGTAGTTTTACTCTCGTTTTGAGAAGTTTTTTACCCTAAAAATTATCTTGCATTGTAATTGTGATTTTATTATTAGTTGTTCAATTTTTTTATACTCGAATTATTGAAAAAATTGTTTTTGAATTGAAATTTTGTTAAAACGAATACTTTTCAATCAGCAAAGCCCCACAACTCATTAAGTTCATATTAGCATAATCTAAAAAAGAAAAAGAAGACTGCATTGAAGAGAATGAGGTATAATAAGGCCATTTCTTTTAATCAACAGATTAGAAAATAGACACATGAACTATACTGTGCTGAATGAAAAAATTTTCCTTTCCCTGATTCTGTTGTAGGGTTCTGTGACGTGGACACTAGCTCAACTTGATCTCAGTTGGCCCGCCTAACAGATGATGGGATTCTTGATCGATTTGATCCGATTAAAAAAGTCTCTCCCTATTTAGAACAATTGAGGTGTGAAAATGACAAAAAATGACTTTTGCACCGAACCAATAATAACCCAACTGTTCATTGATTTTCAATTTTCTTTCTAACCTGGCATTTGGCTCTCGCAGTAACAAAGTCAGACTTTCATCGGCGACCCACGACTCTACAACTTGTATCAGCGTGGTCGCGTTTCTTCCTCGCAACCTCACCAGATATCTCTCAGTCTCTCAACGAATCTGTGACCAAAGACTGAAAAAAATTTATTTCCTAAATGCATTTTATGTGTATATTGTTAAAAATCGACGATGAACGAAAAAGTATGCATATTCTCTTAGAGAATGATACAATATCAAACACAACATCAATTTTTTATAAAATAATTATTATTCTTTCTCTTTAAAAAAAATTTATTTATAATTGATATTTATTGTAAATTGATACTGATGCGAAGGATGCTAAATATCAAGAGTAAAATAAAAGTTCTGATTGTTTGAACCATAAAGTATTTTTATTAACAAAGTCGCTATTAAATTATGGTTTTCTTAACAAAATAACCTCCGGCGGTCTCCCGATCTCTACGAATGGGGGGCCGTTCTCTGTGTAATGAAAACAGGGGGCCATTTGTCGAAGAACGACCCCTTGTTCTTTGTCCAGTGCTTTTTAAGCACTGAACTTTAAGCACAGGACTGGGGGCCCGGTCTTGGAGAACGACCTCTCGTTCTCCACTTTATAAATTAAATTAAAAAAAAAAAATCAGAGTGGTACATCAAAAAACATACCACACAATATCAAATTTGTTTAAAATTTGACTTCATGTTTAGCATATCATGGAAAAATAGTTTAGAAAGTTTCGTGATTTGTTAACTCTTTTACGATTGCTTGTTTTATAAAATAATTAATTAAAAGTACGTATGTCATCTAAAAATTATAAAATTTTCACAATAGACTTTCCTTATACTACTAGTTAGAGCGGCAAAATAGCTAGAAAAAAAAGAAGTTACCATACATTTATCTATAGTTTTAGAGTTAAGACTATCCATTCAATTATTTATGAAAATTTAAAGATAATGACATGGTAGTTTCTTTTTGCTAAAAATTTTGCAACTATAACTAGAAGTACAATGAGAGCTAGGTAATTTTAATGAATTATTTTATAAAACAAGCGTAAAACATTATAATAAATCTTAGAAGTGTTAAAAAATCACGAAACTTTATAGATTATCTTCCCATGATATGATGAACATGTGGTAAAAATTTCAAGGTAGTATTTTATCATTTGATATGTTGTTTGAGATAGTCACTTTGAATTTTTTCAATTTAATTTATAACATGGAGAATAGAGGGCCATTCTCCAAGACCAGGCCCCGATTATGTGCTTCAAGTCTAGTAATTTTTAAGCGGACCGAGAACGGGAGGTCGTTCTTCAAAAAATTGTGCCCCGTTTTTAGAGACCGGGGGATTGGTAAGAGTTATTTATTAAATAAATCATACTTTACAGATGACTTTGTTAACGGAAATATTTTAAGATCCAATTTGTTAATTATCTAATACTTTGAGGGTAAATTTGAATATTATCCTTAAATAAAAGTCCAGAAGAGGAAAGAGAAAAATAAGTTACTGTAACGCCCAAATTTTTAAATTCATAATTTAATTTCGTCAATTTGAAACTCTAATTTTAAGATCTTAAAAAATTTACAAAATTAATTTGTGTTTAAATTCGAGCGTCAAAAACTTAATTTCAGAATATTGAAAATCTCTTTAAATAATAACTTAAACATTAAATGCACGGAAGTTTAATCAAAATTTAACTTTAAATAATCTTATCAAAAATTGAAAATAAATCCATAATTAAAATAATTAATAAAACTTTAAATAAAATTTAATAAATTCATAATTAAAATAATTCATAAAACTTTAAATAAAATTTAACATAATTTATTCAAAGTTAAAAATACAAAATCTCTTAGAAAACAGAAAATACTCATATAAACTCTTTCCTTCAATCCGAAAATATGTTCTTCTTCTTCTGTATGCTCGTTTGCCTCTGTAAGATTCTCGATTACAATCATTTCTTCTTCAGATAAAAACTCACCTACATTACAAAATTACAACTATGAGAATAACTCAATAAGAAAAAATTCGTGCAGATGAAAAATTAACATTAACTTTTACTGAATCCTGACTTAACAGTTACATATTGGTTAGTACTCATTTACCAACATTCGTTCAGACTTAGCCATTTTATTGTCGTTCAGGTTTTGTCATCTTTCTTTTCGTTCAGGTATAGCCATCTCATTGTCATTCAGGTGTAATCATCAGTCATCTCATTGTTGTTTAGGTATAGTCAACTCATTTTCGTTCAATCTTAGTCATGTCATTGTCGTTCAGGCTTTGCTATCACATATTTTCTGTGAATTCCATCATATTCATACACATACAAAATATCCTATTAATTTTATCTTTATAAAATTTTATGTCTATGCCTAAACATACGTGCTCAAATATCGAAAACATGTAATAAAATAATAAAAAAATAACATAGATTTTGTGATGTAGGGTCATAGCCAGAACGTTGAAAACATGGTATTTTCACTAACTTGGATTCCGAGAGAGTAGGGTTATCGAGATTTTTTTGGTATTTCAAATAATTTTCGACCTAAATAAAATATTGATATTAAAATTCCACTTAATTAAATCTTATTTTAAAAGAATTTAGGCAAAAATTCTTTACATGCTCTTAGGTCGGATAGAGTCGAATTGTATTGATTAGGATGACTTTTGGAATCTTCTTGTAAAACAAAATATTCGATATTAATTTTCCACTTTAATAACTCCATTTCACAAGGATTTAGGTAGAAATTCCTTACTGGTTTATTATTGGATCGATTCGGATCAATCAAGTTGAAATTTGGGTCGGGTTAGTTCAGTTGGACTGGATCTGGTTCAGTTGGACCGGACTTGGCTTGGTTGGGCCAGTTTTGGATCACTGGACCAGTTCGGTTGGACCACCCCTAAGTGAATGGGGTCTGATCTTTAAAAAAAAAAAACTCAGCCCTTTCTTCTTTCTCTTCTTCTTCGAGATTCCTTCGCACTCTTCATCGTGCACACTAGAGCACCAATAGAGGGACGGTGCAGCGTCTGCTTCGACCGAGGAAAATTTCCTTCAAAGTTCGGCCGATCGAGTGGAGCTGCTACTTCGTTGGAGCTCTGGCTCCATCTGGAAGCCAAGTGGTGGTCGGAGATCGAGGGAGAGAGGTAAAACTCTTCTCTGAAAAAGAACTAGAGAGAGAGAGAGCGCTCAGGTGTGTTCTTACATGAGGGACACGTAGACATATTAGACATCACTGGGGGCTCATTTAGAACATACTTGAAAGGTCCTTCAACAAGTCCACCGATCATTGGTCGCCTAGATCAAGCTCATTGTGGTTGTGGAGTTTTACTCCTTGCGGTTTGAGTTGCATGAATATACCTCCTTCTAAACTTCTGAGCTTTGTTGACTTCCTTCTTTCCTTTCTCTGCTCACAATATTTTCTCCACGAAAGCAAACGAGGTGTCTTCAGAAGTAATCAAATGGATATCCTTGAATATCTCCGCTCTTAGTCCTTGAATGAATCATTTTACTTTTATAACCTCATTACCAGTTATATGAGGGGCATAACGGAAAAGTTGCTCAAACTTGTGTAAATAATCAATTACACTTCCTGTCTGCTTTAAGGCCATGAATTTCTCTGTCTTTGCATCCATCATAGAATCTGTAAAATATTTCTTATAGAAAAGTTCTTAAAATTTCTCTCAGGTCATGATGGTGACTGGATGCATCACTTTCATAGAATCCCACCAATAACGTGCCTCTATTCGGAACATGGAGGACGTGCAATCTACCTTCTCTTCCTCTGAAATCTTGGCATGCTCGAAAATCTCATTGATGGTCCTAATCCAATTATCTGCCGTTGCCATGTCTAATTGGAGGATACATTCTTCGAAATCCAAATCAGCAAATCGAGCCCTATTAAGAATTTGGGCCTGCATATTAACTGTTTGGGTCGTAGCAGTGGCTGCCTGAGCCGCTGCATTAACAGCCTGCGATCTGTTCGATTTTCCTTGCTTGTATCTCGATCATGTTCATCATTCGATCGAGTATAATATCCCGTTCATTTCTAATTCCTCTACAATTTACTATAGTCTACATCACAAAGACTTATTTTAAGGAAATTTACCTTGATACACTTATTTTAAAGGGTACTACAAAATTATTAAGCATACTTTTATAAAAAAAATATAATTTTTAATACTCACTTACTTGTTGATCGACAATCTTCCAGGTGCACGTAAACATACAAATAAGTCTACAAAATCATTTTATAAACCTGGTTGCTCTGATACTAAACTGTAACGCCCCAATTTTTATATTCCCAATTTAATTTTTCAATTTGAAACCTTAATTTTAAAATCTTACAAAAAATTTCAAATTGATTTAGGTTTAAATTCGAGTGTTAAAAACCTAATTTCAGAAAATTGAAAATCTCTTTAAATAATAACTTAAACATTATAAGCTTGTCAAAAATTGGAAATAAATCCAGAATTAAAATAATTCATAAAACTTTAAATCAAATTCAACATAATTTATTCAAAGTTAAAAATACGAAATATCTTAGAAAATAGAAAATACTTATTTAAACTTTTTCTTTAAATTCGAAAATATTTTCTTCTTCTTCTGTATGCTCGCTTGTCTTTGGAAGGTTATCAATCATAGTAATTTCTTCCTTAGATAAAAACTCACCTACATCACAAAATTATAACTATGAGAATAACTCAGTAAGCAAAAATTCGTACAGGTGCAAAATTAAAATTAACTTTTACTAAATCCTGACTTAATAGTTACGTACTGATTGGTACTCATTTTCCAACCTTCGTTCAGACTTAGTCATTTCATTATCGTTCAGGATTTGTCATCTTACTTTCGTTCAGGTATAGTCATCTCATTATCATTCAGATGTAACCATATCATTTTTGTTTAGGCATAGTCATTTCATTGTCATTCAGGTATAGCCATCTCATTTTCGTTCAAGCTTACCATTTCATTGTCATTCAGGCTTTGTTATCATATATTTTTCGTCAATTCCATCATATTCATACAGATACAAAATGTCCAACCAGTTTTATGTCAATACTTAAACATGCGTGCTCAAATATCGGAAATATGTAATAAAATTATAAGAAAATAACATAGATTTTTTGATGTATGATCGTAACCAAAACGTTAAAAACGTCAAATTTTCACTTAGATTCCGAGAGGGTAGGATTATCAGGATTTTTATGCTATTTCAAATAATTTCCTGCCTAAATAAAATATTGGTAATAAAATCTTACTTAATTAAATCTTATTTTAGAAGAATTTAGGCAAAAATTCTTTACGTGTGCTCTTAGGTCAGATAAGGTCGAATTGGATCGATTAAAATGACTTTCAGAATCTTCTTGCCTAAACAAAATATTCGATATTAATTTTTCACTTTAATAAATCTATTTCACAAGAATTTAGACAGAAATTCCTTATAGAATTATTCTTGGATTGATTCGGGTCAATCGAGTCAAAATTTGGGTTGGGTCAGTTCAGTTGATTCGGATCTAGTTTGGTTGGATCAGATCTGGCTTGGATGGGCCGGTTCTGGATTGCTGGACCGTTTCGATTGGACCACCCCTAAGTGAACCAGGTTTGGTCTTTAAAAAAAAAAAACTTAGTCCTTTCTTCTTTCTCTTCTTCTTCGCGATTCCTATGCGCTCTTCGTCGTGAACACCAGAGCACCAGTAGATAGACCATGCGGCAATTGCTTCGGCCGAGGGAATTTTCCTTCAAAATTCGGCCACTCGAGTGGAGCTGCTGCCTCATTGGAGCTCTGGCTGCGTTTGGAAGCTGAGTGGTGGTCGGAGACCAAAGGAGAGAGGTAAGACTCTTCTCTGACAAAGAACTAGAGAGAGAGCTCAAGTGTGTTCTTCCCTTTCACCGAGTCTCTCTATTTATAGGAGGATTTCTTAACAAACCTTCCCACAAAATCTGAGTTCCACTCAGATTTTTTGTTCTGGATATCTACTCCTAAACGAATTTTCTATCCAAAAAAACTGCAATATGATTTTCCCAATCGTATTTGCAGAGGACCTTGTGAGAGTATTGAATCACATTTCACTCCAATTTTGAGAGATTTATGGCTGAAATCTTAGATTAGGTTTTGATTGAGTGAATTTGAGAATTGTAACACCCGAAAAATTCCAATAACGTGCGTAGCCCTAGTTTAGGTTAAGTATGAGATTTTAAGGTCATTGAAGGATTATGTTATGTATAGAAGTTAGAATGTGATTTTGGAAGAGAAATTAGTGAGATGAAAACCTAGACTTAGGTAGTTAGAGATTTATGGGTTTGAAGTACATTAAAGGTGAATAACTTGATAAAATAAAGAAAATGTAATTGAATAAATAAAGTGGAAAATTGTGGTTTAAAGTGGGAGTTCACGTTGGAATAAGAAGAAACCTTTTGAAAAGTCAAAATGTAATGAAAATTTAAATAAAGAGAAAGGAGAGAGATGATTTTATAAAATAGAAAGTTAAGAAGCTAAATGAAAGCAAGTGTAGAAAGGTGATAGCTGTTGAAAAGTCAAAAGAACATAACAACCAATAAAAAGCTAGGAATTAAAGGTATGAAAAAGAGTGAAAAAGTGGGGTTTTGAAGATGCCATTCACGTTGCTATTCATGCATCAAAAAGGGATGAGGTTTGAATTACAAGTAAGGAAAATTAAGTGGAAAGATTTAAAAGTAAAAAGGTTGTTTTATAAATTAGAAACAAAAAGAAGGAAATAAACACCAAAATCACTTTTCTTCCTCTTTCTTCTCCACGCCATTTTCAGCCCTTAGAAGCTTTTCTCTCCTCCATTTTCATCATCTTTCTCAAGGTTTAAGGTGAGCTTTTACTTGGGTTTTTAGTTTGACATGATTTATTGTTGATTGTGAGTGTTTTTGAGGTGTTTTGATTTATTTTAGTTAGGGTTTGAAAACCCTAGGTGGAGGATTTCAAAAATTACTTTTCCTTGGATGGTTTTCTTCCTCTTTTTATCATTTAATCCTTAATTATGTTAGTTTAGGTTGTTTGGTTGGTTAGATTAAGGATTGGATGAGAGTTACACAAAAACCGGGTTGTGAACACTTGGGGGCCGATTCTGTTTTTGGAGATTCGGGTTGGTCATTGTGTTTGGTTGGTTAATTTAAGTATTTCAATGGATAGTAGACGTGTAGAGGTTTACGGATTGGGGTGGCACGTCGAAATCCGTTGAGAAACGAGTGAGTTATGGCCGTTTGAAGTTGGATACTAGAAATGATGCATAAAATCAGGATTTTGGTTTAAGATTTTAGTGTTGGCCTTGTTTGTTGTTAAGAAACTTAAGTTTAGTTATATGCTTACTAAGTTATTTTTCTTCCTTGAAATGCTAGGTTAAGGAGCTAGTAATTGGATTAAGTGGGGTAAGCGAGCACGTGCCAAGAAACCAGGTAAGTAGTGGATTGTGTGTTTTTGTCGCCTTCGGGCCTACACCATGGAACGGTAGGGAATTGTTTGTTTGTTTTATTTAGTTGTTTATTTCATTTGGTGTTTGAGTATTGCTTGGACATGCATCATTGTTTTCAAACTACGAAACGAACGAGTTTTGAGCATGGTTTTGAATGGTGAGCTTGAAACGTAAGGGGTGGTGTGAGTTGAAACGTAATGTGGTTTGTGTTGGAGTCGCCCAGTCGCGTTAGGGTAGTACTTGTGAGGAACTCTAGTGGGTTGCCAAGTCGCGTTAAGGTGGTATCTGCGAGGGACTATAGTTGGAGTCGCCTAGTCACGTTAGGGTAGCACTTGCGAGGAACTCTAGTGGAGTTGCCAAGTCGCGTTAAAGTGGTACCTGCGAGGGACTATAGTTGAGTCGCCCAATCGCGTTGGAATGGCACCTGCGAGGGACTCTAAGGGAGTTGCCCAGTCGCGTTAGAGTGGCACTTGCGAGGGACTTTGTTGGAATAGGACACCGGCGAGGGACTCCATGGGAGTTGTCCAGTCGCGTTAGGGTAGCACCTGCGAGGGACGCTGTGGGAGTCGTCCAGTTGCGTTAAGGTGCGAGGTTAGCATGCGTGATGGGTTCTATGAAAGATAGAAGGAATGGAAACAAAACCTGAGCAACTGAGCGAGTATAAACTTCATGTGTTAGGGATTGTGTTGTATTATGTTTTTGGTATGCATTATTCCCTACTTACTAAGCATTAGGCTTACATTTTGTGTTCTGTGGTGTAGGTGTCGACAGGAGTACAGGTTAGAGCTATGAGGAAGGCTAGGGTTGGGACGTAGTCGTTGATGGACGTTGTATGCCGGTGCGGGCAGTTGTCGGGGCGTCTCGACCATGATCTTCGGAGAGATTTGGTAGAACGGTATTTGGCATTGTATAGTTTTTACCTATCTAGAGTTTGTAAAACTAATGTGGTTGTTTTGTGGGATTTGTCTGTATAAAATATGGTTTTATAAATGTGCATTTTCAGGTTTTGGGTTGTGGAAGTTTTAGGCGTTATGCCGCTCGTTTTGGTTTTAAAACAAATTTTTTTAAAAATTCTCCTATTTCTACTATGTTTTAACCCGATCTTTTCCGATATATTTTAAACGTATTTTGGGCACATTTTCCAACAAAAATTGAGGGTTTGAAAAACCCAAAAACCGAGTAAAAAAATTTACGAAAATTATTTTTAAATTACGTGTTAAACACGGGTTGAGTTAGCAAAGTAGCGCACCGAGCCAGGGTGGGTTCGGGAGCCTTACAAGTTGTTATTAGAGCATAAATGGTCGAGTCGTTCAAAGGATTACTCGACAATGCCGGCCGCCATGCAACGTGCTTCACTGACTGTAAGTATTTCTTTCCTTTTAGTTAGTTTATAACTAAGATTAGATTGTTTTAACCTTGTACAGGATCAGAACTAAAATGCCGAAGAACCCAAGACGACCCGGACGACCTAGAAATGAACCAGAACAACCTAGAAATCAGCTGGAATAGTCAGTAAGGCAGCTTGCAGAGATGGTCGGGAGGCAAGCTGAAATGTTTGGAGTTATGATAAATCAGGGAATAAGTTCTAGTGGAGAGAGATTTCAGAGGTTTAATCCTCCGGCATTTGAAGGTCGTTTGACTGATCCGACAACTGCTGAGAGTTGGATATGCACCATTGAGAATATGTTTAATGTCGCTGAGGTGGAGGAAGAAAATAAGGTGAAGTGTACAACGTTCCACTTAGCTGCCGATGCCCGAAGCTGGTGGAAACGGTAAAGGCTACCACTAGTGTTCAGGGTATGATTTGGGAGGATTTTAGAGATTTATTCTTCGACAAATATTACAACCGAACAGTCCAAGCTGCAAAGAGATTAGAATTTATGGCATTAAAGCAAACAGGATCAGTAGGAGAGTATATTCAGCAGTTTGAATCATTGTCCCAGTTTGCCAGTCACCTAGTTAGTCGGGAAGAAGACAAAATATTTCAATTTGTGCAGGGTTTGAAGCCGAAGATTGAGATGTTGGTGAAGACATTCAGAATTGAAGGAATACCATTTACTCGAGTGATGGCCAAAGCCTTAAAGGTGGAGGAAGCTGCTGGTAAATTGATTAAACCGGCAGAAGTTCTGGGTCAAATATTCACAGGAATTACAACTCAGATGGACGGTGTTGGATCTTCTTCACAGCTTCAGGGGATTAAAAGGCTGGGAGAAATTTTGAATGATCAGAGAAAAGGAAAGAAGTTGAAACAATTGAAGAAGAGAGGGTATCCGCAATGTCCTAAATGTTTGAAAGTCCATCCGGGGAAGTGTGGACAGTATGCAGGTAAGTGTTATAACTGTTTCGAAACTGGCCATATCTCCTGAGATTGTCTGAAGGCCCGAGCTACTAGATGTTTTAAGTGTAACCAACTCGGTCATATAACCGCAGACTACCCTATCGTCAAGAAAGGATCAGCTACATCGATAACCAGGTGATACTCAGGTTAGAAAAAAAATGTTTGATTTTAAGGATTTTGGTATTGTTTTAGAAAATTACTCAATTAAGGATGATTGTGGATTAGCGAAATGGTTATGACCGGCACCGTATAGGAAAGGCTTAGTGAAATCGTTTGAGTGCGTTAGTGATAAGGGTTTCGAAGGTTTGCCTCGTATGTAATGAAGTTGAAATCAGTGATTTGGTGAAGTTGGTGAATAGCTTAGGCTGGAGTTAATACGTTTAAGAGTGGATAAGTTTAAGCATAGAATATAAGTTAGAACTCAAGTGCTATTAGATCTTGGGTAAAGAAAATTGAGAAATTTAGAGAATAATGGATAAGAAGGAAGGAAATGTCTCACACAGAGATTTTACAAGTAAACTCAGGGGAGGGTTAGAATCTGAGGTCTATACCTTAAGTATCTAGTAGTGTATGATTTGAGGAATTATAGAGTTTCAAATGAGAGGAACGAAAACAAAGCGTTTGAGTGCGTTAGGGATAATGGTAAGTTAGAAAGTTCGAAGGTTTGGTTCGTATGTAACGAAGTCGAAGCCTGGAATTTCATAAATAGCTTAGGCTAAAGGTTGACAAGCTTAAGAGTGAGATGTAAAGTAGAACTCAAGTGTTATTAGAGTATGAGTAAGGAAATAGAGATTGTACAATGTAAGATAGAAGAGTGGCTAGATTTTATCATGGATTTTGGTAGGACATAGGGACAAACATAGGAAAGTGGTAAGTGATGAGATCAGTCAGTAAGGACTTAGTATTCGGTGTAAAGCTGAAGAACTTAGAGGATATTGGATCGAAAAGTTAATTCAGGAGGATTATAGAAATTTCAATTTAAATTTTTGGGGTCAAAGTAGAGTATGTGAACACAATTTAGGGTGTTGAGTGTTGAATGTACAATTGGGAAAGAGTTAATTTAGACCTAAGGGTTGAGAATGTTTGGTGAGGACTGCAGTAGAGGCGAGATAAATTGAGCGTAGTGAATATCAATTATGGAAATTTTAATTTGATGACTTAGAATAGAAAGTTACTCAGTAGACTTTTAGTTTTACGTGATTGAGGATGTATGGAGAGCTTGAATGAGTTATGTACATGTTTGATAGACACGGGAGCGTAAATTGAGGAAATAGACGAACTGAGTTCGAGGAAAAGTTAGAGTTAAGAATTTAGTTGGAAAGATTTAAAGGTTTAAGTGATGAGTGCTTAAGGGTTTATAAGTGATGAATGTTCAAGCTAAAATCCAAGAATGTATAAGTAGGTGAGCTATGGAGGGCATAGTTAGAGAATTTAAAATTTTGGAGATGTAGGTATTATCCTTTCCCGAGGAGTGATTAGGGACATCTGATAGATGTATTGCCACGTCCAACAGCCCAAAGGTTAGAAGGTAGAGTTTGAGTGAATAAATTGAAAAATACGAGAGTAGACAAATTTTGGGGGCAAAATTTTTTTAAGGAGGGTGGATTGTAACACCCGAAAAATTTCAATAACGTGCGTAGCCCTAGTTTAGGTTAAGTATAAGAGTTTAAGGTCATTGAAGGATTATGTTATGTATAGAAGTTAGAATGTGATTTTGGAAGAGAAATTAGTGAGATGAAAACCTAGACTTAGGTAGTTAGAGATTTATGAGTTTGAATTACATTAAAGGTGAATAACTTGATAAAATAAAGAAAATGTAATTGAATAAATAAAGTGAAAAATTGTGGTTTAAAGTTGGAGTTCACGTTGGAATATGAGGAAACTTTTTGAAAAGTCAAAATGTAATGAAAATTTAAATAAAGAGAAAGGAGAGAGATGATTTTATCAAATAGAAAGTTAAGAAGCTAAATGAAAGCAAGTGTAGAAAGGTGATAGCTGTTGAAAAGTCAAAAGAACATAACAACCAATAAAAAGCTAGGAATTAAAGGTATGAAAAAGAGTGAAAAAGTGGGGTTTTGAAGATGCCATTCACGTTGCTATTCATGCATAAAAAATGGATGAGGTTTGAATTACAAATAAGGAAAATTAAATGGAAAGATTTAAAAGTAAAAAGGTTGTTTTATAAATTAGAAACAAAAAGAAGGAAATAAACACCAAAATCACTTTTCTTCCTCTTTCTTCTCCACGCCATTTTCAGCCTTAGAAGCTTTTCTCTCCTCTATTTTCATCACCTTTCTCAAGGTTTAAGGTGAGCTTTTACTTGGGTTTTTAGTTTGACATGATTTATTGTTGATTGTGAGTGTTTGTGAGTGTTTTTGAGGTGTTTTGATTGATTTCGAAAATTACTTTTCCTTGGATGGTTTTCTTCCTCTTTTGATCATTTAATCCTTAATTATGTTAGTTTAGGTTGTTTGGTTGGTTTAGATTAAGGATTGGATGAGAGTTACACAAAAATCGGGTTGTGAACACTTGTGGGCCGATTCTGTTTTTGGACATTCGGGTTGGCCAATGTGTTTGGTTGGTTAATTTAAGTATTTCAACGGATAGTATACGTGTAGAGGTTTACGGATTGGGGTGGCAAGTCGAAATCCATTGAGAAACGAGTGAGTTATGGCCGTTTGAAGTTGGATGCTAGAAATGATGCATAAAATCAGGATTTTGGTTTAAGATTTTAGTGTTAGCCTTGTTTGTTGTTAAGAAACTTTAGTTTAGTTATATGCTTACTAAGTTATTTTTCTTCCTTGAAATGCTAGGTTAAGGAGCGAGTAATTGGATTAAGTGGGGTAAGCGAGCACGTGCCGAGAAACCAGGTAAGTAGTGGATTGTGTGTTTTTGTCGCCTTCGGGCCTACACCATGGAACAGTAGGGAATTGTTTGTTTGTTTTGTTTGGTTATTTATTTCATTTGGTGTTTGAGTATTGCTTAGACATGCATCATTGTTTTCAAACTATAAAACGAACGAGTTTTGAGCATGGTTTTGAATGGTGAGCTTGAAACGTAAGGGGTGGTGTGAGTTGAAACGTAATGTGGTTGTGTTGGAGTAGCCCAGTCGTGTTAGGGTAGCACCTGCGAGAAACTCTAGTGGATTGTCAAGTCGCGTTAAGGTGGTACCTGCGAGGGACTATAGTTGGAGTCGCCTAGTCGCGTTAGGGTAGCACTTGCGAGGAACTCTAGTGGAGTTGTCAAGTCGCGTTAAGGTAGTACCTGCGAGGGACTATAGTTGAGTCGCCCAGTCGCATTGGAGTGGCACCTGCGAGGGACTCCAAGGGAGTTGCCCAGTCGCGTTAGGGTGGCACTTGCGAGGAACTTTGTTGGAATAGGACACCTGCGAGGGACTCCATGGGAGTTGCCCAGTCGCGTTAGGGTGGCACCTGCGTGGGACGCTGTGGGAGTCTCCCAGTCGCGTTGAGGTGCGAGGTTAGCATGTGTGATGGGTTCTATGAAAGATAGAAGGAATGGAAACAAAACATGAACAACTGAGCGAGTAGAAACTTCATGTGTTAGGAGTTGTGTTGCATTATGTTTTTGGTATGCATTATTCCCTACTTACTAAGCATTAGGCTTACATTTTGTGTTATGTGGTGTAGGTGTCGACAGGAGTACAGGTTAAAGCTATGAAGAAAGCTAGGGTTGGGACGCAATCGTTGATGTACGTTGTATGCCGGTGCGGGCAGTTGTCGGGGCGTCTCGGCCATGATCTTCGAAGAGACGTGGGTAGAACGGTATTTGGCATTGTATAGTTTTTACCTATCTGGAGTTTGTAAAACTAATGTGGTTGTTTTGTGGGATTTGTCTGTATAAAAAATGATTTTATAAATGTGCATTTTCAGGTTTTGGGTTGTGGAAGTTTTAGGCGTTATGCCGCTCGTTTTGGTTTTAAAACAAATTTTTTTAAAAATTCTCCTATTTCTACTATGTTTTAACCCGATCTTTTCTGATATATTTTAAACGTATTTTTGCCACGTTTTCCAACAAAAATTGAGGGTTTGAAAAACCCAAAAATTGAGTCGAAAAATTTACGAAAATTATTTTTAAATTACGTGTTAAACACGGGTTGAGTTAGCAAAGTAGCGCACCGAGCCAGAGTGGGTTCGGGGGCGTTACAAGAATTTCAAATTTGAATTTTCAATTTAGAAATCCTAAATTGTTACCGTTACTAAAGACATGGAAGAAAATATGGAGTTGAGAAAATGAAGGAAAGAGAGAGAAAATTGTAATGGATATTTGAAATTTAAAATGTTGGCGACAGAACATGAGAGAAGGATAAAAGCAACAAGAGAGATGAAGAAACGAGAGGATAACAACAGAGAGAGGAAGATAGAAGAAAAGAGGAAGCAGGAGAAAAATATTTATTATCTAGCAATGGATTTCATCAAAGAAGCAGCCACCTATGTGAAGAAGAACATTTGTATTTTCTTCTTATTTTATATATGGTAAATTCTGTGGTTTTTTATTCTCCTTCTTTTTCATGAACTAAATATTTAATAGCTAAGATGAGAAAATATCTCACTAAATAGTTTTTTGTGGTGTATTGCATTATCAAGTTGAATAATTTAATATAATTTTTTTATTATTTTATTCCATGTATGAATCACATGGGTAAATATTAGGATTTCTATTTTATAGGCCATAAAATAAGAATTGAAACTTGTATTGAATTGAACGAATTATTAATTCATATTCAATATGTGTTAATTCTAAGTGTTTTCGCATCGATTTGTTTGATTCATGTGACTAAATAGAATGATGTTTCATTAAATTCTGAGTATTATTTATTTTTCATAAATTCGGAGGAAAATATGAAAGAAATTAATCAAATAACTATATAGAGTCTTGATTTAATCAAGTTTTCCTAAATCATTTTAACATGATGTTGTAACATTTCCTACAACTTCTGTAGTATAAATATGTATATAGTGAGGGAAATCAAATCTAGATCATACTTCTTTTATTCACATTTCGTATCCAATTTATTATTCTCTATTTCAATCATTTATTATTTATTTTCATATCCGATTAAAATTATTTCACATTGGTTTAAATTTTGATATATTTCTCTTTGTGGGATCAATAATTATTATTATTTGATTGCGATACGTGCACTTGGGTAGTGTTCATTTTTTGCTCAACAAGTTTTTTTCGGGACAAATATTATAAAAGAAATTTATCTTTGTAAAAAAGAAAGAGAAAAATATTTTATTTTTTTATATTTGTTTTTATTTTCTTAATCTATTAATTGATGCAGTACGAAGATGATCAGAATTTAATTCCCTATGATCTAGAAAATGAAATTCCCTATGATCTAGAAAACGAAAGGACCTTCAAGGGAAGACGACGAGAACAACAATCATGTTTTATTGAAGGAGGAAATATGAATCCGAAAGCAACAAGAAGGAATTAGCAAAATAACATTGAAGATGAAATAGAAAGATCAATTCGTGACTATGCAATGCCAGATTTTGAAGGACTGAACCCCGATGTTTTTCGACTAGGAATTCTCCATGGACAGTGCAAGTTGAGACCAATATTGTTCTAGATGTTACAGACCACTGGAAAGTTCAATGGCGTGGCTATAGAAGATCCACATCTTCACTTGAAAGTATTTCTTGAACTTTGTGATTCATTCGAGCTTGAAGGAACGTTCAGAGATGCTCTTAGACTAAAATTATTTCCATATTCATTATAGGATCGAGCCAGATTGTGGTTGAATTCTTTGCCATCAAACTCAATCACAACTTGGGCAAACTTAGCAAGGAATATATTGACTTAAGTATTTTCCACCAATAAAAAATGCTAAAATGAGGATTGACATTATAAGCTTTTAGCAGCACGAGCGTGGATCTGTCTACAAAGCATGGGATATATTCAAGGAATTAGTATGACAAACTGACAATGTCCAAAACATGGAATTTCTGCATGGGTACAACTAGAGACTTTTTATAATGGGTTAAAAGGCCAAACACAATCTATCATGGATGCATCTGCCAATGGAGAGCTATTTGACTAAGACCTACAACAAACCCTACAAGCTTTTGGAAATAATGTGCACTAATAATTACCAGTGACCATCTGAGCAGGTAAATTCAAAGAGAAGAGTTGTTGGAGTTGTTGAACTAGACACCATGACGACATTGATAACTTGAGTATCTTCTCTAACAAACGCCATCAATGCACACTCAAATTCTTACAATCATCAAATCAACAAGTGTTGAACATTTCATGTATGTATTGTGGAGAAGATCATATTTTTGTGCAATGCCCATGAATCCTGAATCTATTAATTATGTGGGTTATAACAGAGGCAACAATGCATACTCAAATTCCTAAAATCCTTGGAGGAGACAGAACCTTAATTTTTGTAATAACCCGAAAATCTTTACCTAGTAAATTAAAAGTTTTGTTAGAATTTTCGAGTGAGATTTTAATGGGTTAGTTAGTTTAAACACGTGAGGGCGATTTAGTAATTTGGTTTAAATTAAAAACAAACAAATAAATAAAATAAAAATTTTATTAAAACAGAATGGCTTCGCGACGAAGCCATTCTGTTTCTTCAGCCCGAGCTCCCGATGAGAGGGAGAGCTCGAGCGACGTCCGTGCTCCGACGACCGACGACCGACGCGATTTTTAGCGTTCTCCGGCCAGACAACGGCGGTGAGCGGGCTTCGGTTGTTCTGCGCACGAACTAACAGGTGAGACTCGGTTTTTGGCTCTGTTCTGGTTCTGTTGAGGCCGTGGGTGACGAGCTATGTTGAGCTCCGATCACCGGCCGAAATTGGTTGCTTCCGGCGTGGGTTCGCCAACCCTTGGACCGGCTTTGGTCGTTTGGCCGTGAAGGACTTTATTTGGGCGAAATGCAACAAACCGTGTTCTGGCATTTTGAGTTTTGCTGTGTATTCTAGGGGTTTTTGGTTAGATTATGCTAATTAAAGGTAAATGTGGTTGATTGGTGAGGGAACGGGTGAGAATTGATAGAAAATTGAAAAAGGAAAAATTTTTGGTTTAGGGGCAGAATCGGGTTTTTGCCATTTTGACCTAGCTACGGCCATTTGTTTTAAATTTCCTTTTGGCAAGTTAAACTAGGCTACTAGAGGAGTATGTGGCCGCTGGAATCGCTCGATTCTAGTAACCGACGCGAAAGTTACGCACGTCTGAAGTTTTGGGTTGGTTTTTACCGAACCCAAATTAGTGGCCTGTTTAGTTAGACTTTAGTTAGGTTAGGCTAGAAATAGTAGTTGGTGGGTAACTTGGTGAATGTAAGTTTGATTTTAATGAAATTTGAATATTTGTCGTAGGTCGAGCCGTAGGTGGACAAGGAACCGAGCATCTTCAGCGATCTAGGACGCCAGGTAAGTAGTAGTGTGGGTGTAAATGATTGAGAGTCGCCCAGAAGGGCATACACCACAGTTGTTTGCTTGTTGTGAATTGTGTGTATGTCGTGAGTGGTCTGTATGTGACGTGTGTGTGATGTGATGTGGAGGTGAAGTCATCGTTAGTTGGTCATGGTATGCAGGTTGTGAGTCGTAGGTACGTGTGTGATGTGATGTGGAGGTGAAGTCGCGTTAGTTGGTCATGGAATGTAGGTTGGGGTTCGTAGGTATGTGCGTGAAGTGATGTGGATATGAAGTCGTCGTTAGTGGTATGTTGTGAGTCTTGTGCAGGTTGTGGGCCAGCTTTGCATAGGTTGTGAGTCCTGTGTAGGTTGTGGGCTAGTTGTGGGTAGGTTGTGAGTCATGTGCAGGTTGTGGGCTAGCTTTGCATAGGTTGTGAGTCCTGTGTAGGTTGTGGGCTAGTTGTGGGTAGGTTGTGAGTCATGTGTAGGTTGTGGGCCAGCTTTGCATAGGTTGTGAGTCCTGTATAGGTTGTGGGCTAGTTGTGGGTAGGTTGTGAGTCATGTGTAGGTTGTAGGCCAGCTTTGCATAGGTTGTGAATCTTGTGTAGGTTGTGGGCTAGTTGTGTGTAGGTTGTGAGTCTTGTGCTGGTTGTGGGTTAGTTGTATGTATGTTATGAGTCTTGTGCAGGCTGTAGGTGAGTTGTACGTAGGTTGTGAGAATCGTGTAGGTTGTTGGTCAGTTGTTCGTAGGTGGTGAGTCTGGTGGGGTTGTGGGTAAGTTGTGCGTAAGTGGAGAGTCAGTCGTGCGTAGGTTGTGGGTTGGGTGAGCCTTGTGTGTGTTGTGGCCATATTTACGTATGTGTATGTGTAGTCATTGTTAGTTGTATGTTGTGAGTTTTGCATACGTGGCGGGTTGTGGTTACGGATGTGGACGAGAAGCCGTCGATAGTTAGTCATAGTGTGTAGGATGTGAGTCTTGTGTGTGTTGTGGCCATATGTACGTATGTGTATGTGTAGTCATTGTTCGTTGTATGTTGTGAGTTTTGCATATGTGGCGGGTTGTGGGTACGGATGTGGACGAGAAGTTGTCGTTAGTTGGGCACGTTGTGTAGGTTGTGAGTCCTGTGTAGGTTGTGGGATAGTTTTGTGCAGGTTGTGAATCTTGTGTGGGTCGTGGGCTAGTTGTGTGTATGTTATGAGTCTTGTGCAGGTTATGGGTTAATGATAAATATGTTACAAGTCTTGTACTGGTTGTGGGTTAGTGGCACGTATTTTATGAGTCTTATGCAGGCAGTGGGTGAGTTGTACGTCAGTTGTGAGCTTTGTGCACGTTATGGGTTATAGGCACGTTTGTGATGTGATGCGTATGTGGAGTCGTTGTTAGTTGATTGTGATGCGTATGTGAAGTTGTAATTAGTTGGTTATGGTCAGCATGCATCATGTTTTAAAAGCTACGCAAAATGTTTTGAGCATGTTTTCAAGCACGGAGGGAGAGTAGTGGAGGTGAGGTACGGTGTGGACAGGCGACAGTGGGTTGGAGTGTGACTGTGGGCCCCGCTTCCGGGACGAGTTGGAGTGGTGGCGACGTGCTGGTGGTAGTGCGGTCTATTGGCCGACTACCCGTACGGTTGCACTTTGAGTCGAGACAGTGGCTGGAATGTGACTTATGGACCCCGTTCCTGGAGGAACCGAGACGGCGATGACATGCCGGTAAACAGTGCAGTGTACGGACCGACTACCCGGTGCGGTTGCATTTCGAGTCGGGTCAGGGGGAGGGGGGGTTTGGGTGTGACTTATGGACCCCGTTCCTGGAGGAACCGGGACGGTGGTGACGTGTCGGTAAACAGTGCGGTGTACGGACTGACTGCCCGGTGCGGTTACATTCCAAACCTCGGTGTGATGCGATGCTGTGAGATGATGACAACGTGTGTAGAGACCTGCATGTGCTAGGCTTGCATAACCAGTTTTCATGCTTCACGTTTATCTTTCAGCACTTTACTTGCTAAGCTTTGAGCTTATTGTAGAGGTTTACGAAATGGGGTGGAACGTTTAAATATGTTGAAAAACGAGTAAGTTATGGTCGATTGAAGTTTGGACACTAAAAATTGTGGGAATTTCGGGTTTTAGGGTTTAAACTTTAAATGTGGATAAATGTGTTGTTAGTTTTAGTTTAGGCATTCCTTAGAATTCTTAGAGTATTACTAAGTGAATTTCCTTATTTGTTAGGTTAACGAGTGAATATTTGGACTAGCCGAGCGAGTGATTACGAGTACGTGCGAAGGAATCAGGTAAGTAGTGGAGTGTGTAGGTTTGTGCCTTTGGGCATACACCATTGAACGGTAGGATTGTATGCTTGATTGTCTGTTTGATTTTGTTGTGTGGTGTGAGTGAGCATTTGTATTGGCATGCATCATGTTTTTCGAACTACGAAAAATGAGTTTTTAGCATGTTTATAAATTGTGAGTATGAAACGTAAAAATATAAGAAGAAATGAAATGTGGTCTCAAGTGGAGTCGCCTAGTCGTGTTAAGGTGCTAGGTTAGCACTTGAAAAGGGCTCTACGAGAGATGCATCACTGAAAATACGTAAGTTGTCATGATTATGAAGGCCTCGACGATGGGTTCTATGATCGATACAGGAGGAGATCGAGTAAGGCTGTCCTAGACGGTGATAGGATGTGTGCCTCCGGTCTTACTCTGCTGGGTCAAGATGTGGCCATTAAAGATGGTGATAGGATGTGTGCTTACTTGATCCACACGGCTTAGTGAAAGATTAAAGAATGGAAAACGAAACGAGAACAACTGTAGCACCCAGTTCTATCGAACCAGCTCTTTTATTATTAATGGTACACACTTGATTAGTCAGTAATTTAAGTAGGGTTATTAAATGACTAGACAAGGGGCACTAGAGTAAATTTATAATTTTCAAAGGTGGATAACGTATTTAAGGAAAGAGGGTTGGGTTTAATGCACTGTAGCCGCCACCAATTTCATACTTTTTCTCTTTGGGTTTTCAGCTCATGCAGCCGAGCTCTCTAGGTGATTTTCCTCGCCCGATTCTCCTTCAACTTAGGTAAGTTTTCCTCATTTCTCTTATGATATAGTGGCTAGTTACTTGAGGGAGTACAATGTGAGGATTTTGAGGATACTGAGATTTAGCGTAGGTTCGGGTTCTTAGTGATAAATGGGATTATACGGGTAGCAGAGTTTCAAATCGGTTTCCCCAATCTTATTATTGATTTCTGGTAAGGTCTAGTGAGAGTTGGATTAATGTACTGTCTTAACCTTAGGTAAGCAAGCTTTTGGAGTAGTTGAAACCGTGCATCTCCAGGAGAGCCAGGTAAGTAAAGTTTGCTTGTGCCTTCGGGCCTACATCACAAAACATTAGGATTAAGCTTACTTGGATGAATCTGTATGTCATGCATCATGTTTTTTATTTTTTTTTAAAAAGTATACGAAAATGAATTTGAATGCATGTTGGCATGGTGAGGATTGAACATATTGAAACAACTATGTGAATCAGTTTTACTGTTAAGGGAAATAATCCGCCCCTTAATGAGACAGTAGATATTTATACTTTGGAAGAGTTGATCCAACTTCCAATTTCACAGGGGGATCTGAACATGTGAATCAGATTTACTGTTAAGGGAATTAATCCGCCCCTTAATGAGTCAGTGGATGTATATACTTTGGGAGAATTGATCCAACTCCCAATTTCACAGGGGGATCTGAACAGAAACGAAGCATGAACAACTGAGTTGAGAAAGTAGAAACTACATGTCTAGGAATTCATATTTCAGTGTTTCATTTCATTACTGCTTTACTTACTTAGCATTAGGCTAATAGATGAGTTTTGTGATGTAGGTGAAGAAGTGATTGCAAGTGTGTTTACTGAGTCTGCTGAGGGCTAGACTGGTTGTGGAGTGCATCTTTGTAACAATCTGGCAGCTGATGGGGCGGTTTAACTGATGTCAGTTGGTGTGAAGGTTCAGTTGTCAACGTTTCAATTTTAGTGTGTTGAGTTTTCATGACAATAGTGGTTTTCAATATTCCGAATACGATTTTTTTTTAGAGTTTTCTGATAATAGTATTTGGTTGGGCTTAAATGTTGATTTTACTGAATTTGAGTGATGTAAGGATTTGAATTGTTCTAAATGGTTTCAGTGAAGTAAGCTTGTCCTTCCCACAGTTAGAGATGTTTTTGGATGGAATTTGAGTAATTGAAATATTGTTCCACTTTCTGTTGAGTTTTCTGAAGTTACTTAGGGTCAGGGGTTTTTGAAAGTCTTGAGTAAAGTTTGCAAGTTCAATCATCGGTGAATGGAGTTCACTGGTGGATGTTTTGTGTGTGAATCGAATCATCCGGCTGACGTCACCGGCTGATGTCGAGTATTTTACTCACCGGTGGATGTCGTGTGTAAATCCATCGGATGATGTAGAAAGTCTTTTGTCGTCTAGTGACCGGTGGATGTCGTGTGTAAATCCATCGGATGATGTAGAAAGTCTTTTGTCGTCTAGTGACCGGTGGATGTCGTGTGATAATCCACCGGAAGATATAGGAAGTGTTTTTCGTTTAGTGACCGGTGGATGTCGTGTGTTCATCTACCGGAAGATGTAGGAAGTGTTTTGTCGTTTATTGACCGGTGGATGTCGTGTGTTAATTCACCAGAAGATGTAGAGAATATTTTGTCGTTTTGTCACCGGAAGATGTAGAGAATATTTTGTCGTTTTGTCACCGGAAGATGTAGAGAATATTTTGTCGTTTTGTCACCGGATGATGTCTTCTATTTTCTGCTTCAGCCCTTTTGTTGACTTGTTCAGCGAGCGATGCGTTTGACTCTTGAAACTTTTGAAGTATTTTGTAATTTAAATCTTTATTCTTTTTACCGAGTATTTCTTAGCATTTCAACTAATTAATCAATCATCGTACAATAGTTTTGTTTAACTCTATTTTTACTCAAATGATTTCCGCTGCAAGATTTTAAATGTCTGAGGTTTTAGAAAAAAAAAATATATATCAAATTATGACTTTCGAGCGAAGTTTCAAATTTGAACCAGAGTTTCCGAGTCATGTGCAATTTTTGTGTAAAGAACCGGGTTCAGATAACTCGGGGCGTTATAACAACAGAGTGTGTAGAAACTATATGTGATAGGGAATGGGTAAGTTGAGCCCTAGGTACGTTGGACCGTTCCCGATCACTAGGAGAGTTGGAAAAACGGCATATCAGTTGGAGCTGCCAACTTCGATGGAGGGAGTGCATAATGTTTTCCATGTCTCGATGCTGATGAAGTACCTAAGGGATCCATCACACGTCGTGGTGCAATAGGATATTGAGGTGCAGCCTATACTATCTTACGAGGAGAAACCGGTGGATATCTTGAATTATGCAGTGAAGACGTTACGCAACAAAGATGTTCCACTGGTGAAGGTGTTGTGGCGTAACCACAATGTTGAGGAGATGACGTGGGAACGGCAGCAGGACATGGTCGAGCGCTATCCTGATCATTTCATGTACGCAAATTTTGTTGATAAAATTTTTGTAAGGAGGGTGGATTGTAACACCTAAAAATTTCTTATAACATACTTAGCCCTAGTTTAGGGTATGTCATGAGAGTTTAACATAAATCTTAGTGTTCTCCTAAGTTCTTGTGTGGAAAGTGAAAGTTGGAAGAGAATTTTGTGAGAAAACATAAAGTGGAAGAGATTTAATGTATGATTGGTTTGAGATAAAGAAAAGTGAAGAAAATCAAGAGGAAGACAAGTGAAATGGGAAACTTCAACGTGGGATTAAAGAGGGAGAGAAATGAGTGGCTAATTTACAAAAATTAAAAGATTGGTGGGAAAAATTTAAAAGGGGAAGAAGTATGATTTGATAAAAGGTGTTAGGTTAGGGTTAAAAGACAAAAATTTGCCTTTCTTCTTCCTCCCTTCCATGAAAATTTGCAGCACCATTTGTGGAGTTCTCCTTCTCTATTTCTTCAACATTTGCAAGGAATCAAGGTTAGTTTTGAGTAGGTTTTATGTTGTATGCATATAGGGAGTAGTTTTTGGTATTTTTGTTGAGTTTTGGTGAGATTTTATTAGGGTTTGGAAACCCTAATGGGGGAGCTACAAAATTTTCATTCTTTTGTTAGTTTTCTTCCTACTTTTGATGTTTTAAACCTTAGATAGGTTAGTTTAGGTTGTGTAGATAGTGAGATTAGAGAATTGGTGGAAGTTATGAAAAACCGAGTTTGTTGATCAATGTAGCCGGTTCTGTTTTTGTGGTTTTCGATTGGCCATGGTGTTTGGTTGCTAAATTAGTTTGATTCAATGGAAAGTAGACATGTAGAGGTTTACAGAATGAGGTGAAACGTTTAAATCCATTGAAAAATGAGTAAGTTATGCCCGATTGAAGTTTGAACACTAAAAATTGTGGGAATTTGGGTTTTATTGTTTAAACTTTAAATGTGGCTAAATGTGTTGTTAGTTTTAGTTTAGGCATTCTTTAGAATTCTTAGAGTATTACTAAATGAATTTCCTTATTTGTTAGGTTGACGAGTGAATATTTGGACTAGCTGAGCGAGTGATTACGAGTACGTGCGAAGGAATCAGGTAAGTAGTGGAGTGTGTGCGTTTGTGCCTTCTGGCCTACACCATTGAATGGTAGGGTTGTATGCTTGATTGTCTATTTGATTTTGTTATGTGGTGTGAGTGAGCATTTGTATTGGCATGCATCATGTTTTTTGAACTACAAAAAATGAGTTGTGAGCATGTTTATAAATTGTGAGTATGAAATGTAAAAAGATAAGAAGAAATGAAATGTAGTCTCAAGTGGAGTGCCTAGTCGCATTAGGGTGCTAGGTTAGCACTTGAGAGGGGATCTACGAGAGATGCACCATTGAAAATACATAAGTTGTCGTTTTTATGAACGCCTCGATATGGGTTCTATGATCGATACAGGAGGAGATCGAGTAAGACTGTCCTAGACGGTGATAGGATGTGTGCCTCCGGTCTTACTCTGCTGGGTCAAGTTGTGACCGTCCTAGACGGTGAAAGGATGTGTACCTAGTTGATCCACATGGCTTAGTGAAAGATTAATGAATAGAAAACAAAACGAGAACAACAGAGTGTGTAGAAACTGCATGTGATAGGGGTTGGGTGCGCATTATGTGTTTGACATTCATTATTCCCTACTTGCTAAGCATTAGATTTACGTTTTGTGTTATGTGGTGTAGGTGACGAAGTGTTTACAGATGAGCTTGATGAGGGAGGCCAGGATTAGGGTGCAGTCGGCTATGCACGAGGTATGCAGGTGCGGGCAGTTGTTGGGGCGTCTCGACCATTGTTGCTGGGAGATTATGGTTCTTGTAGTTCGGTTTGGATTTTGTTTGTGAAAATGACAGGAGGTTGATGTTTTCGGAGTTGTTGTATAGATGTTGTTTTAATGTTTTGGGTTTACAAAAATTAAACGTTATGCTGCTCGGTTTTTCGTAGAGTAAACGATGTTTGTTTTTAACCGTTTTCACGTTTTCGCTGACGCTTTAGAGTTTGGTTTTCGGGATTTTCACGTGCCAGCAAGTGGGAAATGTTGGGAAAAGTTTTGGGTAAATTTTAGGTGATTTGTTTGTGTGTGATTTGAAGAAAAGGAGAAAAGGAGAAGGGTGTGCGCTGGGGGCCTGAAGGGGCGCGCAGAGGGGGCGCTGGTGCCAGGTTCAGCGCCGATCGATCGGCATTTTGTGTTGTTCATCGATCGACAACCCGAGAGGTTGCTGATCGATCGGCACTTTTGCCGATCGATGGACTCCTCGCGCGCGGGGTCATACGCCTAGTGTGCGCAGTGGCAGCGCGCGATGCGTTCATTGCCTAGGCGACGCGCGCACGGCACCCATAGTATACCAACTCAATTTTTTTAAAAAAAATTTCCTACTTCTAATATGTTTAAATCCGACCTTTTCCAACACATTTTTCACGTATTTTACGCACATTTTTCAACCGAAACCTAAAAATCGAGTCAAAATTTTATCGGATTTTATTTTAAACTTCGTTTTAAACGTTGTAAGGGTGAGCAAAGTAGCACACTGAACCGAAGCGGGTTTGAGGGCGTTACGGCGCACTTGTTTCTTAATGCTTATGTTGTACACGTGCCAGCCACGCCCAAGCGTACATTAAACCTCAGCCACCATCTAGCCTAACCACTAATGCATGTATGCTAAAATGAGAGCTAAATGTTTGCCAAAATTACAAAAAGGTCATTGTTTGCCAAATTAAAAGAAGATAAAGTAAAGTGCTCAGTTACATGAATTTTTCATTCGGGAAGACAAATTCCCTCTTGTGCATGAGGTGATCTGGCACTTGACTTCCACTCAAAGCAATATAATAGTCTTCTCCTCCAAAAATAATAAACGTGTTAGTTCAAAGGCTAATTAGTAATCAGGCCATGATTTGGATCAGGCTTTGGGCCTCTGAGGCATATCAATCAAATTCTCTTCACAGCAAGTTGGAGTGCTCATCCTCAAGGAGAGCCAAAGAATCGAGAAAGTGCAGCCATATCATTTTTCAGACCAATGTACACCTCTTCAGCTGTAACACCCGGTTTCTATTAACCGATTTACCTTTTTCCATTTATAGAGGATGTTTCATAATTGAAATTGAGTGATTTAGTGATTAGGTTAATAAGTGAATGAGTAAGGACAAAATGGTAAATTGTAATTTTATTGTGGATAAAGTATTTAAGGGAGGGTTTAATGAGGTTTAGCCGCCGCTATTCCCTCGTTTTTCTTTTCTCGGTATTCAGCTCAAGCTCAATAGAGTTCCAGGCAATTTTTCCCATCCAATCTCCATTTCCTCAAACTAGGTAAGTTTTCCTTTCGTTTTCTCGAGATTTAGTGGCTAGATAGCAGAGAGAGTGCAATGAGTGTATTTTTTTAGAATGCTGTGAGTGAGTTGAGTTCGGGTTAGTGATGAATCATGAATGTGCGATGATCCGAACTTCCAAACTAGCTCCTTAGATTTGTGAATGGTGTAGGATGAAGTTTAGTGAAGATTTGAATGGTATTTTGTTTATGACATTAGGAAAACAGGGCTTCCAAAGTAGTTGAAACCGAGCGATTTCCAGGAGACCAGGTAAGTGAAGTTTGCTTGCGCCTTTGGGCCTACATCACAAAACATTAAGAACATGTTTATTTGAATGTGTCTGTATGCTATGCATCATGTTTTAAAAGTATACTAAAATGAATTTGAATGCATGTTGACATGGTAAGGAATGAACATAATGAAACAGCTATGCAAAACAAATTTACTGTTAAGGGAAATAATCCGCCCCTTAATGAGACAGTGGATAATTATACTTTGGGAGAGTTGATCAAACTCCCAATTCGAAAACAGCTATGTGAATCAGATTACTGTTAAGGGAAGTAATCCGCCTCTTAATGAGTCAGTGGATATTTATACTTTGGGAGAGTTGATCCAACTCCCAATTTTACAGGGGATCTGAACAGAAACAATGAATGACAACTGAGATGAGAAAGTAGAAATTGCATGTTTAAGATTCAGATATCAGCATTTCATTTCATTACTGCTTTACTTACTTAGCATTAGGCTAATAGATGAGTTTTGTGATGTAGGTAAAGAAGTTACAGCAGGTGTGTTTACCGAGTTTGCCGAGGACTAGTCTGGTTGGAGGATTGCATCTATGTAACATTCTGGCAGTTGATGGGGCGGTTTAACTGGTGTTAGTTGGTGTGAAGGTTTAGTTGACAATGTTTCAATTTAAGTATGCTGAGTTTTCATGACAGTAGTGGTTTTTAATATTTTGAATACGTTTTGAGATTTCCTGATAAAGATATTCTGTTGAGTTTTTAAATGTTGGTTTTTACTGGATTTGGGTAATGCAATGATTCGAATCATTTCTGAATGCTTTCAGTGGAGTAGTAAATTCTTTTTTGTACTTAGAGTTGTGTTTGCATAGCAACAAATAGTTGAAATGTCGCTGTCCTCTATTGGTAGATGATGTCTATCGGTAGATGTTGAGTTATAGTTATGTTGTCTATCGGAAGATGTCTTCAGTAAAGCCATCGGATGATGTCTCAGTAAAGTCATCGGTACATGAAATTTATTCAATTGGATGATGTAGATTAAATTCTATCGGAAGATGTAGATTTTACACTATCGGTATGAGTGGGTATTATGCTTAGTCGTTTAGTGATCGGTGTATGCAGTTTATTTTATCGGAAGAAGGGAATGAGAGATTTTTGTCATTTTGCCATCGGTAGATGTGAGTCGTAAAACTTGTCGTTTTGCGATCGGTTGATGTTGGATAATTGATTTATCCGGCTGACGTCATCGGTAGATGCAGTCCACCGAGAGATGTCTTTTGTTTCCAACTCTTCTGGTTGACGTCATCGGTAGAAGCCTTCTGCTTTCTGTTTCTGCTTCTTCCGATTGACTTATTTCATCGGCAGATGCGTTTGACTTCTGCAACTTCTCAAGTATTCCACGGTTTAAACCTTTATTTCCTAATTGACGATTGTTTCTTAGCATTTCAAACAATGTTTCGCAGTTTTGTTTAAACCCTATTGTCACTCAAATGACTTCCGCTGCAAATTTTTAATTGTATTGAGATTTTAGCAAATGTCAAATCTTGAATGTTGAGAGAAGTTTTAAAATATGATTGAAATTTCTTAGTCGTGTATGGGCTTTTGTGTGACGAACCGGGTTCAGATAACTCGGGGCGTTACATCAGCCATATCTTTTCATCCCCATCAAGTTAACCTTTGATTTTTGGATTGTATTTCCACATATCTAAGGTAACATTATGTTAAAATTTCAACTTCATTGGAGCTATTTTGATAGAGTTGTTTAATCAGGAAATTCATTCATTTATCGGTCAAAACTGTTTTCAATCGATAGTGTTTTTGTGTTTCAACCTTTAGTAACCAATCTAGTCTTATTTCTTATAACCACTCCATTTTCATCTAATTTTTCTTAAATACCCATTTAGTTCTTATAATAGAGTGATTTTTAGACCTTGGAACAAGTTCTCAAATATTGTTCCTCTCAAATCAATTTAACTCTTCTTATATAGCCATAATCTAATTCGGCTTCATCAAACTTTTTAGGTTCAATTTGAGTGTTGAAAACTATATTAGCACAAAAAATTCTAAGGGAGGATCTAGTTTTGACTCCTAAGATAAGATCACCTAAAATATCATCCATGGCATGAATTTTAGCATATCTCCAATCCTTAGGCAAGTTGTCATTAATATTATTGATTGGAGTGATTTCTAATACATTAAAAGGAAGTTCTAGAGAGGTGCTCTCATGATTTGAATGGTCCTTTTCACCTATAACAAGTGAGTACATATCTTTTTCTAAATCATCATTTAACTCCACATTGTTTGGCGGTTGTGATATTTCATCAAAAGTAACATGCATGAATTCTTCCACAACTAGAGTTCTTTTATTAAAAACTCTATAGGCTTTACTTGTAGCGACCTTAACACTGTACCATTATTTTCCCGTACTATTTTATTTATATTTTTTTTTATCCTGCGATACACTTTATTACGATCAAGCGGAAAATCATTTTTTTAAAACATTCGAGCGGAATCTGAATTGAAATCGAAATTGTTATAGTCGTTTAGGAAACCATTCAAAACAAATCTTAAAATCAATAAACTTAAAACAATATATAAGGAAAACAATTAAAACCATTTAAGAAACAATTCACAAAGAAAACAAAGCAGGGGGTAAAAATGACATTCGGCCAAAGAAGGGAAGGGGCGATCGATCATTTTGCCTAGCGATCGCCACTCCAGGCGATCGCCTGGCATACCACGACCAAGGAAGGGCGATCGATCGCCCCAAACAGGCGATCAATCACCAAACTCTCTGGAATTTTTCCACAGAGCTCGGCTATTCCCCCCCCCCTTCTTCCTTTTCTTCTTTCTTCTTTCCTGCATACTCCTAACTCAACTTCACAATTTATTAACACAAATTCTACATACCTCACAATCATACATTTCAACATTTAATCTCTCAGTACTCGTACATCCACCATTATCTCGCTCAAACCAACTCGAGTCACAATTCAAACAAAATACGTTTTCACGAAAACGAACCCTGTGGATCCATAAAAAAACTAAACGTTTCCTCCTGTTTTAAAATCACCAAGCGGTTATAAAATAAGTTTCCAAAATGTTTAAAAACTTCGAAACATAAACCTATCAACTAATCCAGATCCAAACATCCTATAATGTTCCATTTGTACAAATATTTTCCTTAAACGTTTTCTATCCAAAATAACTCAATATACTTGCATACGTCCCCACAGGTCATGAAACGCCTCGACTGCGCCAGCACACTCCCGCGATCATTCTTCTTCAACTGGACTCATGCTTCAGAAGGAGGAACGTCGTCCTCACCTGTTTCGATATCACCTACACCATACAGACAATCTATGAGCTAAAGTCTCAGCAAGTTTCGTAAATGCAATGCATGCTGTGCGTATGAGTTTCAGAAATCATGCAATATTTTCTTATCATTACGTCGCAGACATATTGTCCCCGAGATCTCAACCTGCTAAATGGAGAGGATTCATCCCGCGGTCGGACAACCCTTTCTATCTAGCGGAGGGGGGTACATGCTCACATATACAACAGCCATGCCTGAGCCCCACCTCGCATGACCAAATAACAGATTACGTAGATCCATTTAGTTTCAGGCGATGTGGTATTGTGACAGACCTCTTTGTGCCTACACAATAGATCAATAGCCCCCTTTCGGGCCACATCTCTTTTCATGAAAACATCGTGCAGAAGTTCTGTAACACCCTGTTCTATCGAACCAGCTCTCTTTTATTATTAATGGTGTACACTTTATTATGCAATAATTAAATTAGGGTTATTGAGTGACTAGATAAGGGCATAAGAGTAAATTGGAAATTTCTAAAGTGGATAACGTATTTAAGGAAAGAGGGTTGGGTTTAATGCACTGTAGCCGCCACTATCTTGCTTAGCATTCCTCTTTCAGCCTTCAGCTCTGCAACGGAACCCTCTTGGGGATTCCCTCGCCCGATTCTCCTTCAACCTAGGTAAGTTTTTCTCATTTCTCTTATGATATAGCGGTTAGATACCTGAGAGAGTACAATGTGAGGATTTTTAAGGATGCTGTGAATGAGAGTAGGTTCGGGTTCTGGTGATAAATGGGAATGCACGAGCAATAGAGTTTCAAACTGGTTTCCTTGTCCTTCTGGTTAGTTTTTGGTTAAGTTTAGTAAAGGTTTGATTGATATTCTGTTATGAACCTAGGTGAGCAGATTTCCAAAGTAGCTCGCAACCAGACATTTTCCAGGAGCCAGGTAAGTGAAGTATGCTTGTGCCTTCGGGCCTACATCACAAAACATTAGGATTATGTTTACTTGAATGTGTCTGTATGTTATGCATCATATTTTAAAAGTATACGAAAATGAATTTGAATGCATGTTGGTATGGTGAGGAATGAACATAACGAAACAGCTATGTGAATCAGACTTACTGTTAAGGGAATTAATCCGCTCCTTAATGAGACAGTGGATATTTAGACTTTGGGAAATTTGATCCGCTTCCCATCGAACAGGGGGATCAGAAACAGCTATGTGAATCAGATTTACTGTTAAGGGAATTAATCCGCCCTTTAATGAGTCAGCGGATATCTATACTTTGGGAGAGTTGATCCAACTCCCAATTTCACAGGGGGGATCTGAACAGAAACGATGCATGAACAACTGAGATGAGAAAGTAGAAATTGCATGTTTAGGAATTCATATTTCAGCATTTCATTTCAATACTGCTTTACTTACTTAGCATTAGGCTAATAGATGAGTTTTGTGATGTAGGTGAAAAAGTGACAGCGGGTGTGTTTACTGAGTTTGCTGAGAACTAGACTGGTTGGAGGAGTGCATCTATGCAGCAATCTGGCAGCTGATGGGGCGGTTTAACTGATGTCAGTTGGTGTGAAGGTTTAATTGACAATGTTTCAATTTAAGTATATTGGATTTTCATGACAGTAGTAGTTTTAATGTTTCTGAACTCATTTTGAGATTTTCTTCCAAACAATTATACTCTGTTGGTGTTAATAGTGGTTTTACTAAATGGTGGAGTAATGTCCGAATTTAAGTGGTTTTGAATAAATTTTAGTAAATTGCTCAAGTTCTTCTGGTAGTCGGAGTTTTCTTTGTTAGAGTGAAATTGTTGTTGTTCTGTTGTCTATCGGATGATGTCTTCAGTAAAGCCATCGGATGACGTCTTCAGTATAGTCATCGGATGATGTCTTCAGTGGAAGCCATCGGAAGATATAAGTAGAAGTTTTGTCGTTTAGTGACCGGTGGATGTCGAGTAATAAACTTATCGGATGATGTTGTAGAAGTTTTGTCGTTTAGTGACCGGTGGATGTCGAGTAATAAACTTACCCGATGATGTAGTAGAAGTCTTGTCGTTTAGTGACCGGTAGATGTCGAGTAATAAACTTACCGGATGATGTAGTAGAAATCTTTGTCGTTTTGTGACCGGTGTATGTAGTTTGTTTAACCGGAAGACGTGAGCAAATGATTTGTCGTCTTGTGGTGGGCAGAGGCTGGATGAGTGATTCATCCGGCTGACGTCACCGGTGGGAGCCTACGGTTGGTTTCCGCCCCTTTTCGTTGACTTTGTTCAGCGGATGATGTGTTTGACTTTTTAAACTTTAAACATTTCACGTCTAAGCTTCTATCTCTTCTGGCTGAATCATTTCCTTAATATTTTAATTGATTATCCAAACACTATTTTACAGTTTTGCTAAACTTTGCTTTGCTCAAGGATTTTCCGTTGCAAGTTTTCATGTTTTTTTTTTTAGCAAACGTTCAAATTTGACTTTCGAACGAAGTTTTAAATTTGGTCCGAAATTCTTTTTAGTTATGTTCGAGTTTATAAGTAACAAACCGAGTTCAGAAAACTCGGGGTGTTACAAGTTCATTTTCTATGCTCTTTTAAAAAAAACCATGATGCATGAACACGTGCATAACATAACATTCAATATATATACCATCAAGACAATAAAAAGCATAATCTATATTCTACATATATACCATCAAGACAATAAACAGCATAATCTATATTTTACATATATACCATCAAGACAATAAACAAGCATAACCTATAAAAAAACTAATCTTAACTACCCAACCAAAACATATAAACAAGCAATTCACCAATGATCCTCGACGCGACTTTGACGTACGGTGTAAGCCAATCGGCCCTAGTAAGTCACGAGAACTTACCTGTCGTCCGTAGCGCACTGAGCTCCATCCACGAGCGTTGTTCGTCTGGGGAAAAACACAACAGTTGTCGTTAAAACGAGATTAAACCGTTAAACATCCAAATTTAATGAAACCTTAACTAAGGTAATTTTCCTAAAATTCTAACTTAGCTCAATGAGGCATTTTACCGAGCAACCCGCGCTCGTAAATTTCTAAACTCCATTGATGGAGATTCTCAAGCTCTAAATATTCGGTTTTCAACCTAAACACCGTATACACTCTAGATTTCGTCCAATAACGTTTAATACGTTCAATATACTCACAAATACGGTAATCCTACCAATTTCTAACTTTAGACTACGTTTTTAACAAAACCCTAACCGTGAAAGTTTGCGAAAACCGAACAATAACCTTCTAAAACCATAGAACCTTACCTAGAGCGATGATTGGAGGAGAAAACACGAAGAAAACTAGTCAATCGGAGGAAGAACGATCGTCGGAAAGGAGAGGGTCGCCGTTGAATCGCCGAAGAAGGGAGAGGTTCGCAGGGAGAGAGAGAGAGATCGTGAATGAGGGAGAAGAGAAAAGAAAACTTTGATTTTTAATTAAAATTTGACTTGGCAAATTACCTTTTTGCTCTTCCTTTGTTTTCTATTTGTTTCGTTAATTGTCCAACGATTCGGTTTCTCCAAATTTCCTTATTTCACCAATAAGTTCAACTTATTATCAGGGTTCTATTAAAACTGTCCGTTCGCAATTTGGACTCCGTTTACTATTTTTACCAAAGTATCATTTATATTACGATAAATGTAATTCTCGTAAAATTAGCGTTAAACTCCTAAAATTTCCAAAATTTTTTTAAAAACCATATTAATTATTAGAATCGTAATAACACTTTCTGTTCGCAAAACAGACTTAATTTGACATATTTACAAAAATACCATTTATATTAAAATATTAATATCCCGTAAAGCCGGGTATTATATTACTAGTTGTGGAATAACCTAGAAATATCTCAAAGTTCGTCTTGAAGTCAATTTTTACCAAATTATCCTTGGTATTAAAAATGAAATATTTGCAACCAAATGCTCTAAAATATGTTACATTTGGTGTTCTACTATTTCAAAGTTCATTGTGGTTTTTTCTAGAATAAGACAAATGGAAACCCGGTTAAGAACATAGCAAGCCGTTGCAACAACTTCTGCCCAAAAATATTTAGGAAGGGAATTCTCATTGAACATAGTTCTATCTATCTTTTGAAGAGACCTATTCTTTCTCTCAACAACCCCATTTTGTTGAAGAGTCCTACGCAAAGACAAATTATGCTCAATGCCAAATTTAAGACAAAAACACCTAAACTTCTAATTCTCAAATTCTCCACCATGATCACTACGAATAACAACAATAGAAAGATCCTCTTCGTTTTGAATTTTCTTACTAAAGCTAGAAAAATGTGTCAAATATTTCATCTTTTGACTTTAAAAAGAAGACTCAAGTAAACCTAGAGAAGTCATCAATAATAACAAAGGCATAATGCTTACCTTCTAAGCTAACAATTTTTTAATGACCGAAAATGTCCATATGAAGAAGATGGAGAAGTTTGGAAGAAGAGACCACATTTTGAGACAAACGAACTCTTTGTTTGCTTTCCCATTTGACAAGCATCACAAACTCTATCATTCTCAAATGGTATCTTTGGAAGGCCCCAAACTAAGTTGTTTCTAGAAATTTTATCCAATGTATCCATACTAATATGATCTAATCTTCTATGTCAAGACCAACTATCAATAGATGAATTGGTCATAAAATATTTTCCATCAAAACAAGAAACACTATCCAAATCAATAATATATACATTTTCATTCTTATAGCCGCTAAATAAGATTTTTCCATTTGATCTATTCTCAATCATATAAATTTTTTATTAAAAAATAACTTTATTTTCTTTATTACACAATTAACTAATACTCAAAATATTAAGCTTCAAACCATCAACCAATAAGACACTTTCAATAATAGGGGTAGAAACATTACCTATGTTTCCAATGCCTACGATTTTTTCTTTTTGACTACCTTCAAAAGTGACATTTTTTTTTAAAATTGAGGTGAACTTTGAGGAGTCTCCCGTCACATGCCTCGAACAACCACTATTGAGATACCACAAATTCTTCAAGAGAGATCCTTCAACCTACAAGAAAACAATCAAATGGTTCTCTTAGATACCTAAATATTTTTGGGTTCTAGAATGTTAGGCTTGGTTTCTTTAGGAACCAACATTAAAATAGAAGATGCTTTTTTTTCACTTAATTTTAGAGGACAAGCAAAAGATTTATGACTCATTTTATTACACATATTACAAGTGGTTCGATTAACAAAGAAGTTTTCGTACACCTTTTCCTTCTTAAAAGTCTCATAACCAATACCAGCTTTATCAAAAGTCACTATTTGCTTTTCCAAAATCATTTTCAAATTTTTGCTACTGTTAGAGAACTTAAGCACTATATTATTTAAATCAATATTTTTACTCTTTAGATCACTAATCTCATTTTCTAATAAAGAAGTTACATTAACATGCTTTCTAACTAAATCAACATTCTCCTTTCTCAACACTTTGAATTTAGACTTAAGCAAATTAAATATATCAACTAGATCGCTAAATGCGTCAATCAATTCACCTTCATCAACATCATCGTCTAAATCACTAAAAGAGTTGCTTACCTTATTTTCCTTAGCCATGAAGCACATATTGGCAACTTCTTCATCTTTGGAAGAAGTGTCATTTTAAATGTCATCCCATGTAGCTTTCATCGCTTTCTTTTTTAATGTCTTTGACACTTTCTTGGTTTGAGGATAATTAGCATTGTGGCTTCTTTTTCCTTTTAAGACTTGTCTCCTTTTGAGAACCTTTTCCCTTGCAACTGTTTTGTGTTAGAGAAATTTGCTAAATCTCTTTGTGATGAATGCAATCTCCTCGTCATCTTCTTTCTTTTTAGATATCTTATTTGCTTGAAGAAACTTTGAGAGCAATGTCTTTCTTCTTGGATATCTCCTTATCCTTTTTCCTTTTCATTGGCTTTCATGGTAATCTCATGAGTCATTAGTGATCCAATGAGCTCATCTAATTTGAGAACTTTGAGATCTCTTGCTTCTTTGATAGCCGTCGCCTTGGGTTGTCATTCTCTTGGTAAGCATCGGAGAATTTTCATAATTAATTCTTCATTTGGATACACTCTACCAAGCACTTTCAAACTATTAGTAATGTTAGTGAACCGTGTAAATATTGAACTAATATATTAATCTTTCTCCATTGAAAAAAGTTCATATTCATGTACATCCATACTCATTTTATTTATTTTACTTGATTAGTTCATTCATGTGTAACTTCAACTAAGTGCAAAATTTCATATGCAATGTCACAACCTTGCACTCTATTAAATTCATCCTTATATTAAGAGCACAATATAAAGTATTTTTAGCTTTGGCATTCAAGCTTAATTTTCTTTTATCATGGTTCATCAAAATCTATAGGCAATTTAGGCACATTCACTGCGTTTTCTAATTTGATAGGAATATAAGAACAATTTTCAATAACACTCCACAAGTCATAATTCATGGATTGAATAAAAATTTTCATCTTAGCTTTCAATAAACATAATCATTACCATCAAAGAAATAAGGCCTAGTAGTACATCATCCCTCAACATGTGAAGAATTCAAATTGAATAACATAGAACTAAGTCACAGTATAATCAAGTTAATCACAACAAAAGTTTTAATATGTTGCTATGATACCAATTGTAAGATCGAAAATAACATAAGAGGGGAGTGAATTAAGTTATTAACAACTATTTTACCATTAGTTGATTATTTATTATTCTATATTAATTATTTTTACAATAATGAATTTTTTTTTCTAATGCCGGTAAAACTGGAAGAGAGAGCAATGAAGATTGTGAACAATTCTCTTTATTGTTTTTATTTGAGTTGGATTAAATTGTTACTGTCACTTCTCTTAAATCATTTTAAGAATTTCGAATGTTGTTGAAGTAAATATTAAATGTTTTGGGTTGTTTTCTGATTGACTTTTTGTTGGTTAGTGAAATGACGTTTAATTTGTTTTTTTATGAATGTTTTGGGTTGTTTCCCATTGTTAGTTTTAGAGCTTTGCAGGTGTGTCGTGGAATGTCTTGCAAGTAGCAAGGGTAGAAGAAAATTTCAGCCTGTTTTTTATGATGTTTAATTTGTTTTTTATGAATGTTTTGGGTTGTTCTCCGTTTTGAAATGTTTTTTTTTTTTTTTCCAGTTAACTATTGTAATATGTTTGAAATGTTTAATCCATTTTGTTTTCATCTCATTCAAGATCCTTCCCAACCAAACCAACACAAAAAACCACCCGAACTTATTGGCAAAATCGAAAAACTGAAAACACCAAGCTAAAACAACAAATCGAACCCAAACCGAATTACAAAACCAAAAAAAAAAAAAAAAAACTGATATCAGAATCTAGAAAACCGAACAGCGAAACAGAAACCAAACCGACAAAACCAGAAACTGAAGTTTGGTTTTGTTTCGTTTTCTATTATGTTCGCTTCGGTTTCGTTGTTCAATTTTCAAAACTGAACCGACTCGGTTTGACTCCAATTCAATCAAAAAATGAACTGAACCAATATCACCCCTATCTCCCACCTTTCCCTTCTCCCTTCTCGATCCTTCTTCCAAAATCAAAATTAAATTTTGATTTTTATTCTTAGTTTTAATGATGAAATATCATTATGTACTTTTTTGTCTTATGTAAATTACTATTTTACCTTTTGATTTACTCATATTTACAATAACACTAAAGTTAATTAACTTTAAATTTAATTAATTAGTTTAATTAAATGAGATCATGTGTCGAGATTTCATTGGCTGATAGTTTTCACCAATAGCAAAACCATGTTCATATGTCATACTTTATTTATGCTCCTCCATTTCAAGTATAACTTCATCTTTGACTTCCAATGTCAAAAATCAAGTTTAACTATTTTAAATTATGTATTAACTCTTAATTTGTGTAACTTATTCGTTTTAGGTCTAATTGACTCAATTTTACAATCAAATTGTTCCTAAGATTTCTAGCTCAACAACCTAAATTGCTTCATATATTTGGTCACGTTTAGTTAGTCAATCACGTGTCTAAAGTCATCTCATGAAATTACTTTCATTGTACTGGCTAAATTTCTAAGTTTTTTTTTTTAATTTTGAACTTGTTATAATTTTTAATCACAAATAATTATTCTAATTGTGATTATTATGTTTAATCTTAATTCATGTTATCACAACTACACTTCAGCACTCAACTGACACCTTCAATCGTTTCAACTTGGCTATTATTCATAGCAATCAAGGCATTGGATATAGAAGTTTGTAATTTACAGCTCAATTTTGGAATTTCCAATGAGAAAGGTAAGAAATTTCATTTTATATGAAAAATCAAAATGGAACCCCATTTGCCGGTTCGGTTCCAATTTTGTGACCATAAATTGTGGTCCTTTGATTCCATTTAGATGGAACCATGAAAAATTAGTTCAATAAGGTTCCGTTCCAAAACTAGACTGAAACTACTCGTGTCACTCCTAGTCAGAATGGTAGTTACGCGTTTGATTATATGAATGGTCTTTGTCCCTATTTTATAAGTTACTTTTCATTCTCTTTGAGTTTCCATCACTGACAGAGAGATTTGACAGTAAAGGTTTACAGAGACAGATGATCTAAGTGCACTACTCGAATCGCTGCTTTTTTT